>JAYKQN010000046.1:982500-1260000 GCA_036785175.1 Eupleurogrammus muticus | reverse complement strand
AACGACAGCTTCTTCCTAAACGGTAACAGTTGTTATAGTTACTGGAATTTGTTTAAACAATAAGTATACTTTTATTGTTAAGGGAATGTTAATTTCAAAGTCTAGATCAACCTACAAGAGCCTTCATCTATGGACTTGACTTAGACACACAGAACTGCTTAATTTTACGTCACTGAGGAGAGGCTTAAAATCCTTTAAAAACACCAAGAAGTTTCACTCAATAAAAGTGAGTAGGCTTTACTTTAAATGCAAATAGATTGCTTTATTAAAGATATGCAAGAGCGTTCAGCAATTACAAATTAAGTAAAAAATTAAAAAGGGGTTTATAAATCAACAATTAATCACAAGTGATATTCCTTTCCCTAACCTATCTCTAAATCCCCTAACTCTGTACTACTCACAAATCCCCGCGTTCTGGCAAAACAGCTTTCAAGGGTTAGCGTCGTCTTGGCAGGTGGTTGGAGAGAAGCTTGAGTTCAGAGTTGTTGGAATGATGATGGATGTATGAGTTCCAGCTCATACTCAGATCTTAAGTCTTCGTTGTTGAAGGCTAATGGCCGAAGGCCATTAGCTCGTTGCCTTGTAGCATCCAAGAATCTTCTGTTCCTCTTTAGTCAATTTGGATCGTTGTTCAGAGTGTCGTAGTGTCCCCATGCAACCCAAAAAGAGCTCTCTTCCTCTAAAAATCTAGGGTTTTTATACTCTTAAACTGTCCCTTATTTGGTCACATATTATTTCATTGGTGGATTGGAGTTGCTGTGGAAAGCACCTTTTTTACCAACAGAGTGACGTTTAGGCTAGCTTTTTGCCAATTCATCAGAACATGGCCGCGACCGACGCATATATGGCCTGTTCCGGACAAAAATTAAAAGGTAAGCATTATACCGTGCCTATTGGCTCAGTGACAAGTTTCAATGCCTCATATTAAACACACCCTCGGTGTCTGTTGATTTCGGTACTTTCCTCTGCAACTTTCCCTTCCCCATTTCCATTTTACACAATGACATTTAAATCACACTTTTATACTTCATAGTTTGCAAGTTCATTTCATTCTTCATTATTCATACATTGATTATCAACTTATCATTACTTTTGTTACAATCGGTTATATAAATGAATCACAGGAATTTCTTTCCATGGAAAGCACCTTTCTTACCAACAGAGTGACGTTTAGGTTAGCTTTTTGTCAAATCATAGAAAATGACCATGCGAACAAATCACATGTGGTCTATTATTCCTGACTTATAGACAAAAATTAAAAAGTTAGCATAAATACCATGTCTATTTACACAGTTACTATTTCCAGTGCCATATTAAACACACCTATTGTATCTGTTGTTTCTGGGTACCTTCCATTAAAGCATCTTATATTTGATACATTTCATTCTGTCAGATTTATCAAAACCCTTTACAGGGGGAAAATATCTGCCGGTTCTGACTGCAGGATTTATAATATCAAACATCATTAGCTTTTCAACCTTTGCATCCATTCTTACATCCTTCAAACATAATGATTTGTAATAACATTTTATACTCACAACTGAATTTTAACTTTAATCACCCTCCTTGTCTCCCCTTACTGCATATTTCTCTTCAGCCTCCAACCCCGTGACCCAAGCTCGGTCTTCCTCTTTCTTTCGACCATCGTTGATACTTCCTCCATATCAGGAATGGGTGACATTTCATTCCAAGCATCGATGACAAACACTTCATCCTCCGTTGCCCGTTCTGGCTCCTCGGGAGTCTTCATAACGACTTCTTTCTCAAATCTCATGGTTATTTTTGGTTCATTGTAGTCTATCTTCTCTGGTCTTGTTTCTACTTTAGGTCCTAATCTTTCCATTATACTTGATTTGGCCGCCAGGGGGAGGTCGATCTCTGGTTCCACCATAACCTTTGGTGGAGAGATTTTAACCTCAGGTGTCAATTTAGGCATTTTTCTTTGCACCCATCGACGCATGTAAGGCCTTTTATTTATAGCTGCCTGGTTATCTATAGCTGCCTGGGGCCTTTCCATGGTTTCTTGGTAAAAAGTTCTAATTCTGTGAGACCTTCCACGGCCTCGGCATCCTCCTCTGCGCCGACCTCCATGTCGGTATCTTCTCCTGTGTTGACCCCCATACACGAAGGAATTCAGGTTGTCACCATAGGAGTCCGGATTTGCGGCCTCGGCGACACCCCCTCCACGGACTCGATGGTGTTCTTGGTAATTGTTAGGCTCGAGAAATCTTTTCCCTCGAAGTGCGATCGTATCAACTCGGCTCCTGACCCAGAACGGCTCCTCTGGATCACAGATGTAGTGGTCTATCATCGCACCATTTGGAAGATGTATCGTTGATGCCACCTGACGAAACGATTTTGGTATCACCCAGCTTTTGACGTTCACGGGGCAGTATTCTGCCCTGCCATAGCAGCCTTTTTCGATGTTGATCCAGTGAGATCCTTGGGTATGGCTCACTGACTGCCAGGGGCATTCAGCATGTGCTTCGAGGACCATCAGGATATCTCCACATTCGGGCCCGAGATCGGTGTCACCAGGGTATCTTAGAATGCCGACAATTTTCTCTCTTTCTCCTTCCTTGACACATCGTTTGCATTTGACTCCCTCAGCGGTGACCCACAGGTTTCGGCCCCATCCCAGGTCTCTCTGGCAATAGCGTTGATTGCATTTGGGCAGTGGCTGAAAAATACAGTAGGTTACTTAATTACTTATTGATTCGGGTTTCAGCAGTTTAGCAAAGCGAAGCGTGAGTCCCTTCTTTGGCAGCAATGGCTCACAGTGGTGTTATGTGTGGGCCTGGCAACCCCTCATAGGGGTTCTCCATGACTTGCTCACGGCTTCTGGACATGGTTTTGCGTTGCTGTTCTGCCTCTCTCTGCTGCTCTGCTTCTATTGCCGATTCTACCGGCTCCGGCCCAGGGAATAGGTACCCGTACAGGATGAACCATACAATCAGAGGTAGATTGCTGGTCAGTTCCAGTAGGCACAACAGGCTACATATCCCCCATCCTAAGGACCAGACGCAGAGCCGGACCAACTTGTGCACCCAGAGGCGGGCCCCTTTGCCGCGTAGCTGAAGGACTTGGGAGGCCATGTATGACAGCATGCCTACTACCAACAATCCTTCGCAGACCAAGTTACCCCAGTACATGGTAACAGAGATCAGGGAAGTCAGGTCCGCAGCCATCCATATCAGCAGCAGGACCCCTCTCTCAATGCCTCTCCGAGTAGAGTCAATCTTCATACGGCTCAGGATGAAGGCCATGAACCAGGATGTCGTATAGTTATACTGGCCTTTCAGTATGTTGTTTATCGCAACATGCACCAGGCCTTCCAGCAGACAGAGTACACGGACCCCGTAGTGTTTTCTCCAGGGTCCCGTGCAGCAGAACAGCAACCAGACCACCTCCAGCACCACAAACTCGGTTGTACCTACATCAGTTGGTGCCGGTATGCTCGAGTTGGATAGAGTGCCCCAAGTAGTGGTCCATTGGGTCACCGTGGTGGTCTCCGGGTAGCACGAGTTAGTCGTGTCGCTTGCCATGGTTGCCTTCTTGATGGTTCTTCTTTGCTGCTCAAAGTCGAGGCTCGGAATGAGCTTAGTGCTCCAGCGCTGCCACATTTATTGGGGGTTAGGCTCCTCCTCCAGTAGGAGGAGCCTTAGCTCCTCCCTCGTTATTGGAAGCCTCGCCCTATGACGTTCGAGGGCGGATGTGACGATCATCCTGACACATCCAATTATTAACAGGGCCAGAAGGACAACCCCCAGGCCCATCAGTAAATACAGAACCAGTCTCTGGGCTATTCCCGACAGCTGCTCGTAAACTTGAGTAGCCCCTTCCTCCACTTTTTCCACAATTTCTCTAGGGATCTCTTCAATACTTTCAATAACAGTGCGCCCCCATAACTCAGCAACGGTGCATTCATGGTCTCCACAATGCAGCCATCTTTCATGAGGTTGCTCGCACGTTCCATTGTTGTACATTTTGTTCGGACCCAGCCACTCATACCCTTCGATCTCCTTGCCTTCGCAGAGACTCTTGCGGAACGCATGACCCTCCATTCTACTTTGTTCCGCCTCTCCGACGAACGGCACAATCTCTCCTGTCACCTTCTTCCATTCAGTCATCTGACCCAACAGCATTCTGGCGCACCCTTGGGACAATGGGGTCGTTGACCTCTGCCAAACTGGCTCGTGGGTTGCGCGGGTGAAATTTCTTCTCACATGAGTTTTACTTCTCACCCACTTAGTTCCCTGGCGGAAAGCCCCGTACTTTCCCTCATACCACTGGTCACAGGTACTTTCCCAACCTGGTATTCCCCCACACGGTCGTCTAGCCAGTTCGATAGTACAGGTTTCATTTGACTGATCACAGCTCATTTTCCAAGGTCTGGGCGTGACTGTGAGCTGAGGCCTCATTCCTATACCCAGATACCATTCTGCTAAACCGTCTCCCAGGGAATAGACAGTCGCCAGATATTGATACTTCACCCAGTAATTACTGGATTGATTTAGACATGGTACAACCCATTCCTCCACTTCCTCTCGTTGCAGTCCCCACCAGGTGCGCTTAGTATCTCGATAGAAATGCTCAACCCATGCCTGCAGGGTTCCTTTAAGGGTTTTACTGTCTTTGACTTTAGTGCAGTTATAACGCCAATTTCCGGACTTCCAGGCACTGACCTGATAGATATCACATCTAGCAGTAACCCAGGGGTTTTTAACTCCTGAGCCCATCTCAAATTCGTCTCCGTTAAGGTTGTTGAACATCCTGGTAGCCGCACATTCATCTATTTTCTTGAAATCCCCTTTGGGGGCAGACCATAGGTCATCTGGGGTTGGTAGTTTTTGTACATACATTTCTGTTTTGGAAGGTCCCATTAAGCCGCCTCCATTTGTTGGCATCAACACTTTATAACTTCCTCTCAGATGAGTAACCTTCGTCTTCCAAACCCATGGTAGGGTGCCATTCAACCAGTCTTCATGGGTTACCCATCTAGCCAGCAGGGATTCAGGCATTAATGCGGCGGTGTCTTCTCTCACCAAACTGGTGGTCAAATAATTCTGGCCTTGGCACATGAGAGGTCCTAGGTTCCACATACAAGGGTTCAGAGGGAATGCCTTATCTTTAAGACATCTCTTGAACTTGCCTAGGACCGGTCGGGAGCCGACCACTGGCCCCAGGAGGGTAGGCACCGGGGTAGGATCTTCTGTCCGCTCCTCACCTATTTCTGTCGTATTCCCGGTGTCGTTCCTTCCCAGCGTGTTCCTGGGCCTCTCAGCCTGATGTTCACAGGTTAAATTTAGGTTTCCCAGAAACCCATCAGGTTTCGGTATAGAGGTATGGCACCTTCTAGTTTGGTGTGACGCCGGTTGCACCACTTCTTCTCTCCAGTATGTGATATTTGGCTCTTGTTTATTTGTCACACACGTCTGGGTGTAGTACCAATTAGGGCTCTGTCCATCTATCTGGATCCAGTTCACTTTGGTTTGGCGAGTTTCATCACGAATCAGGTTCAACCAATACAGTAGAATTTTCTTTTTAGAACTCACTACTGTGCTCAGAATTCTTCTGGATGTGTCATTCCCCCACAGGTTTGACCAGGTAGCTGTGGTATCATTGTCACTGCCCGTCCAGTTGAATTTCTTTTGAAGTAATTCTTCTCGGCGGGTTACGTTCAGAGATCGAAGGTTCTGTAGCAGGGTCGTTAGGCTGGTCTCGTTTTCCTCTGGTTTTGGGTTAATTAAGACTGTCACTTCATGGTCCACTCTCCAACAGCTTTGATTGTAGGATCTTGTGGTTATATAACCAATTCGTATATGTTTTTGCTCCCAGGGGAGATCTCCAAAATGGTACAGGATAGCTAGTACTATTATTGTCCCTATTATCCCTACCATTAATTTGACCTTGGTCCATTTCGGATCATATCGGACCCCTCTGGGTCGCATGCTCCTCGGTCTTAGCTCCATTCCTTCGGCTGTATGTTGTTCTTGTTTTGTCCGTTAGGCTTTATCTCGTAGTCAGTGTTCGTAGCTCCACCTCTTGTTCTGCACGCATCAGCAATTATTTTTTGTGTCTAGACTTTGTAGGCGGGCGTGGCCATGAGGCCGCCTCTTCTGGATTTAGAGGATAAGGCCAACCCTTATGGGCCAGCTGGTGTTTAATTCTTTTTAGGACTTCTTCATTTTGCCATCCCTTTTCTTGGTAAAGGGCTTTGTATAATTTTCTTTCTGTTGGTTCGGGGAGTTCACAAATCCTCCCTTCGTCATCGGTTACTATTATATAGGCAACCGATGCCTTAACCTTTGTCCATGGTTCTTCCATTGTGGACGGACTCCATCTTCCTGGGATGTGTCTGATAGATCCTTCTCCTGTTCTCCTTTGACTTATCAGTTTTCCAACCCATTGGGATGTCTGCCAGATGATATCGTCTCCAATGCGAACTTCCACAAAGGGCTCCTCAGTGCTTCGGAATTCCCTCATGAACCCTCTTCTTTCTACCGAGTTCACGCTTCCGTAGCAGCAATGACTATTCGTTCGAATTCTTATTAGGGTTTGGTTATAGATTATTGGATATTCATATATTACTATTAATTGGTAAGGTATTGGTATTTTGACATTAAATCGCCGTTCTATTGTAGAGATGTAGTAGGGTTCCAGTCTCCATCGCTGCCATTGGGTTATCCTGGCTACTCCTTTACTTCTCTGTCGTTTTTTCTGCTTGTCCGTCATCCTTAGGTTTTCCCTTAGGTTTAAACAGGCTTACAAACTTCTGGAATTTGGTTTTCCCCTTCACCGGTTCTTTTTTGACTGGTGGATTAATCTGTTCTTCGGTGGCACTGCATACTTTGAGGGCCAAGGAGTATATCCCCTTGTATGGAACCGACACTGTTTGGAGTTTCACCTCTACCAGATGTATCTCCTCCGGGTACAGAGGACTTGGGGCTCTATGGACATACGAGCCTGGAACTTGGAGTATCTTTTCTCTCACTTCTGCTTCTGGAGTGACTCTGCAGTACAGTCTTTTCTCCCTTATTTGCGCTGCAGGATTACCCCACCCATCTAGGCGGGTCATGTAATAATGCTGACGATTCCAATTTCTTCCTGGTTCTTCAGGAATCACGTCAGCCGTCCTGACCCACGGCAGCCGCGGATCGGTTACCATTTCTCGGGCTAATCTTCCCCAACATGTGAGTTCCCAGGGCCCCAACCACCCTCCTTGAATCGCCATTTCTCGGAGCGTTTCTGGAAGATGATTTACATCGTCTTCCGGATTATGATTGGGTCCGGGTTCTCGGTAAATTCGGAAATGCTGTCGTACTTTAGTTTGTCCAATCAGCAGGCCTCGAGTTTCTTCCAAAGTTGTGTATGGCCATCCTTTATCGATGGTTTCTATCCATCCCGTCTGCAGGACCAGTGTACAGCAGCTGGCAAAGGGCGGTGCCGTCGCCCCCTCCATGGCTGTCATTCGTCCTCCCATAGCTCCTGCTGACCAGTCCTCCGCGTCAGGGGGTAACTGGTTCAGGATCATCAACGGGTTGGAGAATTTGCGGACCTGCCAGCCTTCAGCTGTGCAGACCTCACGGAGCCTTCCCGATCTCACCTCGAGTTCACATCTTCCACATCGAACTATCTCAGCTCCAGTCCAGCAACACTGACAGCCAACAGGACCTTCGGAATCTTTCCTAAGATTCCATTGTGTAATGACCTTTAGTCGGGGTAATCGTTCTACCCGACAGGAAGGACATATCATTGCATCGGTGACCTTGACAGGACCAGGTGTGGTTCCGTCTAGCCCGTAGATGCTATCCTTCTCTCGACCCGGCACCCTCGTAATCCTCTCGTTGCCTGGGCCATTCCATGCTATAGGGAGCGGTGATAATGCTCCACAGCTTACGCATACTCCGTCCGGAGCTATCCTCCAGAGTATGGGCTCGGGTTCCCATTCGTTTACATAATTCTTTTTAGCGAAATTTAATTTGGTGATTGCTCTTCCTACCCAAACTTCTTGATGCCCTCTCCTCAAGACAACCACTCCTTGGATATTAGCTACTTGTATCCAGGATGGCAGGCTCTGTGTTCTTGAAGCCATCAGTCTTTCGGCTTCCTGGTTACTTCTCTAGATCGGTACTGGTTTCAGTTGCTCCACTCCTTGGATCCCGTGATCTCTTGTCCTCACTGTGTTGAGATCAAGAATCTCCATTACTTCATCTTGTCGGTCGTATTTAGGATACACTGCCACTCCTTCTGGGCGTGCCCTTGCTTTTATCCACACCTTCTGCCCCTCTTTGATTGGGTAGCTTGAGTTAGGACCCGCCTCTAGCTTAGGTGCCTTCCTCCCAATCTCAACGGTTTGGTATGGCCTCTCATTCAACTCTTGCGCAGGTGGTGGGCGGCCCTCTCTCACACGATCATTTAGTGCTCCCCCCAACTCAACCATTCTGGTGCTCCATTCTTTATCATTTGCGTTCTTCGCTATCCAATTCTTTATTAATGCTATTGTTCTTTCCACCACCCCGTTAGCTTGTGGCGTATAAGGGGGTGAATAGATTCTCTGCACTCCATGTTTCTGGCACCAGTTGTCGACAACAGCATTCTTGAAATGGGTACCATTGTCGGTTCTGAGTTCTTTGGGAACACCGAGCGCGCTACAGGCTTGTTCCAGGAGAGACACTACGCTGCTGCCTGTCGCTCTTCTTGTGGGTTTTGCTATAGCATATCCCGACATAGAATCGACCATTACCAGCAGATAACGCTCTCCCTTCTTGCCTGTAATTCCCATAGGTCCAGCTACATCCATGCAGACTGACCCCCACGGGATTGAGCTTTTGATGGTTTGCCCAACCATACGCTGCCCTTTCCGTCCTGCATTGTATTGCCCACATACTTGGCAATCTCTGAGAACTTTCTTAACTCGTTTCTCTGGGATCCAAAGTTGCATCTTTTCCAGCCCTTTACGTGTTGGTAGTATACCGGCATGACCGATGTCCTCATGGACTGCCAATATCACCTCCTCCACGCAGTTTTCGGGAACGACTCTCCCCTTTGCAGAGTCTTCCCATCCTCTTGCCCCCGTTAGTAGTACCCTACGTGCTTGCACGTATTGGTCGACTTCAGCATTACCCCGCCAATGTTCACCCTTGGTAGTGTGCGCCCTCTGGTGCACCACTTCAAGGTCCATATTCATTTTTAACTCAGCTATCTTTTTCCACAGGTCACTATGAGCTATTGTTTTGCCCTTAGCACCTTCAAAGTCATTTTCAAGCCAGATCTCCAGGTCTTCTTTTAGTGCCTGAGCACAATAAAAGCTATCTGTGATTATTTTGGCTTGTTTAATCTTGCGTTTTTCCAGCTCCAACAGGCCTTCTACCACAGCGGTTACTTCTCCGGTCTGTGCAGTGCCTGCGACTTTTCCTCTTTGTCTAGTTTCTTCTTTTCCACTTCTTTTCAAAATAAAGCCCCAATAGGCCTTCTCATCATGGCCCTTTTTGGACCCGTCAGTGTACAGTTCCCATTCTTTTTCTGTACTTTCCGCCTTTGGGGTCTTCTTTTTATTCGAAACAGGACCAGCCGGCCCTATTTCTAGGTCTGGATCGAGCAAGATGTCTTTCCATCTTGCCCACCTTGTGTTGGTCGCCTTGGTGCTTTCCACGGTCCCTTTCCTGAGGTAACGGTGTACTGCACTTTGCGTCTCGACTTTAATCGGTTGTCCTTGAGCCAATTCCTTCAAGGCTCCCCAGTATCTGGCAAGGACGGCTAATTCCTTTTCCTCAGGCATGAACTTCTTTTCCACCGACGTTAGGACGTAGCTCCAAAGTGCTATCATCCCACCGCCTTCATTTTGGACTACTACCACGGCATTGTCTTCATCACAATGGATGGTAGCTTTCAGACTGCTCTCAACTTGTCTTGGCTCCAGCGTTTCTGCTTCGGAGATTGCCCTTTGTAGAGCTTTAAGATGTTCTTGATCCTGTGCCGTCCATGTCCACCCATTTTTACCAGAAACCAATACTTCTGATTCACCTTCCTCCTTCTGGCATTTTCTTAATTTCTGATATAGGGGTCTTGCCAATTTTTGATACCCCCTTACATGGTCTCTGACGTAGTTGCATAAGCCTAATATACTTTGGAGGTCTCTTATTGATTCTGGCGCTGTTATTTGGGTTATCTTTTCTCTGTAGCTTTCAGCCAGGCCCAACTCTGTTGACACGGTGAACCCTAAATAGTTCACCTCCAGTTGCGCTAACTGGCATTTTTTCAAATTCAGCTTCAGTCCTGATTTGGCCAAACGTTCAACCACTTCTTGGAGTCGATTCAGGTGAATTTCTTCATCGTCATCGGCGAAGTATACATCATCAATGTACACTGTCACTCCAATGCCTTCTAGGATTTTCATCACAGCCTCTTGGAAAACATTGGGACTGTTCTTGTAACCCTGTGGCAGGCGAGTCCAGCAATAGGACGTGCCTTTGTGAGTGAACGCTGTCTTTGGCTGTGAAACTGCAGCAAGGGGTAGTGACCAGAAGCCATTTGCCAGATCAATACAGGTTTTATACTTTTTCACTTGCAGTGTCTTTAGCGTGCCTTGTGGATTTATGAGGCTGGCCCGGTTAGCCACCGTTCTTCTGTTTAAGGCTTTAAAATTGATCACCGCTCTCCAACCTCCTCCACTGACCACAGACTTCTGCACACCCTGTATGGGGCTGTTGGTGATGGGGTTCGGCTCTTTTCGGACCACTCCCTGCTCCAGCAGCTCGGATACGATAAGATCCATTTCTTCAACCGCATTAGGATTAATTGGGTATTGACGCACAGGTGGATGTACTCCCCCGAGTATAACATGTGCATATTCATGACTTAGGGCACCGCAATCATTTTTAAATTTTGCAACTACTGCTTTCCCCAGAATTTTCCGCAATCTTCTTTTTCCGTTTGCGGACAGGTCACTGGCTTGGATCTTCTGCTCCATGGTCTCCGTCACATCAACTTCTTTGAACCATCGAACTTTGTTGGGTTTGAGCCTAAGCTCAATCAGTCTTTTCTCTATGTTTTTAGGATCATCCAAGTCATTTAAGGACACCAGGTTTTGTGGACCTAGCACCCACACTTTGTCTAACCATATGGCATATGGCAATCTTGTCTTTCTCCCGTCGGCCATCATCACTTCAAGCGTGCCTTTCGGTCTTAATTTTCGACAAGTCATAGATACAGTGGCCCCTGTATCTACTAGGTAGGGTTCTCCTTCTATATTGGTATAGATCTCGTTTCCTACCCAGTAAGCACGCTCCAAAATGACTCGTCGGAGCTGAGCCGTTAGTCAGGACCTTCCAGCTGAATCCTTTTTACGGGATTCAATGAGCTTGGACTTTTCAGCAGGACTCAATTTATCAAACTCTGCTTGGGACAGGCGGCCTGCGGGCTGCGTCTTAGCCGGAGCTCGTCTCTCAGTTCCTCCTTGCTGACCTTGAGTGGATCCTGGCACCGGAGTCTGCTGCCTCGGTTGGTATGAGTCGCTTCTCATTTTGCTGTAAGTCCCTTGACCTTCTTTAGCCCTTTGCTGCTTCAGGCTTTTGTTTAAACAATCAAACGCTACCACTGCTTTCCTTATATCCGTGTCGTTGTGTGCTGAGTGGTGCATGCGTTTGAATTCATTCGCCCCGGGAAGCCCGTCTGTGGCCTTTCCCAGGAACGCTATGGCTCTTTTTGGAGGAATTTCACTGCTTTCACTAGCCCAAAGCGTGGCTAGGTCTTCTCCCGCCCTCAGTCTACGATTGAGTCGATGGGCTTTAGCGTCTTCATCATCACCTTCTCCCATCGTCACTAATTCATAGAATTCTTGAGCGGTTTGTTGGGCGGGTACTTGGATCTGCATTACTTTGCCTATCCACAGCCTTTTTACTTGCTCGCTCACATGCTGCTGGTTAACCATTCTCCAAGTGTCACAAAGATAATTCTTTGGGGCTTCTCCCGCGCCTTGTGGTCGAATAAGGGTTATTAGCCCATTCAGGTCTTTTAGCGACCTCGCCCTCTCCCTTCTATCATCTTCACTGCTATCCGAGGGAGGTGATCTGTCGCGGATCGTACTTTTTCGGGAGGGAGTAGGACTAGCCTTGTGCCGGCGTCGTCCCCTTGGTACTTCTGGCAAGGCAGTTTCGAGCGGGATTTCCTCCACTTCCAGTGGAGTTTTCTCTTTTTTCTTCGGTCTGACTGGGATGAAATCTTCATCATCAGATCCATGCTCCATTTCTGCTGCTTCTTTTACTGCAACCACTATTCTGGGCTTGATCTTTCTCAGCAGAAAATCATGTGCTATCTCCAGGTAGCTTCTTCTGTATGTCTCAGTTATTGTTGTATCTTGTGCCAATTTCGCGTACGGTGGCATATTGGCTATATTGCAATAGTCACCATAGGTGTACTCTTCATCTCCGTCCACTGAGTCCTTCATTTTCCCGTTCCAGCTGTCGGGGGGCTCTACTAGCGTTTGGTTGACCGACGGCACGTAAGTGTGTCGGCCATCCCTTGCCTTCAAAGGGCCCCATTCCGGACATCTAGCTCGTCTTGCAGAAGCTTCTCCGGGATTATGGTACGCTGGTGGCTTTTTGCCAGGCCTGTTGTAAGTTGTCATTTTCATTTTGTCAGGTTGTCTGTGGGCTATATGCCAGCTAGTGTCGCTGGCTACCTCCATGCCTTCATCAGAGCCCCCACTTTCTTCTTCCTGTCTCCAGCCTCCCTCCTCGGCTGCCTTTAAGGGCCGAATTTGGCAGGGCCGCACGGGAGAGCGGCTTTCAGAGGCACATCGTGAGGCTAGGGCATCTCTGACCTCACGTACCGACTGGTAACCTTGGCTTTCAGGTCTCTCGAGCTCCAGTGGGACCCCTTCTTCGATCCCACAGGCCCCTGGAACAATCTCGCCTCTAGGTGTTGTCAGTCTGACCTGTCCCATGCCACACTGACTTGTAAACTCCTGCTGGTCGTCTTGGGTCAGTTGTTGGCATGCGGTAGCGGGAGCAGGCTCCCTGCTTTTTACAGTATAGGCTCTGGATGGTGGCCTGGATTCCTCCGGGAATTCTGTGTCCGCACCTATAAACGGGTGGTACGGTGTTGGCGGTCTACAACGGTCCGACCCTTGCTCTGGCGGTGGTCGATAGTTATCGCTCCCCGGCCAGCTGCTTTGCCTGACCGTTACCCTGACGGGTTTAATGGATGGTGTTTCCTCCGTTGGGTTTAACATATCATACGACCCTCCTGGACTCATCCTGGGGTCGTAGATTATGGTGACCGTCTTCAATGGGCTCCACACTCCTTTAATTCTGTCATGTTCTTTTATTGCCGCTATCACTCCCTTTTCTACTGCTCTCCAGTAATTTAAAGGTGCCCCGCAGTAGATCAAGGGTATAGTGATTGACTCTAGTTTGTGGTTACAAGCACACATCAGGCCCGTGGTCACGGAGTTCATAACTCGCTGCTGGTATCTTGTCACCTCCTCGGTGAACCACGGGTCCAGCACATGGAGAACAGAGTCGGCCCAATTAGCGTCAGGTGTTGGTACTTGTACAACATCACCTGGACCAATCGGGGCCCGTTCCTCTCTTGCTCGACGTATCTCTTGTTTATATGTTTTTCCACATATCTCTTCCCAGTCTTCTCTTAGTCCTTCATCCACAAACAGACTTGACAGGGTCCATATCAGAGCTGCAGCTGCTCTGGATTGTCTCAGGCCTTCCCAGCTCCGCTGTACAACGGTGTTGTTAGTCATTCTCATGCGGTCTCTGGGTTTTGGCCTTTCTGGTTCTTGTTGTGTTTTTCCCTTTGTTCTCAGCACCGGGTGCATCGGGGTAAAATGTGGTGCGGCATACGAGTCATCACTGTCCGGTTCGTGCTGCCTGGTTTTTGCCAACACCTTCTTATGCCCCGGTTCACAGTTTTCAGGCCCTACCGCCTCGAACCTGGGTATTACTGGGCCTGGAACCGGTTCCTTTCCCGGTGCCGTTTGAGAGATGGACACCCCCGCAGGGGTAGATGTGTCATGGGCTGTGAGGAGTGCCGTCAGTATAGGGTTCCGGGTCTGCAGAGGTGAGGCATGTGAGCCACGCCTTTCGGGCCGAGATTCTGTGATAGATCTTTTCTCTATCTCCTTCTTCAGATCTTCGCAGGTTTTCTTAAACAGAGCCATTTCCTTTTTCTGCTCCTGCCTTATCTTGCGAACCTCCTCCATTCCTGACACCACCTCGTCACGAGGGTCTCCAAAACTGTAAGCATCTAGGGCTTTCCTTTGTTGACGTGCCCCAGATTCATCGCTGTCGTATTCCTCACTCCCTTCCTCACTCCCTTCTCCGAGCCGACTATTGTTGCCGTCATACTCGGTGGGAGCTGCCTCAGGGGGTTCAATCACTGTCGTGTTCTGGTCTGCCCACTGTCTCAGTGCCTCCGCCGCCGGACAGTCTTTTGGCTCTCTACTACTTTTCTTGTCTTTGTTGATCAACAACTTTCCCCAGCCTGTCAGCTTGTGGATCAGCTTGATGTCCCCGTCGTAATCTTCGTCGGGACTACATATCGCCATCCTCCTTTTCACCCAAGGGAATTGTAGGAGATGCGACGCTGCCCACTCTAACCAGGCTCTGGTTCGGTTGTCTGCGGTTATCTTTTTCGTTTTAAGGATTGGACCTTTCACCAGGGCCACATCCCAGGTGCCATCTGGTTCTGACACCCAGTAGGTGTCGTCATCTGGATTCTGTGATTCGTTGTATTCTTGTTCGGTCACATGCAAAGCTTCTAGTACTAGCTTTGCATTGGATTTCAGGGTCTGCCATTCATCGAGCCAAGGTACCACCATTATGGCTTTAGACCCCTGGGTCTGGTCTGTCTCAACCAGATCATCTTGGGGCTGGCTTGAGGCGGCCATAGCTGCTTTTCCTTCTCCCACCGGCCGGATGGGAGCTATGCCAGCAGCCTTCCTGGCCTTCAGGCTCTTTCACAGGACTCCTCGTCCTGTCTCGGGGGTCTCGGTTCTCGACCCTACCCCCGGTCTCGGTCGTGGGTTTCTCTTTTCAGAGATCGTCGGCTGGTGGTTCTCCCTGAACCACCTCCGCTGCACCTCAGGGGCTCCTGCCACCTGATTGCTCTTAGTCTCCTTTGCTGACACCTCCTGGTGTCAGCCTTCACGGGACTCGGACCTCCAGAGACCTCGGCTGTCCTCGGCTCTTGGTCAGGATCTGGAACCCGCACTGGAACCGGGTGGACCCCTCAGTCTCTCGATCTCGATCGTGCCCCACGTTGGGCGCCAAAGTTGTTACCCTGGAACTCCGGTACAGGAACACCAGGCCAGCCACACCTTAAAGTGGTTTGAAATCAGCCTGCTTGGAGACACATGAACAGGATTCTGATTTATTAACTTTTGGCTGGAGCGGAAGAACTCGCCCAGCCTGCTAACTGCCTCCTTCCTAAAGGCTTCCCTCTTCCTTTACACCTGCACCCCCACTGAGCCTAATAGTAGGGATACCTGGTAAAACCCCTTAGTTAACGACAGCTTCTTCCTAAACGGTAACAGTTGTTATAGTTACTGGAATTTGTTTAAACAATAAGTATACTTTTATTGTTAAGGGAATGTTAATTTCAAAGTCTAGATCAACCTACAAGAGCCTTCATCTATGGACTTGACTTAGACACACAGAACTGCTTAATTTTACGTCACTGAGGAGAGGCTTAAAATCCTTTAAAAACACCAAGAAGTTTCACTCAATAAAAGTGAGTAGGCTTTACTTTAAATGCAAATAGATTGCTTTATTAAAGATATGCAAGAGCGTTCAGCAATTACAAATTAAGTAAAAAATTAAAAAGGGGTTTATAAATCAACAATTAATCACAAGTGATATTCCTTTCCCTAACCTATCTCTAAATCCCCTAACTCTGTACTACTCACAAATCCCCGCGTTCTGGCAAAACAGCTTTCAAGGGTTAGCGTCGTCTTGGCAGGTGGTTGGAGAGAAGCTTGAGTTCAGAGTTGTTGGAATGATGATGGATGTATGAGTTCCAGCTCATACTCAGATCTTAAGTCTTCGTTGTTGAAGGCTAATGGCCGAAGGCCATTAGCTCGTTGCCTTGTAGCATCCAAGAATCTTCTGTTCCTCTTTAGTCAATTTGGATCGTTGTTCAGAGTGTCGTAGTGTCCCCATGCAACCCAAAAAGAGCTCTCTTCCTCTAAAAATCTAGGGTTTTTATACTCTTAAACTGTCCCTTATTTGGTCACATATTATTTCATTGGTGGATTGGAGTTGCTGTGGAAAGCACCTTTTTTACCAACAGAGTGACGTTTAGGCTAGCTTTTTGCCAATTCATCAGAACATGGCCGCGACCGACGCATATATGGCCTGTTCCGGACAAAAATTAAAAGGTAAGCATTATACCGTGCCTATTGGCTCAGTGACAAGTTTCAATGCCTCATATTAAACACACCCTCGGTGTCTGTTGATTTCGGTACTTTCCTCTGCAACTTTCCCTTCCCCATTTCCATTTTACACAATGACATTTAAATCACACTTTTATACTTCATAGTTTGCAAGTTCATTTCATTCTTCATTATTCATACATTGATTATCAACTTATCATTACTTTTGTTACAATCGGTTATATAAATGAATCACAGGAATTTCTTTCCATGGAAAGCACCTTTCTTACCAACAGAGTGACGTTTAGGTTAGCTTTTTGTCAAATCATAGAAAATGACCATGCGAACAAATCACATGTGGTCTATTATTCCTGACTTATAGACAAAAATTAAAAAGTTAGCATAAATACCATGTCTATTTACACAGTTACTATTTCCAGTGCCATATTAAACACACCTATTGTATCTGTTGTTTCTGGGTACCTTCCATTAAAGCATCTTATATTTGATACATTTCATTCTGTCAGATTTATCAAAACCCTTTACAGGGGGAAAATATCTGCCGGTTCTGACTGCAGGATTTATAATATCAAACATCATTAGCTTTTCAACCTTTGCATCCATTCTTACATCCTTCAAACATAATGATTTGTAATAACATTTTATACTCACAACTGAATTTTAACTTTAATCACCCTCCTTGTCTCCCCTTACTGCATATTTCTCTTCAGCCTCCAACCCCGTGACCCAAGCTCGGTCTTCCTCTTTCTTTCGACCATCGTTGATACTTCCTCCATATCAGGAATGGGTGACATTTCATTCCAAGCATCGATGACAAACACTTCATCCTCCGTTGCCCGTTCTGGCTCCTCGGGAGTCTTCATAACGACTTCTTTCTCAAATCTCATGGTTATTTTTGGTTCATTGTAGTCTATCTTCTCTGGTCTTGTTTCTACTTTAGGTCCTAATCTTTCCATTATACTTGATTTGGCCGCCAGGGGGAGGTCGATCTCTGGTTCCACCATAACCTTTGGTGGAGAGATTTTAACCTCAGGTGTCAATTTAGGCATTTTTCTTTGCACCCATCGACGCATGTAAGGCCTTTTATTTATAGCTGCCTGGTTATCTATAGCTGCCTGGGGCCTTTCCATGGTTTCTTGGTAAAAAGTTCTAATTCTGTGAGACCTTCCACGGCCTCGGCATCCTCCTCTGCGCCGACCTCCATGTCGGTATCTTCTCCTGTGTTGACCCCCATACACGAAGGAATTCAGGTTGTCACCATAGGAGTCCGGATTTGCGGCCTCGGCGACAAAACCCATCTGATGATGAGTTATCTCTGTCTAAAACTTCATTTATTTATAGATATACATTTACACTTTTGTCAAAACAGAAAACTGTGGAAAAAAACATCAGATAAAAACAGGAAAATCAAGCGCATAATGACATTGATGAAAATAGGAAGCATCATGTTACACATGCTTTTAGAATTGATTTTAAGAACCTCTGAAAAATAAATCTTGGATATATTTACAGCTTTTAATGAGCTTGAAGCTAAAATGTTCACTTATTAATTCATAAGCTTCTTGTTACAAATGTGTTTTGATGAGCTGTGTAGATTTAATAATGGTTATAATTGAACCGAATCAATACTGAGTCAGATTACTTTAAATTTCTGTCCCTTGATTTAAAACAATATATAATTGATTTTAACTTGAAGGATTTTTTTAAGTTACAGCTAAAAACATACGAAATTTGAAGAAAATATTTTTATCAAAGTATCAAAGTATCAAAGTTAATTTTATTGTCAACTTCTTCACATGTACTTGACATGCAAAGGAATCGAAATTTCGTTTCTCACTATCCTCTGGTTTTACATGTACAACAACATCAAAGTGCAGGTGAACAAGACGAGACAATCCTAAACTACAACGGTAAAGTGCAGTAGCTTAAGGCTACGTTTGCCTAGTCCTACTAAACTAAACTAGACACGTATGACAGGACAAGACATGAGTAGTAGGGAGTGGAAGGACAAATTCAACAAGAATTCAAAAACAAAACAAAAGACACGACAGTACTGATTGTCCCAGCTATGTGCATTATGAATATCATAACCTTTTTATAAAGAATTGTCAACTTAAAAACCTGTGTCCATATCTACTATGATCTCAAAAATAACAATTTAAATATTATTTTTAAATAAAAAGGAAAATTAGTAGAGATTTTTTTAGTGCACTTCATTATTGAACATAATTACTAATAATAATGTAAACTAGGTAAACAAGAGCCAATGCAAACATTGATTTGGTTTTAAAGGTTTCAGAGGTTTAAAGGTTTCAGAGGTTCTACAGCAGAGGTCCCCAAACTTTTTCCTGTGAGGGACACATAGCTTTTCCCTTCTCTGATGAGGGCTCAGTTTGTAACAGAAAATGTGTGATGATTTCTGGATTCTTTACAGAACAAAAGAAAATAAATAATGCTATTAATGAAATAAATAATACCGAATACCACTCTCTGGGTTCTTCACAGAAAAAAGTCCATGGAACTTAATTCCAACAGCAGCTAAATCTCCATCAAACATGCCAGCTTCACTTTCTTCACCATCAGAGTCACTTTCCTCTAAATGATGCGTTATAATCCTGGAAGTTGCTGTGCTACCGTAGTCCTGGTCTGGATGGAGAAATGGCACCAAGACGGAAATGTTCAATTTTCATTTCTTCTGCTGCTTTACTGCTTTTAGTCGAATGGTGACCATAGGAACGCTTCTCCCACTCATTCTTTGCTCGGTGATCCACTGATCCAGTCTTTGCTCTGTGATCCACTGATCCAGTCTCTGCTCTGTGATCCACTGATCCAGTCTCTGCTCTGTGATCCACTGATCCAGTCTCTGCTCTGTGATCCACTGATCCAGTCTTTCCTCCAACTCGTACCACCTGTCTTATGTCTTAAACTCAGCTGTGTAGCTGATTTCCTTCAGTTTAAACTGTGCTTTATCAGCGTGTCTCTTTACCATTTTCAGGTTGTTAAAACAACGATGTTCTGCATAACGCACATCCCCGTTATTTTATCTACAATCCACATGTTGTGAAAATACGGTGTATGAAAAAAAATGCTCTATGTGCAGGCAGGCCGTATCTGTAGTTTGGGGACCACTGTTCTAGCGGTTTTAGAGGCTTTAAAGGTTTCAGAGGTTCTAGAGGTTTCAGATGTTATAGAGGTTTTAGGGGCTTCAGGGGTTTTGGAGGTTCTAGAGGTTTCAGAGGTTTTAGAGGTTTCAGAGGTTTCAGAGGTTTTAGAGGTTTCAGAGGTTTTAAAGGTTTTAGAGGTTTTAAAGGTTTCAGAGGTTCTAGAGGTTTCAGAGGTTTCAGATGTTTTAGAGGTTTCAGAGGTTTCAGAGGTTTTAGAGGTTTCAGAGGTTTTAAAGGTTTTAGAGGTTCTAGAGGTTTCAGATGTTATAGAGGTTCTAGAGGTTTCAGAGGTTTCAGATGTTTTAGAGCAGGAGTGTCCAAACTTTTTACACAGGGGGCCAGATTTGGTGTGTCAAAAATGTAGGGGGGCCAACCTTGGCGGACGTTCTTTACATATAACAGCAATTAATTTAAATACATTTCAGCGAGCTGTTCTGTGTTTCACATTTGCTTTTTTATTTTAATTTCAGTTATCTTAAGCATAGGTTTTGGTTCATTTGAAACATGCATATCAAAATTCAATTGACATTGGAAATTGAAATAAAAATATTCACTTAACTTCCCTTTTTTTTAACACTTTAATTAACTTTTTTGTAACAGTTGAAGAGAAGTAATTGTACTCTTGGGTGCAAATTACATTTGAAACATAAAAAAAATATGTCACCAAACACAATAACAGAGAAATTGTCATAACAACAAGTGCAGGGCTCATTTAAAATATGACAGTTATTATAAATGTTGATTGGCACACCTCTTCTCTCTCTTTCCCCCCCGCTAGTGCGTACCTTACAGTCCGATTTTTCAGGTATTACTATTATATAGAGTTAACTGCCCACCCACACATGCCATTCTGCTCACACCTCTGATTCAGACTTGGGTAATTGAAAAATGATGACTTGTCCGCATTAGTGTCTTGTAAGTGAGAGTCCGATAGCCGTGTCCTCACATGACTCTTAATTAAGTTCACAACCGAGAATGTCTTCTCAGACCGCTAATCCGCTTTGTTTGCCAGTCATTGATGGCGCGCCATCCGTAATTATCCCAGAAATTTTATTCCACTGGAGTTTCATGTTATCCACGGCAGCCCAAACAGAAGAGAATCGGCGCTGCTACCTCGTAACTAGCCTTTGTAGCATTCTTGTTTGACTCTCGAGCTTTTGTAAAATATTGCTGCTGTGAGATTAAGCTAGCTTCAAGATGTTTCAGTTTCTCACTGCGTTCATTCCCTGTGATCTTGTCATATGCGTCAGCATGTTTTGTTTGGTAATGTTGCTTCACATCGAACTCTTTAAAAACAGCCACTGTCTCTTTACAAATGAGGCAGACACAGTTGTTACGTATTTCAGTGAAGAAAGAAAGTCCAATTTCCACCCATCCTTCAACCGTCGGCCCTCGCAGTCAACTTTCCTCCTTTTGTTAATTGCTGCCATTTTAGAAAATTGGGGGACCTCACATACTAATTTGCTGTTCCTATTTGAGCCTCTAGATGGCAGTACTTAGAACACGCAGGTAACAGCGCTGCTGCCCAATGTATTACGTAATTGTACACGCGGGCCAGGGGTTATTGATTTTATGACGGAGGCTGCGGGCCGGATGAAAATTGACCACGGGCCGCATTTGGCCCCCGGGCCGGACTTTGGACATGTCTGTTTTAGAGGGTTCAGAGGTTTTAGTGGTTTTAGAGGTTCTAGAGGTTTTAGAGGCTTTAAAGGTTTTAGAGGTTATTGAGGTTTCAGGTGTTATAGAGGTTTTAGGGGTTTCAGAGGTTTTGGAGGTTCTAGAGGTTCGGAGGTTCTAGAGGGTTCAGAGGTTTTAGAGGGTTCAGAGGTTTTAGGGGTTATTGAGGTTTCAGATGTTCTAGTGATTTTAGAGGTTTCAGTTTTTTTTCAGAGGTTTTAGAGGTTATTGAGGTTTCAGATGTTATAGAGGTTTTAGGGTTTTCCAAGGCTTCAGAGGTCTCCTCCTGATCAGATATTAATTTCTCTCTCTATCTCCCCTCAACACATTGTTTAACAGCTTCCGTTTTCCTGGTTTATCATCAGGCCACTCCCACCTCGCCGGCGGCTATTCTCCCTCCTGCTGGAGCCCAGATGGAGACAGAGCCCAATCAAATACCCACAATCCCCTGGGGCTGGAGGAGAGGGCTGGAGGAGCGAGATTAGCTGCCGCCATGTCAATAACACTAGTCAGCAACAGGAAGCAGCAGATCTGCAGCAGCACAGAATGGCTGTGATTCTTTATATACTATTACATGTAAAATAAAACACAACATCTATAAGGCAGGAATCTGTTGGATTCTATGGATCCAGATGAATCTGTCTGTATAGATTTTCCATTATTTTAAATTCTGTGCAAGGTTTTTTCATCACTTCTAAGAATTTTGAGCAGACGTCTAAATTTGAATCATTTTATCTCTGATTATTTGGTGGATGGAACCATATTGGTTGAACATGTGATGACAGTGACAATGTTTAATATGGCACTTTTCGACCAATAGGTGGTGCTGTAGCACCAGAGGAAAGAGACAAAAAATACTGAAACAATATAAACAGGGCGACAAATCCAGAGAAAAGATGTAAGAAAACATCCCCATTCCCACTGGTTCTGATGTTGTAGATAGAAACTGAAGAATTCATCTCACAAACCAAAACAGCAAAGGACAAGGATGCCGTAATGAGGTAACAATAGGAGGAGGGATGATGATACAAGGACGAGGCTGTTGTCTTTCTGTCTTTATTCATCCATCTCTATCCTCCTCCTCCGAGCGTCTGTGAGCTCACAACAGGAGTCAACCAATCAGCTGTGAGCCAGATTCGAGCATGACGTAAAGGTCATGGCTGCAAATCACTTCTGTCTGTTGCAAAAATAATTTAATGATAAGGAGCCTTATTTATACAGCACTTATCAAAACCAGCAATTACACAGAGCCACACAAGGGCAGATAGAGAAAGAACAAAGATACAGCATAAAATATAACTTAAGTTAACACAACAGAAAAGACTTTTCAGAGCCAACATGAGCCTGAGATTAAATATTAGAGAATAAGACGTTTTTTTCTTCAATTGGGCCCTTAGTTATACATCACAACGTGTTCTACTCACCTGTGTTTTCACATTTGTTGAACTTCTGGAAATTTTGGGATCTGAAGATATCATGAAACGGTTTCTATGGGCAAAGTCATGCAGACCAAAACATGCGTTGTTTATAATTTGTTGATGATGGTACAGTAGCAGCAGCATTAACAGCAGCAGCAGCAGCAGCATTAACAGCAGCAGCAGCAGTATTAGCAGCAGCAGCAGCAGCATTAACAGCAGCAGCAGCATTAACAGCAGCAGCAGCAGTATTAGCAGCAGCAGCATTAACAACAGCAGCAGCATTAAGAGCAGCAGCAGCAGCAGCATTAAAAGCAGCAGCAGCAGCATTAGCAGCAGCAGCAGCAGCATTAACAGCAGCAGTATTAGCACCAGCAGCAGCAGCATTAACAGCAGCTGCAGCATTAGCAGCAGCAGCAGCATTAACAGCAGCAGCAGCGTTAGCAGCAGCAGTGTTAGCAGCAGCAGTATTAGCAGCAGCAGCATTAGCAGCAGCAGCAGCATTAACAGCAGCAGCAGCAGCATTAACAGCAGCAGCAGCGTTAGCAGCAGCAGTGTTAGCAGCAGCAGCATTAACAGCAGCAGCAGCATTAGCAGCAGCAGTGTTAGCAGCAGCAGCATTAACAGCAGCAGCATTAACAACAGCAGCAGCAGCGTTAGCAGCAGTGTTAGCAGCAGCATTAGCAGCAGCAGCGTTAGCAGCAGCAGTGTTAGCAGTGTCATCGGTACGTTCAGACTTGAGGTGATGCCCATCACATTCAGATCTATCATCATGTGAAATTCTTCCATTTGGAGAGAAAAGCTGATGTGATTGTTTCCACCTACACATCATCTACTGAAGAGGAATCCTCCTCTGTTATTTCTGTTTGGAGAAATAACCTGATGTAATAAAATAAAATGAATTCACCTCCAGGACCAGAGACTTGATGCAGGTTCCCCAAACTTAAACATAATCATCAATAATAAATATTTGATCACATTATCATTAATTATTCAGGTTTGAGTGAGTCCAAATTCTCTAGTTCCAGCTTCTGTTCTCTGATCACGTCAGGGTCTTTCAACGATGGAAGTTTTAGTTTTAGAAGAGAAACTCTGAGATTTTCAGTCCACTGACTCGTTCACGCTGATCAGCAGTTTCACGTAATGAGAATAATAAAGTTTAGCTTTCAACACAACCTGCCTCACAATTAGTTCACCCGTCTGTGTGTGTGTGTGTGTGTGTGTGTGTGTGATCTCTCAGATTATCGACCCTCCCTCCTCTCTGGCTTTATGTAACTTCATTTGTTCTTTTTTTATTCCTTCCACTTCGGTCATTCTTTTTCATCTTTTCTCTCTGAATCAGAAGCAGAAACATCAGATTCAGATCAGACCAGACCAGCTGATCACAGAGTTAATCAGCTTTTAATGGTACAGTGTGTAGCTTCCACTGAAGCTCATTGAGATGTCTTCACCTGGTCAAAGAGGAGAGAGGAACTAAGGATAATTAAAGTGAATTATGGTAATGGCTGATATTGAATAAATGTGTCACAGAGATATGATCCTGCTCTTACTCTCTGCAGGATGTAAATATGACACTTGTGAGTTCATATTCTCCACCTCTGTTCGCTAACTCGCTCTTATCTCGTTTCCACCTCTCCGTCTGTGACGCTCCATTACAGCTCTTCACTTCATAATATAGCAGGAGCGTTTTAAAGCCGAGTGGCTTCTCTGATGCAGCAGAGATAGAGAGACCTGATCTGACAGCTGAATGTCATTCACTTCACTTCACTGAGTTTAAGTTGAAGTGGGAAGTCGCTGCGCGGCTGTTCAGGAACGTTGAGTAGTTCCATGTTAAGGGAGATTTGCTAAATGTCTCTAGCTTCCAGGAAAATTTAAAATAAATTGAGCCATTAACCCAAGACTGACAGAGACAAATGAAATTCACTGCACATGTTCAACATGTGCAGATGCAGCAAAAAGTCACTTGGACCAGCACCCTAACACCAACAGGAAGTCAGCCATCTTGGACCTTTGTTTTTGTTTTCACTCATCATATTTGAAGGAACTCATTAAGGGATTTTATAGTGCCTTGCAAAAGTATTTGTCCTTGAACTTTGACTGACCTTGACTCAGCACTTTAACTACATATTGTGTGATAACAGTTGCTGCTGCTCAGCGTCTTTTTTGATCCACTGTTTGACTGTTGGATTTACAGACAAGGTTTTAACTCTCCAATCATTCATCACCTCTCTCTCTCCCTCTGTATTTAGTATATCATAAATTTCTACTCAGCAGCGGCAGCAATCATCTCTCTGATCTGATATTTGTTGAAAATTAGGCCCATAGACCAGATTTATTCACCAACATATTTCTTTTTTGTCTCCATCTGTATTCTTAATGTAATTCATTAACACATTTTTATTGCAGGTATTAATCTTAAAGTTCACAGCTCAGACAGGTCCAACATCTTTCTGAAGTGATTCAAACTGTGAATCAGTGGACACAGTATGCTGGTGAACTCTGTAATTATTGTGTTTTTGCATGTTAGAAAACATCATGATCAGGTTAAAATGATTTGTGTGCAACATGACTGTGGTGATGAACCGGCAGGAACGTGCTTGACCTTCTACAACGCATCCACTATTCAAACATCACGACGAAGCGACAAGCTCACAGCTCTGCTCTGATTGGTGGATCAGACCTGTCAGTCTCTGTTGTATTTTCACACTTTCTGCAGCTGTCGGTTGTTTGATAAAGAGCAGGATCCTTCACTGCAGCAAACAAACGAACAGGATGAGTGAGATTTTTTATTCGTGAAGGTTCTATTGGCTCAGATCCAGGCAGCAGGAGGTGGTAGAAGAGGTCTGAGCCCAGCAGGAGGTGCTGGGGCGGGGCTTAACATAGGAGGGAGGAGGGAGGAGGGAGGAGGAGGAGGGAGAAGGGAGGAGGAGGGAGGAGAAGGGAGGAGGAGGGGGAGGGAGGAGGAAGAGGGAGAAGGGAGGAGAAGGGAGGAGGAGGAAGAGGAGGAGGGAGGAGGGTCTGACCATCTGCCAGCCTGCAGCATCCTGTATGTGTGTGTGTGTGTGCGTCTGTGTGTGTGTGTGTGTGTGTGTGTGTGTGTGTGGCTGTTACATTTTTACTATAGAATAAACAAACTTCCCTCAAATCACTGCTCTCTCTTCCTCTTTCTCTCTCTTCTTCCTTTTTTTTCATCATCTCCTTCCTCCTGAATCGTGTTCAATTACACAGCAGTTCATCTGTCCTTCGCATCCTCTAACCACCTCTACTCTCAATACACAATATGAATATTACAAATATTCGTAATAATAATAGTAAGCCTAACCCTAGCCCTAATTAAAGCTGTAAACAGTGATGGACCAGCCCTAATTAAAGCTGTAAACAGTGATGGACCAGCCCTAATTAAGCTGTAAACAGTGATGGACCAGCCCTAATTAAAGCTGTAAACAGTGATGGACCAGCCCTAATTAAAGCTGTAAACAGTGATGGACCAGCACTAATTAAGCTGTAAACAGTGATGGACCAGCCATAATTAAAGCTGTAAACAGTGATGGACCAGCCCTAATTAAGCTGTAAACAGTGATGGACCAGCACTAATTAAAGCTGTAAACAGTGATGGACCAGCCCTAATTAAAGCTGTAAACAGTAATGGACCAGCACTAATTAAAGCTGTAAACAGTGATGGACCAGCCCTAATTAAAGCTGTAAACAGTGATGGACCAGCACTAATTAAAGCTGTAAACAGTGATGGACCAGCCCTAATTAAAGCTGTAAACAGTGATGGACCAGCACTAATTAAGCTGTAAACAGTGATGGACCAGCCATAATTAAAGCTGTAAACAGTGATGGACCAGCCCTAATTAAAGCTGTAAACAGTGATGGACCAGCACTAATTAAGCTGTAAACAGTGATGGACCAGCCATAATTAAAGCTGTAAACAGTGATGGACCAGCCCTAATTAAGCTGTAAACAGTGATGGACCAGCACTAATTAAGCTGTAAACAGTGATGGACCAGCCCTAATTAAAGCTGTAAACAGTGATGGACCAGCACTAATTAAGCTGTAAACAGTGATGGACCAGCCATAATTAAAGCTGTAAACAGTGATGGACCAGCACTAATTAAGCTGTAAACAGTGATGGACCAGCCATAATTAAAGCTGTAAACAGTGATGGACCAGCACTAATTAAGCTGTAAACAGTGATGGACCAGCCATAATTAAAGCTGTAAACAGTGATGGACCAGCCCTAATTAAGCTGTAAACAGTGATGGACCAGCACTAATTAAAGCTGTAAACAGTGATGGACCAGCCCTAATTAAAGCTGTAAACAGTAATGGACCAGCACTAATTAAAGCTGTAAACAGTGATGGACCAGCCCTAATTAAAGCTGTAAACAGTGATGGACCAGCACTAATTAAAGCTGTAAACAGTGATGGACCAGCCCTAATTAAAGCTGTAAACAGTGATGGACCAGCACTAATTAAGCTGTAAACAGTGATGGACCAGCCATAATTAAAGCTGTAAACAGTGATGGACCAGCCCTAATTAAAGCTGTAAACAGTGATGGACCAGCACTAATTAAGCTGTAAACAGTGATGGACCAGCCATAATTAAAGCTGTAAACAGTGATGGACCAGCCCTAATTAAGCTGTAAACAGTGATGGACCAGCACTAATTAAAGCTGTAAACAGTGATGGACCAGCCCTAATTAAAGCTGTAAACAGTAATGGACCAGCACTAATTAAAGCTGTAAACAGTGATGGACCAGCCCTAATTAAAGCTGTAAACAGTGATGGACCAGCACTAATTAAAGCTGTAAACAGTGATGGACCAGCCCTAATTAAAGCTGTAAACAGTGATGGACCAGCCCTAATTAAAGCTGTAAACAGTAATGGACCAGCCCTAATTAAAGCTGTAAACAGTGATGGACCAGCCCTAATTAAAGCTGTAAACAGTGATGGACCAGCCCTAATTAAAGCTGTAAACAGTGATGGACCAGCCATAATTAAAGCTGTAAACAGTAATGGACCAGCCCTAATTAAAGCTGTAAACAGTGATGGACCAGCCATAATTAAGCTGCAAGCAAAATGCAAAAAATCTGTTGTTTCATTCAAGATGGTTGACTTCCTGTTGGTGTTACAGTGTTGGTCCAAGAGACACCTGAATGTATTTTTGAAAACGCTTCAGAATAAACCCTTTTCTTTCTTTTGTTAGTCATGAATGAATCATTTAGAAAACCTGCATCATGTGTTCTATGGTGAATATTTGGCAAACTCAACACCATTAAGGATTAGACTAGTATGTCATTAAATAAGATTAAATGACATCATGATTTTTTTTTTTTTTTTTTTTCCTGCAGATTAAATCGGGTCATCACGTCACAGCTTCACTTGGCCTCATTTGGATTCCTCATTGTGGTAAAGGAAAAACAAAAGTTTCCAGGTAGGTTTTTTTATTTCACCTGCAGTCATGTGACTTCATGACAGATGTTGTTGGTATTTTTATTAAATAAACTGACTATAAACATTATGATGAAGAAGTGTCCTGAGGAGCATGTTGAAAATGTCTGAACAGGTTTGGAGGATTTTGATGCCACTGATGACAACTGTTATAATAATAATGATAATCATAGTTTCCAAACCAGATGTGAGCTGAGCCTTTAGTCATCTTTTCAAATCATCAGCAAACACTTTTTATTTGTATCTCATATTTTTGTCTTTTAATCTCATATTTAAATTCATATCTATCTTTTACACCTAATCTTTCCTGGTAATCTCAGCTTTTGCCACCGTGAATTATTTCTGACATCACATCACCAATTAGAGGAAGAACAGACAAACAAAAGCTCCGTCTGTGACACATCGGAACCTAAAGCCATAGAACACCATCATCTCCACTCGCTTAGAACTGAAACCACAGGGGAGGAATAAATGAATGAATTGAGTAAAGAGAAGAGAAAAATAAAGCAGGATTTGATAAACGTAATGGAGGCATGCTGCTATTAGTGCAGCTTTCGTTTTCTACGGGTTTAGATTTCATGGCTCCAGGAAGAACAATAGAACAGAAAGACGATGAATTATCAAGATGTGTCACAGAATCCAAAACTCTGTCGCTTGTCTCCGTATCTTCACAGTAAACCATCTGTTAGAAACAATTTCATAGACAGATTTAGATATGAGGTTCTTTTCACTCCACTGAGAAGAGCAGAGTTTTTCCAGCAGAGTCAGAGAGTAAAAACTGGCACATGGAGATCATTTTACTCAAAAAGTTGAGAAGAGTAAGTGAGACAATAAAAACTGTGATTTCATATCAGTAAACAGGAAGTTGATGATCTGGAGTTTTAGCAGAGTTTGGGTTCATGGATCAGTGCTTTGTTTCCTTTGTTGCAGCATAGGTATTCAATCTGGGAATTATTCATCATGTCTTTATATCCTAACCTGATCCTGAACCTGAACCTGAACAATAATTCAATTCAATTCAATTCAATTCAATTTATTTGTATAGCCCAGAATCACAAATCAGATTTGCCCCAAAGGGCTTTACATTTTGTACAACAGCAACAACATCCCCTGTCCTTAGACCCTCACATCTACAAGGTAAAACTCTAAAAACAGAAGAACCTCAGGAAGAGAAACAGAGGAGGAATCCCTCCACAGGACGGACAGGCTGCAGTAGATGATGTGTGCAGGTGGAGAGCATTACAGAGAAATTTGAATATTACAAACAAACAGAAATGTAATGAATGTTGGTAGAAGTGGAGGATGAGGAGCAGGATCCATCATAGCTTTCAGGTTTCACCAAGGCAGCCTCAGACCCTCCAACATCCGTAGATCCCTGAGTGGCTGTACTGCAGCATGCTCTGTGAAAGAGAAAACACAGGGCAGGACTCCGGAACCACAGCAGATTTAAAAGTACAGTAGTGGTACAACAGTATCACAGATAGAAGAAGAAAAAGAAGCCCAGGGCATCTCATGAGGACCCGGCAGACTATCCTATCGCAGCATAACTATAACTAGGCCAGCCAGGGCCGGCCCTAACTATATGCTTCATCGAACAGGAAAGTTTTTAACCTATTCTTAAATATAGGAAGGGTGTCTGCCCCCCGGACTGAGACTGGAAGACGGTTCCACAGGAGGGGAGCCTGGAAGTTGAAGGCTCTGCCTCCTGTTTTAATTTTAGAAATTCTGGGAACCTCCAATAAGCCTGCATATTGGGAGCGTAATGTTCTTGATGGGCGATATGGGACTAAGAGATCCCTAAGGTAGGATGATGCCTGATCGTTGAGTGCTTTATAGGTGAGGAGCAGGATTTTGAATTCTATACGAGATTTTACAGGAAGCCAGTGTAAAGGCTAATACAGGTGAGATATGCTCTCTTCTTCTAGTGCCGGTTAATAAACGAGCAGCTGCATTCTGGATCAGCTGGAGAGTCCTTAGAGACTTTTTGGTGCAACCCGACAGTAAATGGTTGCAGTAGTCCAGCCTGGAAGTAATAAATGCATGGATAAGTTTTTCTGCATCTTTCAGAGACAGGAAGTGTCTGACCTTTGCTATGTTGCGTAGGTGAATAAAAGCAGTCCTAGAAATATGTTTAATGTGGGCAGAGAATGACAAGTCTTGGTCGAAGATGACTCCCAGGTTTTTCACCGTGGAGCTAGAGGCCAGGGAGATGTCATCCAGGATAGCTATATCACTGGATATTGAGTTCCTCAGGATTTCAGACCCGAATACAATAATTTCAGTTTTTTCTGAATTCAGTAGAAGGAAATTGCAGGTCATCCAGGATTTTATATCCTTAAGACAGGCTTGAAGTTTAGCTAGCTGATTGGTTTCATTTGGCTTAATTGATAGATAGAGTTGTGTATCGTCAGCATAACAGTGGAAATTAATAGAGTTTTCTAATGATTTTACCCAATGGGAGCATATAGATAGTGAAAAGTATTGGTCCAAGCACAGAACCTTGTGGAACCCCATGATTAACTTTGGTATGGATAGAAGAAACATTATTGATATGGACAAATTGGGAACGATCTGAAAGATAGGACTTAAACCATTTTAGTGCAGTCCCTTTTAGACCAATAAGATGCTCTAGTCTCTGTAACAAGATTTGATGGTCGACTGTGTCAAATGCAGCGCTAAGATCTAACAGAACAAGGATGGAAATGAATCCTTTATCAGACGCATTGAGAATATCATTTGAAACCTTAACTAAAGCCGTCTCTGTGCTGTGATGCATTCTAAAACCTGACTGGAAATCCTCATATAAGTTATTGTTGTGTAAAAAGTCACACAGCTATTTAGCAACTGCTTTTTCCAGAATCTTAGAGAGAAATGGAAGATTAGAAATGGGTCTATAGTTGGCTAAAATACTTGAGTCGAGGGCAGGTTTTTTAAGGAGAGGTTTAATTACAGCTACTTTAAAGGACTGCGGTACATAGCCAGATAATAAAGACATATTGAGTATTTCTAGTAAGGAAGGGCTAATCAAAGGGAAAATATCTTTTAGCAATCCGGATGGAATAGGGTCCAGAAGACAGGTTGAAGTTTTAGATGACGACATCAGTGAAGCTAGTTCAGCGAAGTTGATTGAAGTAAATGTGTCGAGGTGAATATTAGCTATTTCATCTGTCTCTACACTAACAGCATCTGAGGGCAGATTAGAGCCAGTGGATGGAACAAGGTGATAAATTCTGTCTCTAATTGTCAGAATTTTGTCGTTAAAGAAGTCCATGAAGTCGTCACTGCTGAGGGTTGTAGGAATACGTGGATCAATAGTGTAGTTACATTTAGTCAGTGAAGCTAACGTGCTGAAGAGGAACCTTGGATTGTTTTTGTTTTTTTCTATCAGTGAGGAGTAATAAGCAGCTCTGGCATTGCGTAGGGCCTTCCTGTACATTCTGAGACTCTCTTTCCATGCGTGTAAAGCCTCTTCCAGTTTGCTGGAGCGCCATATTCGTTCATGCCTCCGAGAGGTTAACTTTAGTGTACGGGTGAGAGAGTTATACCAGGGTGCGACTCTTTTTTGTTTAATTAACTTCTTTTTTTGGGGAGCAATGGAGTCAAGGGTTGTTCGCAGTGAACTTGCAGCGCTCTCAACAAGTTGATCTATTTTAGATGGACCTGCAACAGCATATAAATCTATAGTTGTGGTGAGGCAAGGCAGCGGATTAAATACTGAGGGAATCACCTTCTTGTATTTAGATATAGAACTGTCAGTTAGGTATCGAGTGAGTATGCTTTTTTCAGGTGGTGAGTATTTTATCAACAGGAATTCAAAAGTTATTAGATATTGATCTGACAGGAGGGGATTCTGTGGGAAGACAGATAAGTGTTCAACCTCAATGCCGTATGTCAGGACAAGGTCAAGGGTGTGGTTAAAGCAATGGGTGGGCACATTTACTCTCTGAGAAAAGCCGATTGACTCTAGTAAAGAGAGGAAGGCAGAGCCAAGGCTATCACCATCAACATCGACATGAATATTAAAGTCACCTGCCATGATTATCTTATCTGTCCTGAGTACTAGACTTGAGAGATACTCTGAGAATTCTGATAAAAATTCTGAATATGGGCCTGGAGGGCGGTACACAGTGATAAATATGACTGGTTGTAGTGATTTCCAAGTTGGGTGGGAGAGACTAAGCACAAGGCTTTCAAATGATGTGTAGCTACACTTCGGTTCAGGGTTGATTAGTAAACTGGAGTTGAAAATGGCTGCAACTCCACCACCTCGGCCGCTGTCACGAGGAATATGAGTGTTAATATGGCTGGGAGGAGTGGATTCATTCAGGCTGACATATTCATCAGGATGCAGCCAGGTTTCAGTAAGACAGAGCAAGTCAATATTATAATCTGATATTATATCATTTATTAACAAAGCTTTGGATGACAGAGATCTAATGTTTAAAAGTCCACATTTCACTCTCCAGTCCTGTTGCTTTATGGCTGAATTAGTGCTAATATTAATTAAGTTGCTGTGGGTGACTCGTCTTCTATTGTTGGATGTAAATGATTTAAGTGAATGAAGTGGTCGGGGGACAGACACCGTCTCTATGTAGTTCTGAGTGGGTGACTGCTCTAAGGGAGATGCAGAGAAGCGTGTAGGACTGCTAGTCATGTTCGGCAGGGGGCCAGAGAAAACTACAGTGTCCGACATGGTCTTTGCATAGGTACATACCGACTCCACATTAATCTTCGTTACCTCCGACTGACGAGCACGGGCGTCGTTACCGCCGACGTGGATAATAATCCTTTCAAACCTAGGCCTAGTCCTAGCTAACAGCTTCAGGTTGGATTCGATGTCGCCTGCTCTGGCCCCCGGGATACAGCTAACTGTGCACCCTGGTGTTGCTAGCTTCACGTATCGGACTACAGAGCTGCCAATTACCAGAGTTTGTTTCTCAGCGGGTATTTCGCTGAGTGGGAGAAATCTGTTCGATACGTGAACAGTGTTGTTGGTACCCGAGGGCTCCGGTTTAGGACGTCTATTCCCCCTTTGAACAGTCACCCAGTCGCGCTGTTTTTCCGGCTGCTCGGAAAATGCCGGGGCGCTAGCGGCTAAGCTACAGGCTAAGCTAGCGTTAGCTCGGCCCGGGCTAATAGCTCGGACCGCAGCGGCTACTGCCCGGGAGCTGCGGGTTACGCTGGGGGGGTCCGGGGAGACTAGGGACCGTCTAGCTACACTAGCATATGACTGGCTATCTAACGTACGGAGCCGAGCTTCTACCTCACGAACCCTCGCCTCCAAGTCTAACACAACATTACATTTGATACAAGTACCGTTACTACTAATGGAGGCAGGGGAATAGCTAAACATAAGACACCCTGAGCAGGAAACAGCAGTAGGAGAGGGAGTGAGAGAAGCCATCGTAGCTAAGTTAGCTGAGCACTTCAAGCTAGCCGAGCAAGCTAGGTTAGCGGAGCCAATACAACGAGCGATCGGGATATGAGCGATGGAAACGCTAAAGTAAGAGAGAGTAGGAGGGTGCTTGAATGACACTATCGTACATAGGAAGGATTAACTTTGGAGATGCCAATTACATTTTTTTTTTTTTTTTTTGAAATGATAAAAGGGAAAAAAGTAAGCAGCGACGCAGAGACGCTGCCACACACACAACAAAGCTCAGAGTAACAGAGAGTGACGCAATACGCTCACCGTACGTAGGCAGAGGAGGAGGAGTCACCTATTCAGTCTTTTGACTGAAAAGTTTCTGTTTTTTGCCTCAAACAGAAACTGTTTGAGGCAAAAAAGGAAAAAATGAAGAGATAAAAATAAACAAATGTGCAGTGAAATCAGCTGAATACATCAGTCAGGTGTTAATAGTGCCTGCAGTTTTTTTGTGTGTGTGTGTGTGTGTGTGTGTGTGTGTGTGTGTGTGCGTGTGTGTGTGTGCATCCATGTGTGTATATGTGCATGCTGTGCATCTGTCTGTGTTTATGCTATGCTTGAAGAAGCAAAACACAGCAGGATACTTCAGGATACTGCAAGATGCAGCAGGACGCAGAGGAAGCTGCAGGATACTGCAGGATGCAGCAGGCAGGATACTGCAGGATGCAGCAGGAAGCTGCAGGATGCAGCAGGAAGCTGCAGGATACTGCAGGATGCAGCAGGCAGGATACTGCAGGATGTAGCAGGATCCTGCAGGATGCAGCAGGAAGCTGCAGGACGCTGCAGGAAGCTGCTGCTATATTTATACTTATACTGTTATTGCACTAGCCATTACATTACAACAACAACTACCTCATAATGCACACAGCTGGGACAATCAGTGTTTTCTTGTTTTGTCTTGTTGAATTTGTCTTTCCATACCCTGCTACTTTTTTGTCTTGGGGTACTCATGTCTTGTCCTATCATACCTGTTTTTTCGTTCCTAGTTTAGCAACACTTGTTGTACAAGTAAAACGCATGGGATAGTAAGAAACGCAATTTTTGTACGTCAAGTACATTGACAATAAAATTGACTGACGCAGCAGGAAGCTGCAGGAAGCTGTAGGACGCTGCAGGAAGCTGCAGGAAGCTGTAGGAAGCTGCAGGAAGCTGTAGGACGCTGCAGGAAGCTGCAGGAAGCTGTAGGAAGCTGCAGGAAGCTGTAGGACGCTGCAGGAAGCTGCAGGAAGCTGTAGGACGCTGCAGGAAGCTGCAGGAAGCTGCAGGACGCTGCAGGAAGCTGCAGGACGCAGCAGGACACTGCAGGAAGCTGTAGGACGCTGCAGGAAGTTGCAGGAAGCTGCAGGACACTGCAGGACGATGCAGGAAGCTGTAGGACGCTGCAGGAAGCTGTAGGACGCTGCAGGGAGCTGCAGGACACTGCAGGACGCTGCAGGACGCTGCAGGAAGCTGCAGGAAGCTGCAGGACACTGCAGGACGCTGCAGGAAGCATGTTTGGCTGTGGTAGTGGCTGTGAAAGGCTCCAGTGGGAGTGCAGCACAGGCACTATCAGCATGTTAACGAGTTCCACAGCATTTTAATTCAGAGGATTGTTGGAGTGAACAAAGGTGTAGCCACACACTCTTCATTAAGACTCGATATCTCAGCTGCACACAGCAATTACAGTGGCTGAATGAACAATAACTGGGTTTATGGATGTGTGTGTATAAGCTGTGTTTCAGTCCAGGTGTGTCTGATTCTGGCCCCTGTGGTATATGATTAGAGGCCTTTTGTTAAACTCAATCAAACCGTTATGATGCTGGTAAACAACACATGGAACAAAACACACACATATGCCTTTAATGAGTCCTTTCAGCACCCTGTAATCGGCACAGAGCAGCTATTAAACATGCTGGTATTCTCTCTATCGTGGTAACGTTTCTCTTTATCTGCTCTGACCTGTTTCTCTGTTCAGGTGAAGCTGTTTTCATTCACATCCTTTAAAATGAAGCTGAGGGTTGAAGGTTCAGGTGGAAACAGAACTGACAGAAGGTTTAAACAGAAGTATTGTGACGACATGTTCAGAACAAATCTGCTTCTGTTTACAGAACAGCTGATCAGATAAACAGGTAAACAGACGAACAAGTAAACAGATAAACAGATAAACTAATTCATCCATAAGTTACATTAACTTGAATTAAGCTTTAAATAAATGAACAGATTTTTCCTTTAATTCATCATCAACAAGATGTTTACGGGTGATGAATCAATAAGTTCAGACTGGTCTAATTCTGACCCCCCCTTGGAAATGTCACCTGATCTTAACAAGATAACGAGCCGCGGCACTAACGAGGCAACTGATCGCTCCATTTGAAGTAAGAGAGGACACTGGTGGTCAGGAGGCTTTTAACGGTGTGTGTGTGTCCTCCATTTCTCTTTGTCATGGTTCTGTCCTGCGCTCTGCGCTAGCTGCAGGTGTGTGTGTGTGTGTGTGTGTTTATTTGAGCTTCAGGGCCTGGCAGTTCAAACACATGCTGCCCTTCTCACTCATATTTGCACTGCTGATCACAAAAAACAAGCACACACACACACACACACACACACACACACATACACACACACACACACACACACACACACACACACACACACACACACACACACACACCCAGCCACCCACCCACCCTCAGGCATTTTTGCAGAGACACCGCCTCCCTTACATATGCATGCATGAATACATTTGACACCCTGACTTTATGGACAAAGTAAAGATCACACAGCTGCCCTGCAAACAAACAAACAAACACACACACAGACTAGGGACTGGGACTAGGAAACAAAAAGCCCAAACTATACATATATATATATATATATATATATATATATATATATATATATATATATATATATATATATATATATATATATATATATATATATATATATATATATATATATATATATATATATATAGCTATAATTATACATATAAAGACACGAGTCACCATAGTGGTCAGCGGTCCTGGTTAGGGAGACCTGAGAGAGTCCTACTGAACAAATAATCAAATAATCTCACACTCTTGTACATTTTACCTTGGACTCATGTAGGATTTCATCCAGGTTAAGGAGCTGAAACGTAAATGAAGTTTCAGCTTGTGTCGATCAGCTGTCGCCCAGTAGCCTGATGTACTGTGACGTAATGAACACAGCAGCTGCTAAAAACGCCTCAGTGCACATCAACAACACTGAGCTGGGTCAGAGCCCAGTGAACCACACAGCTACGTCTGTAATAGACATTTAATAAAGAAAGGTTAAAGGTTAAAGGTCATTCAGCTGCCAGAAGAAAACTTAATTTGAGTATTGAATTCATGCTGAGAAAAAGATTCAATTAGATTGAATCAAAAAAAAAAAAACTAGAGGACATGATCCTAACTGCTTATTTACAATTAGCTGATAATCAAACTTCTCTGATATTTTAAACACTGCAGAGAGTCAGTTCAACACCATAAATAAAGAAAAAGCAGCAAACATCATAGACATGAAGCCTAGATAAGACGCAACGAGGTGCTCTGGTGTTTTTCTAATGATCCAATGCTGATGGAATAATAAATGAATGATGATGCAGATCACTTGAATCAGTTCAACAGATAAAAGACAACTTTTCAATACAAGACAGAGTCATAAATGTTAATTTACACCAGTTATTAATCCTCCTGGAGCAGGATCCATCACAGCTTCCAGGTTTCACCAGGACAGCATCAGACCCTCCAACATCGTAGATCCCTCAGTGGCTGCACTGCAGCATGCTCTGTGGATGAGGAAACACAGAAAACACAGCAGATTTAAAAGTACAATAGTGGATCATCAGTAGAAAAAGAAGCTCAGAGCATCTCATGAGGACCAGACTAACCTATCAGCATCACTATGACTAGGCCAGCCAGGGCCAGCCCTAACTATACGCTTCTATACAGGAACGTTTAACCTGTTCTTAAATATAGGAAGGGTGTCTGCCCCCCAGACTGAGACAGACTGCTCTGCCTCCTGTTTTAATTCTAGAAGTTCTGGAAACTCCAATAAGCTGCATATTGGGAGCGTAATGTTCTGGATGGTGATATGGGACTAAGAGATCCCTAAGGTAGGATGGAGCCTGACCGTTGAGCTTTATAGGTGAGGAGCAGGATGTAGAATTCTATTGGTGATTTTACAGGAAGCCAGTGTAGAGGCTAATACAGGTGAGATATGCTCCTTCTTCTAGTGCCAGTTAATAAACGTGCAGCTGCATTCTGGATCAGCTCGCGGACGGACGGTGGTCCCGAGAGGATCGGCGGCGGTGTAGGCGAGAGTGTTGGCGAAAGTGTCGGCAAGACGGTCAGCGAAGGAGCCGGCTAGCGGAGACGGCTAGCGAGGTGCTAGTGGAGACGGCTAGCGGAAGTGCTAGCGGAAGTGCTAGCGGAAACGGCTAGCGGAAGTGCCCGGCGGAAGTGCCCGGCGGAGACGGTCGGCAAAGGACCCAACGGAGACGGTCGGCGTAGGAGCCGGCGGAGACGGTCGGCGGAGACGGTCAGCGAAGGAGCTAGCGGAAGTGCTAGCAGAAGTGCTAGCGGAAGTGCTAGCGGGGCTACAACCGGAAATGGAGTGTGGTCGAGCGAGCCCCGAGGCAGACACACCACGGTCGCGGACTTCTGTCTCGCCACCACGTTGGCGAGACTGCAGAAGGGGAGGGAAGTGTGAGAAGGTGATGAGTCCTCCCCTTCTCACCTGGTTATAAGGGGGAACTGCATAGCAGAGAGGGAGTTCCCCCCCGGACATGTTTGCGTGCGGGACAGGTGACGCGACGCGTGGGACTGCCTGTCTGGTCCACCTGGTGCGAGGTGGACTTTCCCTGCTGACGTGAGCGTTTTGGGGTCTTCTTTTTTGTATCGCTGACAATAAATGTTTTTACGTGAGTTCCTTTGCCTCCTGTCTCCACTTCTGTTTCCGGTTGCCCTGATCCCTTTTGTAGGGCGACCACGTTGGTCGCTTACAGGCACACATACACACACACAAACTGGTTAGTCTGAGCTCTGCTTTAATTGGTTAATTAATTGATTGGTCTGTGACAGGTAACGGGACAAAACAGGTAGTTTATATGTAGTTTTAAAGGAACAGTGTGTAGTTTATGTGTTAAGAGGTGGTACAATTGCTGGTTGAAGCTGTAAACCCTAACATGAGAATGTGAAGTCTGTCTCTAGAGTCAATGTTTGGTTTGTCCCTTCTGAGCTACTGTAGGAACATGGCGGTCCAGCATGGCGGCTGCATGGAGGGAGACCTGCTCCACACAGATAAAAACAATAATTCATACACTAATTTAAACATACTGATCTATATTAAATTCCATTCCTGCCAAGTCTGATCTGTAGATTGTGTTAAATCCAGCTGTTCCTGAACGCACCGCATGTCTCAAACAGACTGAAGCTGCAGCAGCTGCAGATACGTTGGACAGAGGAGACTATCGTAACACACACAACACAGACGCACACATGCACACACATACGTACACACACACAGTGGAGGGGTCATCACCTTCTCACTCGCTTAAAAGGGAAAACTGAATGGCAGAGGGAAAGATTCCCTGGGGACGTGTTTGCGTGTTGCCTGTTTGGTGAGAGGTGGATTTTTCCTGCTGGTCTATGTGCTGTTGTTGTGTGTGTTGTACAACCGTTAATAAATCTTTTTTATCATAAAACTGAGCTCCGCTGCCTCCTGTCTCCACTTCGTCTGGTTGCCCTGATTCTTTTTTGTCGGGAGGTCACTCTGGTCGCTCACATTTGCTGGCAGCAGTGGGATTGTGGCGCCAGACGGTGGCAAAATGTCGGCGTGTCGGTGTGTGTTGTACCACCATTACCGTTTCGCCCTATATATGTATGTAAGGGGAAGTGTGGGCATGGATTGTAGATAAAATTACAGGGATGTGCGTTATACAGATTAGTGGATCCAGTCCAAAGACTGGATCCACTGATTCAGTCCACTGGATCCACTGATCCAGTCTTTGCTCTGTGATCCACTGATCCGGCCTTTTCTCTGTGATCCACTGATCCGGTCTTTGCTCTGTGATCCACTGATCCAGTCTCTGCTCTGTGATCCACTGATCCAGTCTTTGCTCTGTGATCCACTGGTGCAGTCTCTGCTCTGTGATCCACTGATCCAGTCTTTGCTCTGTGATCCACTGGTCCAGTCTCTGCTCTGTGATCCTCTGATCCAGTCTTTGCTCTGTGATCCACTGATCCAGTCTTTGCTCTGTGATCCACTGGTCCAGTCTCTGCTCTGTGATCCTCTGATCCAGTCTTTGCTCTGTGATCCACTGATCCAGTCTCTGCTCTGTGATCCACTGATCCAGTCTTTCCTCCAACTCGTACCACCTGTCTTATGTCTTAAACTCAGCTGTGTAGCTGATTTCCTTCAGTTTAAACTGTGCTTTATCAGCGTGTCTCTTTACCATTTTCAGGTTGTTAAAACAACGATGTTCTGCATAACGCACATCCCCGTTATTTTATCTACAGAAATAACGGGGATGTGTGTGAAAATATAAGACTTTAATGTACACCTTATAGTCGTGAAAATACAGGACATTTTATTCATTGTTCAAATGTACTAAATCTGTTCTGATGTAGATGGTTAAACACTTTCAAAAATAGGTGTTACCCTAACCCTATCATCCCAAATTTATACTATTTTAACTATCAAAGCAAAATTACTACGATTACTATAAACACTACATATACTAGAAATACTACTATAACTACAAACTGTAGATCCTGGAATAAATCAATATCATCATGGAGGATTTGAATTGTGTTGATCCAGTGAACAGGATCACAGCCTCACTATTCAGTGGAATGATTGTGAACATGTGTTTGTATTTTTAGTGATGCTGGCTGCAGACCTGAGATCAGCTTCTGTGAAGCTCAGTAAGAAGCTCCTGACCACATTGATTTAATGCAGCAGAAGCCATTAACACACTGATCATTCACTGTAATGATTGATAGCCCGAATCTGTCAAACCTGCCTCCACACAAACAAATAATTTTCCTGCTTCTCTAAGTGAGACCACTGAACCCTCGGCATCCACTGATTGGCTGGTGGCTGGCGGTGATAATGGGATTCCTGTTTGATCAGGAGATGAGTGGATCTCAGGGGAGAAAATGCAAATGCTGTGATAACGTCACCACAGGTGTCCTGAAACCTCCTGAGATTACAGCAAACTCTTTCTTCTCTGTTACTAACAATCAGTAAAGATGATGGCCAAAACTGAAAAAAACATGGCAGTTTATATTTCTGCAGATATGGTATATATATATAGGTTTCATATAGATCAATGTTTTTTATGCTATTTTCACTAATTGTTGTTAAGGTGAGTTTAAGGTGAAGCTAAAGTGAAGTTAAAGTGTAGACAAGGTCAGGTTAAGGTGCAGCTAATGTGAGGATAAAGTGTAGTTAGGGTGTAAATGAAGGTTATTGTGTGGCTAAGGAGGGTGAGGTTAAAGTTTAGTTAAGGTTAGGATAATGTGTACTTAAGGCAGTGCTGAAGAAGAAAACATCCCCCACACATTACTATAAATAGAATAATTAGTCTATAAATTGTTATAAGTACCTCTGCATAACACTGTGTCCTTATTAACGTATAAGAGAATAAAAAGAAAGAAATATGGACCAACTTACAACAAAGAATAGCTTTATTAACTAACAGAAAAGATTTAAAGTGCATCTGAAATTAAAAATAAAATTAAATCCTTAATTAAACATTTTCTGACTGAACATGTCAAACCATATGATACTGAAAAATAAAACTACATAAAATGGTCTTATCAGTGATTGTGGTGTAATGTCTTTAATTTCTTTGTGGAGGTGCAATTGCACTTTATTCTAGGATGTAAACAAAATTAAATTGAATTAAAAAGGTTAAGGTGTAGTTATGTCCATAATGCATACTGTGTATGCGGATCAACAAATTCTACAAATTTTGTACATAGTGTTGTGTACTTTTATTTTTTTATTTTTTATAGTTTTTATCTTCTTTAGCTTGTATTTTATTTTATTTTCTTTACTCTGTACGCTGCAGTAACAGACAAATTTCCCCGTTGTGGCATCAATAAAGTCCTATCTTATCTTATCTTATCTTAAGGTGAGGATAAGGTGAGGGTAAGCTGAAGTTAAAGTGAGGATAATGTGTAGCTACGGTGAGGATAAGTTGTGGTTGAGGTGTGGTTAAGGTGAGGATAAAGTGTGGTTAAGGTGTAGTTGGGTTATGAACAGGATCACTGAGTAGTTGCTGGGCTGATCTTGGTGGAACTTGGTGGTTTATTGATAAAAGCAGCTCTAGTGGCTCCTGCTGGTTAATAGAATGTTGATGGTTAGGGTTAGAAAAGCAAAGCATGTCAGTGCTGGCTGCTGAAAGGCTGAAGCTTTGGCCAATTTAATCAGTTTAAAGCAACCAACCTGTGCCATCATAAACCCTTTGTAAAAGTTTGAAATTAAGAGACTAACGTGACTTATTTGCGGAAAGGCAAAAAGCAGAAGTTCAGTAGGTCAGAACCAGTCAGAACCGGCCAGGCCTCGTCCCATCAGTTATTAATCACTAGTTGACTGCAACTGTGTCACACGATTCCAAGGATACAGGCAGAACATTTATAACTGACTCTTTTTACAGGTAGAGACAGAGAGAACCAGTCTGAACTAATTCAATTCAATTCAATTCAATTTATTTGTATAGCCCAGAATCACAAATCAGATTTGCCCCAAAGGGCTTTACATTGTGTACAAAAGCAACACAACATCCCCTGTCCTTAGACCCTCACATCGTACAAGGTAAAACTCCCTAAAAAACCCCTTTAACAGGGAGAAAAAACGGAAGAACCCTCAGGAAGAGTGACAGAGGAGGAATCCCTCTTCCAGGACGGACAGGCTGCAGTAGATGATGTGTGCAGGTGGAGAACATTACAGAGAAATTTGAATATTACAAACAAACAGAAATGTAATGAATGTTGGTAGAAGTGGAGGATGAGGAGCAGGATCCATCACAGCTTTCAGGTTTCACCAAGGCAGCCTCAGACCCTCCAACATCCGTAGATCCCTGAGTGGCTGTACTGCAGCATGCTCTGTGAAAGAGAAAACACAGGGCAGGACTCCGGAACCACAGCAGATTTAAAAGTACAGTAGTGGTACAACAGTATCACAGATAGAAGAAGAAAAAGAAAAAGAAGCCCAGGGCATCTCATGAGGACCCGGCAGACTATCCTATTGCAGCATAACTATAACTAGGCCAGCCAGGGCCGTCCCTAACTATATGCTTCATCGAACAGGAAAGTTTTTAACCTATTCTTAAATATAGGAAGGGTGTCTGCCCCCCGGACTGAGACTGGAAGACGGTTCCACAAGAGGGGAGCCTGGAAGTTGAAGGCTCTGCCTCCTGTTTTAATTTTAGAAATTCTGGGAACCTCCAATAAGCTGCATATTGGGAGCGTAATGTTCTTGATGGGTGATATGGGACTAAGAGATCCCTAAGGTAGGATGGTGCCTGATCGTTGAGCGCTTTATAGGTGAGGAGCAGGATTTTGAAATCTATACGAGATTTTACAGGAAGCCAGTGTAGAGGCTAATACAGGTGAGAGCTAGAGGCCAGGGAGATGTCATCCAGGATACCTATATCACTGGATATTGAGCTCCTCAGGATTTCAGACCCGAATACAATAATTTCAGTTTTTTCTGAATTCAGTAGAAGGAAATTGCAGGTCATCCAGGATTTTATATCCTTAAGACAGGCTTGAAGTTTAGCTAGCTGATTGGTTTCATTTGGCTTAATTGATAGATAGAGTTGTGTATCGTCAGCATAACAGTGGAAATTAATACAGTGTTTTCTAATGATTTTACCCAATGGGAGCATATAGATAGTGAAAAGTATTGGTCCAAGCACAGAACCTTGTCATGGGGTTCCCATGAATAACTTTGGTATGGATGGCGAGTGGCAGCCTGTTACAGCAGCTCTCGCTCACCTGAGTTTTTCTTTTCTTTTTCATACCTTTTAACTTAATTTTTCTTACTTTTTTCCCGAGCCAACGACATAAGGATAATTTTTTTTTCACTATGGAATTCACTTTCTCCGTGTTTGTTGTGGCCGTTCTGCTGTTTTTTACACTTTTCGTGTCCAGGGACCCCGTGAGCAGCCATAGCTCTATTGTTTACAGTAGGGATCAGCTGTTGGCGCTCCGTAGCTCCGTAGTGTTGCCCGAGGAAAGACCCGATGTCCCCCGTGAGATAAGGAGAAGGAGACGGGGACGCCGTGCGGGGACGGAGCGCCGTGCCAGGAGGAGGATATACCGACCCGTCCTCCCGTCCATTATTATGGGGAATGTACGATCTCTCCCCAATAAGATGGATGAGCTAGCAGCGCTAACCCGGCACCAGAGGGAATACCGGGAGAGCAGCATCATGGTGTTTACGGAGACATGGCTGAACACGCTGACTCCGGGGCAGGCGGCTACACTGGACGGATTTAATCTGGTGCGCGCGGACAGAGGAAGGGACAGCGGTAAGAAGAAGGGAGGAGGACTGGCTGTGTATGTTAACGACAAATGGTGTACCCCCGGGCACATCACTGTCAAGGAGCGGCTCTGTAGTAAGGACATTGAACTGTTAGCTGTTAGCATGAGGCCGTATTATCTGCCGAGGGAATTTTCGCAAGTTATAGCGATAGCTGCGTATGTTCCCCCCTCTGCTAACGCAGACGAAGCTCGTGATGTCCTACACACTGTCACTAGCAGGCTGCAAACACAGCACCCCCAGGCCCTCCTCCTCATCTCTGGAGACTTCAACCATGCTTCTCCATCATCCGCTCTGCCCACTTTCTCCCAGTACGTCACGTGTTGCACCAGAGACAATAAAACACTGGACTTATGTTATGCCAACACCAAGGAGGCATACACCTCATCACCCCTCCCCCCCCTGGGAAGATCTGACCACAACCTGGTGCATCTCCTGCCTGTGTACAACCCACTGGTACACAGGCAACCAGCTGTCTCCCGCACAGTGAAGAGATGGTCTGAGGATACTGAAAAGGCTCTGAAGGACTGTTTCGACACGACTGTTTGGGAGGAACTGTGTGATCCCCATGGGGAGGATATTGACAGCCTCACAGACTGCATAACGGACTATATCAATTTCTGTGTGGAAAATACTGTACCCACCAAGACCGTACGGTGTTTTTCCAACAATAAACCATGGATTAATGCCGACATAAAGGCTCTCCTAAAGGAGAAGAGGAGGGCCTTTAGGTCAGGTAACAAGGAGGAGCTGAAAACTGTGCAGAGAGAGCTAAGGCGGAAGATTAGAGAGGGGAAGAACATCTACAGGAGGAAGATGGAGGATCAGCTGCAGAGGAGTAACGTCAGTGGAGTCTGGAGAGGCCTGAAAACCATCTCAGGCTACAAAGAACCAAACTCCCAGACGGCAGGGGACCAACAGTGGGCGAATGACCTAAACCTATTTTTCAATAGGTTTGACCAGTCATCTGCCCCTCCCCCGGCCCAGCCTGCCCTGCTGCAGCCCCCCCTGACTTTACCTCCTGGACAATGCCCTCCCCTCCCCCCCGCTTCCACCTCCGCCTCTCAGCCCTGGCTGAGTTCACACTTACCAACGACACTCCACACCATCAACCCAACTCCCTCCCCAACACACTCGGGCACACAGCCCCCCCTCTCCAGCCTGTCCCTCACAGCACTACAGGTGAGGAACAAGCTCAGGAGGATGAAGACGAGGAAGGCTGCAGGTCCAGATGGCATCAGTTCCAGGCTCCTGAAATCCTGTGCAGACGAGCTGAGCAGGATTGTAGGGCATATCTACAACTTGAGCCTGAAGCTGGGGAAGGTGCCACAACTGTGGAAAACATCCTGCGTGGTACCCATCCCCAAAATGCCACACCCCAAGGACCTCAGTGACTACAGGCCGGTGGCACTAACGTCCCACCTGATGAAGACACTGGAGCGCCTGGTCCTCGACCATCTCCGCCCCCTGGTGAGCCCACTGATGGATCCCCTCCAGTTTGCTTACCAGCCTGACATCGGGGTGGACGATGCCATCATCTTTCTCCTCCACCGTGCTCTTTCCCACCTGGAGAAGCCTGGAGGCACTGTGAGAATCATGTTCCTTGATTTCTCCAGTGCCTTCAACACGATTCAACCAGCACTCCTGGGGAACAAGCTGGAGAACACTGGGGTGGACCGTCACCTCACATCCTGGATTCTGGACTACCTCACCAACCGTCCACAGTATGTGAGGACACGGGACTGTGTATCCAACACAGTCGTCTGCAGTACGGGGGCCCCACAGGGAACGGTCCTGGCTCCGTTCCTCTTCACCCTCTACACTGCAGACTTCACCTACAAGTCACCAACCTGCCACCTGCAGAAGTTCTCTGATGACTCTGCCATCGTTGGCCTCATTGAGGATGATGACGACAGGGAATACAGAGAACTTACGCAGGATTTTGTCAACTGGTGCCAGCGGAACCATCTCCAGATCAACACGGGGAAAACCAAGGAACTGGTGGTGGACTTCCGTAGGCGGGTATGCAATCCCCCGGCACCAGTGAACATCCAGGGAATGGACATTGAGATGGTGACATCTTACAAGTACCTGGGTGTTCATCTGAACAAAAAATTGGACTGGACTGACAATACAACTGCGCTATACAAGAGGGGCCAGAGCAGGCTCTACCTGCTCAGGCGGTTGAGGTCTTTTGGAGTGCAGGGGACACTCCTTAAGACATTCTATGACTCAGTTGTGGCATCAGTCATACATTATGGGGTGGTCTGCTGGGGAGGCAGCATAACAGCTGCAGACAGGAAGAGACTGAACAAGATTATCAGGAAGGCCAGCTCTGTCCTGGGGTGCTCCCTTGACCCAGTGGAGGTGGTGGGAGAGGAAAGGATGATAAGGAAGATATCATCAATGATGGAAAACCACCTCCACCCCATGCAGGACACACTGTCTGGACTGACGAGCTCCCTCAGCAACAGACTAATCCATCCAAAGTGTCTGAGGGAGCGATATCGGAAGTCCTTCCTTCCTACAGCTGTCAGACTGTACAACAAGTACAGCTCTCAGTAACCCCCCCCCCCCAACAGAAAAAATGGACAAGTACAATACATTTATAATTCATATTTATATACACCTGTATATATCTGTATATATCTGTATATTGTTTTTTAATTTATTTTTTAATTTTCTTTTTCTCCTTTTAAATTAAAAAAAAAAACATTTTTGTAACTTTTCTAACTGCTGCTGTAGCACTGTAAATTTCCCCACTGTGGGACAATAAAGGAGCTATCTAATCTAATCTAATCTAATCTAATGATAGAAGAAACATTATTGATATGGACAAATTGGGAACGATCTGAAAGATAGGACTTAAACCAATTTAGTGCAGTCCCTTTTAGACCAATAAGATGCTCTAGTCTCTGTAACAAGATTTGATGGTCGACTGTGTCAAATGCAGCGCTAAGATCTAACAGAACAAGGATGGAAATGAATCCTTTATTAGACGCATTGAGAATATCATTTGAAACCTTAACTAAAGCTGTCTCTGTGCTGTGATGCATTCTAAAACCTGACTGGAAATCCTCATATAAGTTATTGTTGTGTAAAAAGTCACACAGCTGTTTAGCAACTGCTTTTTCCAGAATCTTAGAGAGGAAGGGAAGATTAGAAATGGGTCAATAGTTGGCTAAAATACTTGAGTCGAGGGCAGGTTTTTTAAGGAGAGGTTACAGCTACTTTAAAGGACTGTGGTACATAGCCAGATAATAAAGACATGTTGAGTATTTCTAGTAAGGAAGGGCTAATCAAAGGGAAAATGTCTTTTAGCAATCCGGATGGAATAGGGTCCAGAAGACAGGTTGAAGTTTTAGATGACGACATCAGTGAAGCTAGTTCAGTGAAGTTGATTGAAGTAAATGTGTCGAGGTGAATATTAGTTATTTCATCTGTCTCTACACTAACAGCATCTGAGGGCAGATTAGAGCCAGTGGATGGAACAAGGTGATAAATTCTGTCTCTAATTGTCAGAATTTTGTCGTTAAAGAAGTCCATGAAGTCATCACTGCTGAGGGTTGTAGGAATACGTGGATCAATAGTGTAGTTACATTTAGTCAGTGAAGCTAACGTGCTGAAGAGGAACCTTGGATTGTTTTTGTTTTTTTCTATCAGTGAGGAGTAATAGGCAGCTCTGGCATTGCGTAGGGCCTTCTTGTACATTCTGAGACTCTCTTTCCATGCGTGTAAAGCCTCTTCCAGTTTGCTGGAGCGCCATATTCGTTCATGCCTCCGAGAGGTTAACTTTAGTGTACGGGTGAGAGAGTTATACCAGGGTGCGACTCTTTTTTGTTTAATTAACTTCTTTTTTTGGGGAGCAATGGAGTCAAGGGTTGTTCGCAGTGAACTTGCAGCGCTCTCAACAAGTTGATCTATTTTAGATGGACCTGCAACAGCATATAAATCTATGGTTGTGGTGAGGCAAGGCAGCGAATTAAATACTGAGGGAATCACCTTCTTGTATTTAGATATGGAACTGTCAGTTAGGTATCGAGTGAGTATGCTTTTTTCAGGTGGTGAGTAGTTTAATAACAGGAATTCAAAAGTTATTAGATAATGATCTGATAGGAGGGGATTCTGTGTAAAGTAAGAGTGCTAAAGTAAGAGAGAGTAGGAGGGTGCTTGAATGACACTATCGTACATAGGAAGGATTAACTTTGGAGATGCCAATTGAATTTTTTTTTTTTTGAAATGATAAAAGGGAAAAAAGTAAGCAGCGACGCAGAGACGCTGCCACACACACAACAGAGCTTTAGAGTAACAGAGAGTGACGCAATACGCTCACCGTACGTAGGCAGAGGAGGAGGAGTCAGCCTAGCCAGAACCCATCAGAATTGGTCAGAACTATTAGAACTGGTCAGAAGTAGCTACTTAAACCTGGCAGGATTTTGTGAATGTGCCCTATGAAACACATGATCTGATTGGCTGAGGCAGCTCGTGGCCACCTGTACTCACCTTTAACTTCCATCACAGTTAATCACATTCAGAGACACATTCAGCCAATCAGCCGCCGCCTGCGATCCTGCGATCAAACACAACGAGCGATGTGGACAAAAGCCAGAATTCATTGATTCGTAGAAGTGCAAAGATCAAAGGTTTATGAATTAATATGAAAAGAGAAGCAGCTTCATGTCAGACTTTGATGTCTGAGCCTTTGAGGCAGAAACAGGCTGATGATCAGAGCTGCTGGATGCAGCAATATTAATATGAATGAGGGAGAAGCTCCGCCCCCACACCGCCATGGGAGGGGGGGGTTGCACCCCAACATCCAAACTTGCTGATAACAATGCTATAAATGGGCAGATAAATAACTACTGTGTTTTCATGACTATAAGGTGCACATTAAAGTCTTCTAGACTGGATCAGTGGATCACAGAGCAGAGACTGGATCAGTGGATCACAGAGCAGAGACTGGATCAGTGGATCACAGAGCAAAGACTGGATCAGTGGATCACAGAGCAGAGACTGGATCAGTGGATCACAGAGCAAAGACTGGATCAGTAGATCACAGAGCAAAGAACGAGTGGGAGAAGCGTTCCTATGGTCACCATTCACTAAAAGCGGTAAAGCAGCAGAAGAAATGAAAATTGAACATTTCCATCTTGGTGCTTTTGTTTTGGTGCCATTTCTCCATCCAGACCAGGACTACGGTAGCACAGCAACTTCCAGCGGATTATAACGCATCATTTAGAGGAAAGTGACTCTGATAGTGAAGAAAGTGAAGCTGGCATGTTTGATGGAGATTTAGCTGCTGTTGGAATCAGAAACAGAGGATGAGGACTTTGATGGTTTGATTGATGACATTACCCCGCTCTATTCTTAAATACACACACTTGTGTCCTTGTTTTATCTGTGTGTTTTACCATGATGATTAAAAAATGTTAGTACTTTGTTATCAATACTTAATAAAGCACAAGAAAACTCAGTTTTGCTCCTGCTCTATTTTTGTATATATCTATGTGTATATATCTATGTCTGTATATAAACCCTCCCCTATAGTTGGGTTCCTTATGTGTGTGTGGGTCATGAAAACAGTAATTAGATCTCTGTCAGTATTTGATTATTCATGTGAAAACATTTATTCCAGCCTGAAAAAGACCCACTCGTTTTGATGATGTCATCTTAAAGGTGCAACACATGTTGTAGCACAGGTCTGCCCAATCCTGTTCATGGAGATCTCCCTACTCCAACACACCTGATTCCAATTATTCACAAGTTGATGATTAGAATCAGGTGTGTTGGAGTAGAAGATTCCTAAACATGTAGGATGGTAGATATTGAGGAGCAGGATTGTGCAGTCCTGTTGTAGCAGGACTGATCAAAATTCAGTCTTTATCGTGTTAAAATGTTGACCTTTAGATATCATCATGAAAATGACTTGGTTGATAACTGAAAAACAAACATTGTTTTACAAGTGTTTTCAGGGAAGTGTAACATATGTAGAAGTTGGGTTCAGACAGTCTATCACCAGGTTTGTTTTATTAATATAGGTTGAATAATCTTAAAGTTGATTGACAGTTGAGTGACAGTTGATTGACAGCTGAGTGACAGTTGATTGACAGCTGAGTGACAGTTGATTGACAGTTGATAGCTGACCTTAAAAAAAACAAAAAAATAATTTGTGATACAATTCTTCATCTTTGCCTTGATACAGATAATCACAGGTTGACCACATTCATTCGTATTTAGGTCATTTTTCCAAACTTGCCCTTGATGAGCTTCTTAACAGAACAGAGTTAGCTGAATTTGCTTCTGTTAGAATTTTTTGTTGATTGTTTTTATAAAATGATGGGACTACCAGCAAATCAAGTTTTTGGCTCCTGCTTAATGCAGCTTAATGTAAAACATTGATCTGAGTGAACCAATGAGCTGGATGTAGTCTATGTGTCAGCGTGTGCACGCAGATCATTTAAATTAATGTCCATTTCCATCTCTACCCCGACTATGTTTCATGTGTCAGATTTGCATTCGATGTTGACTGTATGTCACAGAAATTCATATTAAAATGTCACTGTTAAACTGTTAATTCCTTACAGGACACACAGGGAGATGCGGAGAGGGAGATCAATATTTCGTTATTTAAAGCAACAGGAACAGCCTCTCGTTAATCCATCAGCTTCTCTGCTCAGGAATCAGTGTTCATAGCAACTCGCCGCCGCAGTTACTGAATATTAATGTATTGCCAAGATAAAACCGTGTGATTCTTCTACATGATTCACAGCCATTTCTAATCAGAGACATCATTCTGGATCTGTACAGGAACCACATTGATGAATTATCCCAGTGACGTCTGCCTCTTCCCTGCCGGCTGCTGAACAGTGTTTTATTAGAAAATCATACCAGGATAAATCTCCAGTTTGAGGCTGTGTCCTGAACTGTGGAGAAATGTTTGACTTTTCAGTGCTTTTTCATCTCCTGTGGAGACAATTGCTTTGTGGCCTGTTCCCTCGATCTATTATTAAAGCGGGAGGGTTCCTGACAGCAGATGATGTCCACCTCATGGCAGCAGCATTGAACCACTGCGTTTAATCTTTCTGAAATACGATAGAGTTTCATTTCATTTTCTAATTGTAATACAGCTACTGTTTACATTTGATGTGATGATGATGATTTAATCCCATTCAATGTGCATCATTCATGCTGTATTGTGATCACATCACAAAGTAAAGCTAGGTTAGCATCTCTTCTACAGCTACAGGACATCACTGATGTCATTGATCCAAGCTAGGTTAGATCACGCCTATTTTCTTCTTTTTCATAAAGAATAGGAAACAGATTCTCGTGTTGTTAGAACATGCAGCTTTGATTGGACATTTTGAGTCAGTGTCAGCTCCAGTGCTGCAGGATGTTAGCGGCTCATTCTGTTGGATTACAGCTCAGAACGTGTTCCAGATAAAGAAAAACATGGAATGACTTCAGTGTGTGTGTGTGTGTGTGTGTGTGTGTGTGTGTGTGTGATGCAGTGCAACATCTCCACTATGTGGCCAGTAGATGTTAAGACACATGAACCTGAATCACATCAGAAGCAATCTGAGAGACACTAACACACAAGATGAAACAGAATTGTGTTAAAAGTGTGAATTTAAACGGGTATTAATGTGAGTAGGTGTGAACGTGAGCAGGTGTGGATGTGTACAAGAAGGGAGATTATTTTAAAGCAGATGTTTAACACAGAAATAAAGAAGATAGATAAATACAAAATATGTCCTTCAAAATAAAACAAACAACTAAATAGATTTAAAAATAAAAGTTTGACATTTGCTACTCTATAGTGTGAAAGAGTCATTTGAGGATGTCTGCTGTAAAATTAACTTTTTAGGTTGGTCTGGGAGCTTATATGTGGTGGATGAGTGAATTTCCTATCATGTGATCCTGTAATCATCCCCCCCTCCTCCTACTCTTCCTCCTCTTCCTACACCCCCCCCTCCTGAAGCTGCAGTTTGTTTGTAACAGCTGCTATGTGAAGTTGTGACCTAACAGCTGTACTCCTGTTGCAGCGGAGCAGTGACCATGGACTCCGTCTCCTCGCTGCTCCTCCCCCTGCTCCTCCTGCCTCTGCTGTGGCCCCTCCCCCCCCGTGTGGCGTCCATGCTGTGCCCGAAGCGCTGCACGTGCCAGAACCTGCTGCCGTCCTACACAGTGCTGTGCGCTAACACTGGGCTGCTGTTCGTGCCACCCAACGTGGACCGGCAGACGGTAGAGCTGCGGCTGATGGACAACTTCATCACCACGCTGCGGCACCGGGACTTCGCCAACATGTCCAGCCTGGTCAGAGCCCCGCCCCCTTCACCTCTTCGTCTCGTTTACTGGTTGTTGGTTGTTCTCTATGATGAAACTTTACCAAGCACAAGAACAGTACCTTATTTACACAACCATAAGGCGCACCGTACTAAAAGGCTCAGTCTGAGTTCTGTGTCATTACTGTATTTAACACACACATAAGGAACCTAACTATAGGGGAGGATTTATATACACACACAGATATATACACATAGATATATACACATAGATATATACACACATAGATATATACACATAGATATATACACATAGATATATACACACATAGATATATACACATAGATATATACACACATAGATATATATATACACACACATAGATATATATATACACACACATAGATATATACACATAGATATACACACATAGATATATACACATAGATATATACACATAGATATATACACATAGATATATACACACATAGATATATATATATACACACACATAGATATATACACATAGATATATACACATAGATATATACACATAGATATATACACACATAGATATATACACACATAGATATATACACATAGATATATACACACATAGATATATATATACACACACATAGATATATACACACACAAACATAGATATATACACACACAGATATATACACACACAGATACATACACACACAGATATATACACATAGATATATACACACATAGATATATACACACATAGATATATACACACACAGATACATACACACACAGATACATACACACATAGATAAATATATACACACATAGATATATACACACACAGATACATACACACATAGATATATACACATAGATATACACATAGATATATACACACATAGATATATACACATAGATATATACACACATAGATATATATATACACACACATAGATATATACACACACAAACATAGATATATACACACACAGATACATACACACACAGATATATACACATAGATATATACACACATAGATATATACACACATAGATATATACACACACAGATACATACACACACAGATACATACACACATAGATAAATATATACACACATAGATATATACACATAGATATACACATAGATATATACACACATAGATATATACACATAGATATATACACACATAGATATATATATACACACACATAGATATATACACACACAGATACATACACACACAGATATATACACATACATATATACACACATAGATATATACACACATAGATATATACACACACAGATACATACACACACAGATACATACACACATAGATAAATATATACACACATAGATATATACACACACAGATACATACACACATAGATAAATATATACACACATAGATATATACACACACAGATACATACACACATAGATGTATACACACATAGATGTATACACACATAGATGTATACACAAATAGATATACACACACAAGTCAAAGTCAATTGTAGAGTCCGTAGAGTCCAGTGACCTAGACTTGGTTTACGAGCCTGGTGTTCCTTCTGGCTGGGGCTGGGGGTGAGAGGGAGGAGGGGAGAGAGTTCAGCAGTCTCACGACCTGGTGGAAGAAGCTGTTCGTGAGTCTGGTGGTGCGGGAGCGGAGGCTCCTGTACCTCTTCCCAGAGGGCAGGAGGCTGAACAGACTATGTGTAGGGTGACTTCTATCGTTGGCAATTGAGATAGCTTTGCGGCTGAGGCGGGTGATGTAAAGGTCTTGCAGGGAGGGGAGTGGTACACCGATTATCCTTTCAGCTGTTCTCACGATGCGTTGCAGAGCCTTCCTGTTGTAGTCAGTGCAGCTCCCACCCCACACAGTGATGCAGCCGGTCAGGATGCTTTCGATGGTTCCTCTGTAGAACGTGGTCATGATGGGTGACGGCGCACGTGCCCACTTCAGTTTACGCAGGAAGTAGAGATGCTGCTGTGCTTTCTTGGCCAGTGATGCAGTGTTGGTGGTCCAGGAGAGGTCATCACTGATGTGCACTGATCTGCTCACCCTCTCCACTGCAGCACCGTCGATGGTCGAAGGGGGGTGTTGGGTGTGGCCTCTCTGGAAGCTGACAACAATCTCTTTAGTCTTGCTGATGTTTAGCAGGAGGTTGTTGTCTTTGCACCATCTGGTCAGAAGCTCTACCTCTTTCCTGTAGTGGGTTTCGTCGCCATTGGTGTTGAGGCCCACCAGTGTTGTGTCGTCGGCAAACTTCACAAGGTGGTTGGAGCTGTGGGTTGGTGTGCAGTCATGTGTCAGGACTGTGAAGAGAAGGGGGCTGAGCACACAGCCTTGTGGGGCCCCTGTGCTCAGGATGATCCTGTCTGGGATGTTGTTGACAACACGCACCGCATTGAGGCCTGAGGCTGAGGACATCCAGCAGCCAGTTGCAGAGTGAGGTGCTGAGGCCCAGTTTCCAGTTTGCAGATGAGTTGTTGTGGTATTATGGTGTTGAACGCTGAGCTGAAGTCTATGAACAGCATTCTCACATATGAGTCTTTCTTGTCCAGGTGGGCGAGTGCTGGGTGGAGGGCAGAGCAAATTACGTCGTCTGTGGATCGCTTTGCCCTGTAAGCGAACTGGTACAGGTCCAGACTGGGGGGCATTTTATATGTGACAAGACTAGACGTTCAAAGCACTTCATGATAATGGATGTCAGTGCCACAGGACGATAGTCGTTGAAGCAGGATGGGGAGGATTTCTTTGGTACAGGAATGATGGTGGCAGCTTTGAAGCCTGAAGGCACAATGGCTTGCCTCAGGGAGGTGTTGAAAATGTCTGTAAAAACATCTGTCAGCTCCTTTGCACAGTCTTTCAGCACCCTACCGGGGATGTTGTCTGGACCCACTGCTTTCCGGATGTTGACGGCGGAGAGTGTCCTCCTCACGCTGGTAGCAAACAGGAGGATCCATCCAGAAGGCTTCTTCAGTTCTGTTGCTGGAAACCAGGAGCTATATCTCTGGATCACAGGGTGAAACTGAACAACACTCTCATAACAATGGTCCATAAATCACACTGCAAGGTGTGAAGTGGAATGAGAGTCGTTGTGGTCACATGATCCAGAGAACGAGTCCTGCTCTGATTGGTTGAGAGCAGTTAAACTTCCTGGGATGAGATCTCAAAGCAGGATGGTCTGTATCAGATAGATTATGGTCTGTAGCAGAGAAATTATGGTCTGTTCAAAGTTGGTCTTTCTAAATGGACATAGATGGCCTCCTTCACTCCTCCTTGTCTAAGATGTGAACGTCCGTGTCTTTAAAGGAGTGTCCCTTTTCCTGTAGATGCAGATGTTCTGCTGAGTCCTGTCCTGATGTGGTGGCTCTCCTGTGTTGTGCCATACGTTTGCGCAGTGGTTGTATGTGACAAGACTAGTCGTTCAAAGCACTTCATGATAATGGGTGTCAGTGTCACAGGACAATAGTTGTTGAAGCAGGATGAGGAGGATTTCTTTGGTACAGGAATGATGGTGGCAGCTTTGAAGCCTGAAGGCAGATTGGCTTGCCTCAGGGAAGTGTTGAAAATGTCGGTAAAAACATCTGTCAGCTCCTTTGCACAGTCTTTCAGCACCCTACCAGAGATGATGTCTGGACCCACTGCTTTCCAGATGTTGACGGCGGAGAGTGTCCTTATCTTGTTTGTGTACTCTTTTTTCGCCTTCCTGACGCCACGGGACAGGTTGGCTCTCACTGTTCTCAGAGCTGATGCATCCCCAGCTTTGAAGGCCTTGTCTCTCGCCCTCAACAGCCTATGGACGTCTCCTGTCAGCCATGGCTTCCGGTTGGCCCGCATGGTGATCCTCTTGATGTGGGTCACGTCGTCTGTGCATTTGGTGATGTAGGAGGTCACTTTGTCTGTATACTCTTCAATGTCTGTGATGCCGTTGTAGGTGGCTGCTTCCTTAAACATTTCCCACTCTTTTGTCTCAAAGCAGTCCTGTAAGGCTGAGGTCGCCTCCTGTGGCCACACCCTTATTTCTTTCAGAACAGGTTTGATGACTTTCACTTTCGGTCTGTATGTAGGCATTAGCATAATGGTGAGGTGATCAGAGGCGCTGATGCGGGGGATGGGGGGCCTTGTATGCTCCTTTGTGCTGAGTGTAAACACAGTCCAAAGTGTTGTGTCCTCTTGTTGGAAAGTGGATTTGTTGATGAAACTTGGGAAGAACAGTTTTGAGATCAGCATGGTTGAAATCTCCAGCGAGGATGATGAAACCGTCTGGTTGTGCCGTTTGTTGTTCACTGATAGCCTGGTACAGTTCGTTCAGCGCCGCACTTCTGTTTGTTGTTGTTAGTTGGGGGGATAAAGGTAGCAACCAGCAGGATCGAACTTATCTCCCTTGGCAAGTAGAAGAGGCGACATTTCACGATCATGAACTCCGCCAGAGGTGAGCAGTGTCTGTATACTACAGTGGCATCCTGGCACCACGCGTCGCGGATGTAAACACACACGCCACCACCGTGCTTCTTCCCTCCCTCTATGAGAGCCCTGTCGGATCTGTAGCATGTTAGCTCCTCCAGTTGTATCGCAGAGTTCAGAATATTATTATTAAGCCAAGTTTCAGTGAAAACTAACACACAACAGTCACTCACTTTTTGGTTTGCTGATCTCAGAAGTCGGATATCATCCCTTTTATTGTCCAGTGATCATACATTTACCAAAAGGATAGATAGTTTGGCTGGGCGGGTTGGCATAGCTTTGAGCCTAGCTCGGACACCGCGCTTACCCCACTTCCTCATCCTGGTGCTCTGCTTCCGACGCTTGCTTTCTGGGAGAGGGGTAGCAGGCAAGTCCGGTGAGTTAGCAGGCCAGCGTAGCAGTCCTAGTTCCGTAAGCTAATTTTCCAGTTCTGTGTCCAAAGCTTACTGTAACTACAACACTACTGTACACGTATTCTGACGTGGACTGGCAGGAAAAACTTTCGGACAAACACTCGTTTGACAAACAAAACAACGCATTGTCGAAGAGCGAGAGGCCGCTGCGTCTACCTGCACCGCTATCCATTTCACATAGATATATACACAAATAGATTTATACACAGATAGAGTGGGAGCTAAACTGAGTTTGTGCTTTATTTAAGTATTGATTACAAAGTTCTAACGTTTTTTATTCAAAACAAGCACACAAGTGTGTGTATTTAAAAATAGAGCGGGGTAATGTCATCAATCAAACCATCAAAGTCCTCATCCTCTGTTTCTGATTCCAACAGCAGCTAAATCTCCATCAAACATGCCAGCTTCACTTTCTTCACCATCAGAGTCACTTTCCTCTAAATGATGCGTTATAATCCTCTGGAAGTTGCTGTTCCAAGACGGAAATGTTCAATTTTAATTTCTTCTGCTGCTTTACTGCTTTTAGTGAATGGTGACCATTGGAACACTTCTCCCACTTGTTCTCCGCTCTGTGATCCACTGATCCAGTCTCTGCTCTGTGATCCACTGATCCAGTCTCTGCTCTGTGATCCACTGATCCAGTCTTTGCTCTGTAATCCACTGATCCAGTCTCTGCTGTGTGATCCACTGATCCAGTTTTTGCTCTGTGATCCACTGATCCAGTCTCTGCTCTGTGATCCACTGATCCAGTCTCTGCTCTGTGATCCACTGATCCAGTCTCTGCTCTGTGATCCACTGATCCAGTCTTTCCTCCAACTCGTACCACCTGTCTTATGTCTTAAACTCAGCTGTGTAGCTGATTTCCTTCAGTTTAAACTGTGCTTTATCAGCGTGTCTCTTTACCATTTTCAGGTTGTTAAAACAACGATGTTCTGCATAACGCACATCCCCGTTATTTTATCTACAATCCATGCCCACACTTCCCCTACATACATACATAGCGGCGCACCGCACATTTTGAGGGATATATAAAACTTTAATGTGCGCTTTATAGTCGTGAAAGTACGGTAACTTGTTAAATCTGCCTATCTCATTCAATACTTTCATTAATATATATTCAATACATCACATGCACACACTAACACAAAATGATACGAATTTTTGCTTCCATGAATACGTTCCATACAGAACACAAACTCACACTAACACAAAGTTAGTGAGAGTCACACAGAAAAAACATCAATAATTAATAAAAAAGTACTATTGTAACATTATTATTTCAGATCTGTTCATCATTCTTCTTCAGCTGCAGTGTCGCAGTGAACAAAACAGTTTTCCTGACTGAGCTGGTGTTTGTCCAGATCCACCTGACGCTGAGCAGAAACACCATTAGCCAGATCCGACCCTACACCTTCGCCGACCTGCAGGACCTGCACGCCCTGCACCTGGACGCCAACCGCCTCACCAGCCTGGACGACTCCCACTTCCAGGGCCTGGTGAACCTACGACACCTGATCCTGGCCAACAACCAGCTGCACAGCATCTCCGAGGGGGCCTTTCAGGTATTAGACCAGACCATTTAGGACCTGCACACAGAACCCCAAAGAGGTTTCAGGTATTAGATAAGATGCACAAGACCTGGACATGGTATGTCAGAGCGGCACTTCCAGGTATTAGACTAGACCTGCACGGTAACAGATGTTTTGCGAGATATGTTTTTTATGTAGACTGAAAGATGATACAGGAATCCCACTGCACTTTTTAATTAGTTCAATAAATCTTGTTAGACTTAATTACCCAGTTAACCTGGAGCTCATCAGCTATAGATTATAAATTCATTAAAACTAATCTATTTGCTGGTGAATGAATCATGGATTCCCTGACATTTTGTCTTTACTTACTTATTTTGAACTCAATTGTATCTTCATCAAATATGACTCCCAGGTTTCTTACAGTGGTGCTAGAAGCCAAGGAGATGTCATCCAAAATAGCTAATTCACTGAATATTCTCAGGAGTTCTTCCTCCTCTGATCTCCCTCCTCTGTTCCTCCTCTGTTCCTCCTCTGGTCCTCCTCTGTTCCTTCTCTGTTCCTCCTCTGTTCTTCCTCCTATGATCTTCCCCCTCTGTTTCTCCTCCTCTGATCTTCCTCCTCTGTTCTCCCTCTGTTCTCCCTCCTCTGATCTTCCTCTTCTATTCTTCCTCTTCTTTCCTTTCTCCTCTGTTCCTCCTCCTCTGTTCTTCCTCAGATCTTCCTCCTCTGATTTCCCTCCTCTGATCTTCCTACTCTGGTCTTCCTCTCCAGGACTTCCTGGAGACACTGGAGGATCTGGACCTGAGCTACAACAACCTGGTGGACGTTCCCTGGGAGACGGTGGCCCTGCTGGTCAGTGTCAACACCCTTAGCCTGGACCACAACCTGATAGAGAGCGTCCCTGAGGGGATCTTCTCCAACCTGCACAAGCTGGCCAGGTGAGGTCACAGGTCACATCAATGGATACCAGACTGAAAAAAGCTGCCCTTCATTGCACGCCTAGCGCATACACCAAAAAAAGTTCCACACTTCCAGGTCTTCTTCCTCCTAGAGTCACCTCCTATCATGCTCTGGGGCCTCTCATCATGCCCTTGGCGATGAGAACATGCAAATCGCAAAAAATATATCTTTGAGTCATTAAATACACTTTCTTAACCACATTAAAAACTGATCAGAGAAAAATAAATAAATAATCGATTAAAGAAAACATCAAACTGGAAGAAGAAACTTTTTCAGAACTTTTCTAGAACTTTTCTGACCATTTTTGATGGATAAATAGTCCATGGCCTAAAAAATCTAGGACCCAAATATCAGTAGTTAACAGGGTTCTAAGGGTTCTCTGTAGGTGTCCGGGCAACAGTTTTACAGCCTTCTCTTTTACTATTTTTGAATTTTTGTTGCAGAACCACAAGTGGCCACTGAAAAAAAAATCTGCTGTATCCAGCTCTATAATACATCGCACATACATGAACACACACACATCACAGGTTACTTGTCACAGGTCATAGGTCACATGTTATAATGCACATTTCACAAGTCATAGGTCACAGGTCTATGCTCACAGGTCACATGTCCACTAACAACATAAACTCTCAGCAATTCAATTCAATTCAATTTATTTGTATAGCCCAGAATCACAAATCACAGATTTGCCCCAATGTTCTTTACAGTTTGTACAACAGCAACACAACATCCCCTGTCCTTAGACCCTCACATCTACAAGGTAAAACTCTAAAAAACAGAAGAACCTCAGGAAGAGAAACAGAGGAGGATCCCTCTTCAGGACGGACAGGCTGCAGTAGATGATGTGTGCAGGTGGAAACATTACAGGGAAAACTGGACATTACAAACAGACAAACAGAAATGTGATGAATGTTGGTGTAAGTGGAGGATGAGGAGCAGGATCCATCACAGCTTCCAGGTTTCACCAGGACAGCATCAGACCCTCCAACATCGTAGATCCCTCAGTGGCTGCACTGCAGCATGCTCTGTGGATGAGGAAACACAGAAACACAGCAGATTTAAAAGTACAATAGTGGATCATCAGTAGAAAAAGAAGCTCAGAGCATCTCATGAGGACCAGACTAACCTATCAGCATCACTATGACTAGGCCAGCCAGGGCCAGCCCTAACTATACGCTTCTATAGAGGAACGTTTAACCTGTTCTTAGATATAGGAAGGGTGTCTGCCCCCCAGACTGAGACTGGAAGACGATTCCACAGGAGAGGAGCCTGGAAGTTGAAGGCTCTGCCTCCTGTTTTAATTCTAGAAATTCTGAAACCTCCAATAAGCTGCATATTGGGAGCGTAATGTTCTGGATGGTGGTATGACCGTGGTTTAAAGGTTCCATGTCGTCTAAACAACCACTTTCCTGTTTTATTTTCTCTCAATAAGGTAAAGTGTCACAAAGATTAAGGACTCTTATATTCATTAAGGACAGCAGAGATAGAGACAAAGACAGTAGAAAGAAAGAGAGAGAGAGAGCAGAGAATGCAGAGACAGAACAGTACAGATAATAGCGGTAGAGACAGTAGAGACAATAGAGGTAGAGACAAAACACAGTATAGAGAGAGAGAGAGAGAGAGAGAGACAGCAGAGAACAGAACAGTAGAGACAATGGAGGTAGAAACAAAAGGGGTTGAGACAAAAAACACAGTAGAGACAATAAAGGTACAGACAAAGTTAAGATAAAGTTAAGGTGGGGTTAAGGTGAGGTTGAGGTGGGGTTAAGGTGAGGTTAAGGTGAGGCTGGTGTTAGGAAATGTTATTTTTCAATTACTGAAAATATACATCGAGACATCGGTTGGAAGACATTTCTTTTTTTCTAAAATTTAAAAATTACAGCCTTACAAATATAGTTTAAGGGTTTGTACTTTAAAGGGACAGTACATATTTTAAAGGGACATGGCACATAGTTTAACCTGCCTGTTGACAGTGTTTTAATGCGTCTGTGAGTGATTCTTAAATATAGATAATCCTGATATAATTCTGACATGACATGCAGAGACATTTACTTGACTGGCACATAATAATGTTCAAACTCCATTAGCACGAATTATTTCAATTATGGTCCCAACAGTCATGGTGTATAATAAGAAAAAGCTGCTGCGGCTCTTTAGATAAATTCATGCCTTCATTTAAATGGCTCTAATGGTTCTTTCTGCCCCAGAAACACAAAACTTACTGAGCAACTCCAAATGTATACACACACACACACACACACACACACCACCAGGCTACTGCCCATGAAATAGAATAAAATTAAGTCATGGCTGTTGTTGAATATATTAATAAATCAACTTCCTGTGTTTTAAATATGTTGGTTATTACCAAAGAAAAAGAAGCAGGTCCAACACTGCTGAGGAAATTACTGTGACACATCCTAGGAAATGATTTATGATTTTAATCGTTTACAGATGTTTTTGATGAAACACCATACTAAATCATAAAATCATATTTTGTTATGTCATAAAATCTTCCTCCTCCTTCTTCCTTCTCTTCTTCTTCACCCCTAAACTTCCCCAATATTTTGCCACAAGCTACACCTGATGAAAAGTTTTATATTTAATGTTTTACATTAATATTTGTGTCTAAATAAGACAAATGAAATTCACTGCAATTGTTCAACATGTCCATATACATCAAAAAGTCTCAGGGACCAACAGGAAGAGTTGACATCAAATTCACTGGAAATCATCTCTAGATGTTGGGATGTTGGTGATGTAAAGTCTGGTTGCCTTGACAATACTGTGAATGTCCATGTCTGCCATGACACAGGAAGTTGCTGTACCTTCAGCAGACTGTATTTAATCCAGCTGGAAACAGGAAGTAACTGCAACCCTTGGTTCCTTAAGTTTACTCTATCTCCATGACCATAAGGCACTCGTACTAAAAGGCTCAGTCTCAGTTCTATATATACACACATAGATATGTACACAGATATATAAACACATAGATATATACACACATAGATATGTACACAGATATATAAACACATAGATATATACACACATAGATAGTAAAACACACAGATAAAACAAGGACACAAGTGTGTGTATTTAAAAATAGAGCGGGGTAATGTCATCAATCAAACCATCAAAGTCCTCATCCTCTGTTTCTGATTCCAACAGCAGCTAAATCTCCATCAAACATGGCAGTTTCACTTTCTTCACCATCAGAGTCACTTTCCTCTAAATGATGCGTTATAATCCTAAATAAAGTTGCTGCGCTACCGTAGTCCTGGTCTGGATGGAGAAATGGCACCGAAACAAAAGCACCAAGATGGAAATATTCAATTTTCATTTCTTCTGCTGCTTTACTGCTTTTAGTCGATTAGTGACCGTCAGAACGCTTCTCCCACTCATTCTTTGCTCTGTGATCCACTGATCCAGTCTTTTCTCTGTGATCCACTGATCCAGTCTTTGCTCTGTGATCCACTGATCCAGTCTTTGCTCTGTGATCCACTGATCCAGTCTCTGCTCTGTGATCCACTGATCCAGTCTTTGCTCTGTGATCCACTGATCCAGTCTCTGCTCTGTGATCCACTGATCCAGTCTTTGCTCTGTGATCCACTGATCCAGTCTTTTCTCTGTGATCCACTGATCCGGTCTCTGCTCTGTGATCCACTGATCCAGTCTCTGCTGTGTGATCCACTGATCCAGTCTCTGCTCTGTGATCCACTGATTCAGTCTTTCCTCCAACTCGTACCACCTGTCTTATGTCTTAAACTCAGCTGTGTAGCTGATTTCCTTCAGTTTAAACTGTGCTTTATCAGCGTGTCTCTTTACCATTTTCAGGTTGTTAAAACAACGATGTTCTGCATAACGCACATCCCCGTTATTTTATCTACAATCCATGCCCACACTTCCCCTACATACATACATAGGGAGCACCAACATTTAGACGAGAATAGAAGACTTTAATGTAGCCTTATAGACAAGAAAATACAGTAGTTTTTTCGTACAGCTCAGAAAGGTCTGACCCCTCCCTCCCTGTTTCTGTCTCCAACAGACTGGACATGACATCCAATAAGCTCAAGAAGATCCCCCCGGACCCGCTGTTCCTGCGGATTCCAGTCTACGCCAAGATGAAGGGGTCTCCGCTCACGGCGCTGGTTCTGAGCTTCGGCGGAAACCCGCTCCACTGTAACTGTGAGCTGGTTTGGCTCCGCCGCCTGACCCGGGAGGACGACCTGGAGACCTGCGCATCCCCTAAAGATCTGGCTGGAAAATACTTCTGGACCATCAGAGAGGTTCGTCAGTGCAGTCACAGAATGATCATGTCATCAAATGCGCCCACGATGACATTTAAAGAAATCATGAATAGATATCATGGAAAAAATAATAGTTCATTTCTGCTGAAGTACAAAAATCTGAAATAAGATATAAGACTTTTTCTGTAGTGATTCTGAACACAAGCTGTTTAGTATTGATTATTGTTGTGATATCATAACAGGAAGTAAATAGTAACTGGCCCCAGCTCTCTGAGGGGGTGGGGCACGTCTGTTAATGCACAGCCAATCATAGTAGAGTGAGTGTTTCAGTGGAGAGGGGGGGCATAATAACATACTAAAATGTATAAAGAGACCACAAAAAATAAAATATGAAACTAGTAAAATGTAAAAATAGGGTCCACCGACAGCTGATCTGAGCTAAAGAGAACCTGCGGAGTCCTGGATGTATGATTCCACTGGTTGATTTGGTCTAAATCTGAAATCCATTCTTCTGAGTAGCCAACACAACTTCTACTCTGGTTAATGAATACAAAATTTTTTAAAAAAAGCTTAAAGGATGAGACTGTTTTTTTTGTTCAATTGGGCCCTTAGTTCTACATCACAATGTTGTATTCTACTCACCTGTGTTATTTTCACATTTGTTGATCTGCTGGAGATTTTGGGATCTGAAGATATCGTGAAACAGCTTCCTATGGGCAAAGTAATGCAGAAACATAAGTACTTTATAATTTATTAATTATGGTACGGTAGCACTAATAACTTGTAGCTGTGTGTTGTGTTTCAAAACACCCAGGTTGTTCAGTTTTTTAGTTTTTATACATTTTTCCATAGAAGGCTGGTTCATGATATCTTCAGATCCCCAAATCTTCAGCAGATCAACAAATTTGAAAATAACACCTTGCGTGAGTAGACACTTTAAACATGTCAGTCATAGAGGCACATTGATCATATCTGTTGTCATAAGTGCAACCTTGACATTTTATTAAGCAACATACACACATTAAATTCTGCAGCAAACAGTGTCTGCTTTATTGAGCCAAGAGATAATCAAGTTGGGATTAAATAAATCCACAAGAGGCAAAAAGAAACAGATGTGGTCCTGAATTTAACATGCACAGAACCATATCATTTTATAGGTTTCTCTAATGAAGTCAGTGCACATTCATGAACAAACAAAGGGCTTTTTTGCCCCATAAATCCCAGCAGAGATGAGATCATTTAAGCAATAAAAGACAGAGCGATAAAAAGTTAATGTCAATAAAGTCATTATTATATGACTATTATTGTTGTTTAATGTTACGCTGATGACCTGCTGCTGTCTCGTTATAAAAGACATTTTAAATCAGCTCAGGGAGCAAGAACAGAAACTGCTGCAGGTAAAGTGATCTTTATTTAAACCTGCAGCAGAATCCAAGATGTCCCCAGAAAACCCTGAAGACTCAGACACTTGGTTTTATATTTCTGCCAGTTCTGACTTTATTCTTTCAGAGTTGGGTTTTCTACACCAACTGATTTGGCGGGAGGGTGCTTTTAAATCTGCTGCAGTCAATGTGGGGGTCTGATATTCTGCCCAAAACACCATTAAAGTAGTCCGGCAGGATCATGATCACCTGAGGTACTACTATTTACAAAGGTTTAGGCTTATTTTCTCCACCATAATTGCTGAATTCTGTAAAATTCCCTTAACTAAAATATGAGGATGAATCCCTGTGTGAGAAAAAACATATTTATCATTTAAAAAGGCACTTAAAACGGTATGTGAACAAACATGTGTTTTGTTGAATAATTCCACAGTTACAATGTTAGTGCTGCACTCAATCTAATCAGTGTTTCTGTTATTCAGTGTCTCGTAGCCACTGAAAACTGAGAATCTCATGATTCAGACATAGTTCATTGCTCATTTCTCTCATAAAGGTATAACATTTAACTCCTGGGTTGCTGAGGGTTGAAGAGATGATGTCAAGCTTCACCTCTGAGTTGTTTGAGAGCTGCAACCATAAGTGGGAAAACAGGTGGAGATAAAGACGGATTAATTGGAATCACCTCAAAGAGCGTAGTGTGGAACCCTCTGGTAAAGGAGTTCCTTCAGAAAGGCGCTCTAGGATCACTATGAGCAGATTAACCTTGTAAAGAGGTCAGTCCAGACATATAAATGTGGTTTCAGACACACACAGAACTGAGACTGCACATTTTAGTATGGTGCCTTATGGTACTGAAAATATGGTTATTTTATTTTTATTTGATTCTTGTAACTTCTCCCGATACAGGAGGAGTTTGTCTGTGAGCCGCCGATGATAACCCGTCACACCTCCAAGATGTTTGTGATGGAGGGTCAGGAGGTCAGCCTGCGCTGTAAGTCTATTGGAGACCCTGAACCCTCCACCCACTGGGTCAGTCCCGATGGGAAACTCATCGGCAACACGTCCAGGACCATCTGCTACGAGAACGGCTCCTTAGACATCCTGAAGGCTTCCGTCAAGGTGGAAAAGAAATGACACTTTGCAGTTTATGAAGTCAGATTAACTTGAGTTTATCATACAGCAATTTATAAAACACCTTGATCAGCTTCAAATATTTTTTTACCAAGGTTCTTTTCTCTGCCTCATACACGAATAAGTGTTCGTCACTTATGTTCTGTGCGATGCATATCATCTGCAGTGAGGCTGGAAAACTTCCTTCTTTAGTCAGTTTAATGTTTTTTATTGAATGTTGCTTCTGTACAAACTGTAAAGTCCATTGGGCCAAATATGCGATTTTCTGATTCTGGGCTATACAAATAGAAATTGAATTAAATTAAATTGAATACAGTTCCTGAAATCTACATACAGTACAATATAATTTATTACAAAAAATAAAATGTTCAAAATGGAATTACAACCTTTCAGCGATGATATGTTGGTCTTTATTGTTATTTGAGGGTGACATGTTGGTCCTCACATCAGGAAGGTCCCTGGTCCAGGACCTTGGACTGGGACCTCTCTGTGTGGAATTTGCATGATCTCCCCATGTCTGTGTGGGTTCTCTCTGGTTTATCTGGCTTCCTCCCACAGTCCAAAAATATGCTGAGGTTAATCGGACATTGTCTGTAGGTATAAGTGACTGGTTCTCCATGATAGGCTGGTACCTGTCTGGGCTGTATTCCTGCCTCTTGCCTGTAGTGCTCTGGGATCGGCTCCAGCAGACCCCTGCAAACTACATGAAAATGACTGACTGACAGTTATTTAATTCTTTTAGATTTGCAACTTATACTGAAAGTCAATTAAGCAGTAAATATTGACATGAATAAACTATAAGTTGTTTAGTTCATTAAATGGTGTAAAATTTCAATCAGTGTTTCCCAAATCTGAAGATTCAACCTAAAATGTATTTTGTTCAGAACAAAATCCCACAACCTAAAGATCATTAGTTGACAAATATAGAAGACCAAAGGAACCAGAAAATAATCAGGTTGGAGATGGCCAGAACCATTTTTTTCCTAAAAATGACTCAAAGTGATTATCATAATAGTTGGTGGTTAATGTAAAAGCAAACTAGTCGATTGATGAGAAATTCTCATATATGTCTTTTAGGACTCAGGGAAGTTTACTTGTATAGCATCTAACGCAGCCGGTGAAGCCACTGCCCCCGTCGAGTTGGTTGTCAACCCTTCGCCACACTTTGACCCCAAACTGGACCCTGACCCGGGACCTTCTGACATCCCCACATCCATCAAGTCCAACATAAGCGGGGGCCAGGCTCGGTCAGACCAGCAGAGGGTCAGCGTGTCGGACCTATCGTCCAGTTCTGCTACCATCAGGTGGCCCCCGCAGAACCACATTCCAGGGGTCCGCATGTACCAGATCCAGTACAACAGCTCTACTGATGACATCCTCATATACAGGTACAAGAACATTGTAGTCAAGACTTCCTGAACCCACATCCAAAATATCATGGTTGAGACCAGAGTATAAGTGACTGAGACTTTAAGAATAGACCATGGTTGGGACAACCAAGTCAAGAAAAAGATTTGAGACTAAGACCATGCATTTGTAACACTAAACACTAGACAATTCCCACAGCAATTGTGAAAGTTAGGGTTGGGCCGTTGGGCGGTGGGACTCTACTGTGACTTAATTATTGATATTCAGGTTGGGTCTATTAGAAGAGGTTGAAAAGGGTTCAAAATGTATAGTTATAATTTAGGTTCTTTTTTAAATCTATTATCATGGATAAAAACGAGCTGTAAACAGAACTTTCATCCCACTGTGGTTGTCTCTGACTCTGTGGTTATCTTTGACTCTGTGGTTGTCTCTGACTCTGTGGTTATCTTTGACTCTGTGGTTGTCTTTGACTCTGTGGTTATCTTTGACTCTGTGGTTGTCTCTGACTCTGTGGTTATCTTTGACTCTGTGGTTGTCTCTGACTCTGTGGTTATCTTTGACTCTGTGGTTGTCTCTGACTCTGTGGTTATCTTTGACTCTGTGGTTGTCTCTGACTCTGTGGTTGTCTGTGACTCTGTGGTTGTCTCTGACTCTGTGGTTATCTTTGACTCTGTGGTTGTCTTTGACTCTGTGGTTATCTTTGACTCTGTGGTTGTCTCTGACTCTGTGGTTGTCTGTGACTCTGTGGTTGTCTCTGACTCTGTGGTTATCTTTGACTCTGTGGTTGTCTTTGACTCTGTGGTTATCTTTGACTCTGTGGTTGTCTCTGACTCTGTGGTTGTCTCTGAGTCTGTGGTTATCTTTGAGTCTGTGGTTGTCTCTGACTCTGTGGTTGTCTTTGACTCTGTGGTTGTCTCTGACTCTGTGGTTGTCCTTGACTCTGTGGTTATCTTTGACTCTGTGGTTGTCTCTGACTCTGTGGTTGTCTCTGACTCTGTGGTTGTCTCTGAGTCTGTGGTTGTCTCTGACTCTGTGGTTATCTTTGACTCTGTGGTTGTCTCTGACTCTGTGGTTATCTTTGACTCTGTGGTTGTCTCTGACTCTGTGGTTGTCTCTGACTCTGTGGTTATCTTTGACTCTGTGGTTGTCTCTGACTCCGTGGTTGTCTTTGACTCTGGTTGTCTTTGACTCTGTGGTTGTCTCTGATTCTGTGGTTGTCTCTGACTCTGTGGTTGTCTCTGAGTCTGTGGTCTCTGTGGTTGTCCCTGACTCTGTGATCCCTGTTTTCCAGGATGATCCCTGCCAGCCATAAGTTCTTCCTGATCAGTGACTTGGCTTCATCCAGGGAGTATGAGCTGTGCGTCCTCGCTGTGTATGACGATGGCATGACAGCGCTGACGGGCACCAAGCTGGTTGGCTGTGTTTCCTTCACCACAGAGACGGAGTATGGACACTGCCACTCCATCAGGGACCAGGTGACCTTCATGCTCCTGGTGTTTTCCTTATGTGATAAATTTAAACGACCAATGTTTGTAACTGTGACAATGGAAGCCTGACTAATGTTGTTCGGTCCTTCCTTCAGTTTCTTGGCGGCACAATGATCATCATTATTGGTGGCATCATTGTGGCGTCCGTACTCGTCTTCATCTTCATCCTCCTGATGAAGTACAAGCTGCACAGCAACCACTACAAGCAGAAGGCCGCCGCCCGACATGCCAACGTCTGCTCGCAGACAAATGGAGGAGGTGGGGGGGGCAACATTCTGGCTCCGCCTCCTTCCTCCTCCTCCCCTGCAGGTGGAGGAGCCAATAAAAACTCCCCACAGCCTTCCTCAATGGAGGGAGGAGCTTCTGTCCGAGGAACAACAGTGGTGGACTTAAATCCCGCCCACAACGACGCCGACGCCATCTCCCAATAACACACAGAGAACTGTCCAACAGTCCAGTCTCTTCACCACCACTTCCTGTTTCTCCCAGCGAGGAGGAGCGGCGTTGCCATGGTGAGGATGTTAATTTTCATGGAAAATACATCTTTATTTACTATTATTCTTTATAACATAGAATAGAATAGATAAACTTTATTGATCCCACAACGGGGAAATTTGTGTGTTACTGCAGCGTTACAGATAAAGAAAAAGAAAAATAAAGTTGAAGGAGATAAAAAAAAAAAAAAAAAACTATAAAAAAAAATAAAAAACACACAACACAATGTACAAATTCGCAGAATTTGTTAATCCGCATACACAGTATGCATTATCGACAGAATGGAGAAAGAAATGCTAATAAATAGTAAGAAAAAAAGTATGCATAAGCAAAGCATATATACATACATACATGGACGTACATACCTACATACATACACATACACACATATTTGCATATATATATATGGACATACATATCCACGCACATACCCACATGTACACATACATAGCTAACGCACACTTAAGGTGCAGGGTGTGTGTGAAGAGAAAAAAGTGACCAGTGAAAAAGTGACAGTGACTACAGTGAGGTTTATGTTTATGTTATGTTATAGAGTCTTATATGAAACCATTTATTACCATTAATGTATATGAATAATGCATCTTTATTCACCATTAATCTTTATTAATAATAATTGTTTTTTTAATAATTAGTCTTTATTCACCATTTTGTTTATAAATAATAAATCTTCTTACCTTTGATCTTTATTGATAATAAATCTTTATCCATCGTTAATTTTTATTGATAATAAATCTTTATTCACCATTAATCTTTATTGATATTAGATCTTTATTTATTGTTAATCATTATTCATAATAAATCTTTATTCACCATTAATCTTTATTGATAATGAATCTTTATTTATTTATAAAGAATAATATTATTATTATTAAAGATATATTAAAGATTTATATTATTATATTTATTATTACGATAATAAATCATTATTCATTTTTAATCTTTATTGATAATAAATCATTATTCATCATTAATCTTTATTGATTATAAATCTATATATTTTTTTATATTATTTATCCTGTTGATGATGATGATGATGATAAATCAAATCTCTGGAGAATTCATGTTCTGCTCTTTAATCTGTTTGTGTGGTTTGTTGATGCTGAAACAACAAAACACAGACCTTCATCTCAAAGCAGCTGTGACCTACTTTACCTCAAGCTTTTATTTTGAAGTTGAAGCCAACAGATCTGATTCATCCTTTTATTTTGAAGTTGAAGCAGCGATAGATCTGGTGTGACTCTATTTCCCATCAGCCCACTTCCTCATTTTTTCCTGCATCTTCATGCTGAAACAATCTTTTTTTAATTTAGTCTCCAACAAAGTTCTAAATGAGATATAACACACACACACACACACACACACACACACACACACACACACACACACAGTTTGCGCCTCCTGCTGCTCAAACATCAGCACTGCAGTTTTATTTTTACATCATGTATCCAGGAAGAATAGAAACAAACTAGCAGGTGTGTGTGTGTGTTTATGTGTGCGTGTATGTGTGTGTGTGTGTGTGTGTGTGTGTGTGTGTGTGTGTGTGTGTGTGTGTGTGTGTTTGTGTGTGTGCCTGTGCCTGTGTCTGTGAGCTCATTCATAATGAAAGCTTATTTCTTTATAAAGATCCAGTTGATTAATAGTTTACAGAGAATCTAAACCACCCAGTGATGTCACAAACAAGAAAAGCTCAAGGCTGATCAGCATCTCTGCTTTTTTCAGGTGACCCAGTGGACTGTGTGGCCCCCCTCCTCCTGACAAGCCCCCCTGGTGAAGGTCCTGGACCCTTCGACCCCCCTGACCCGGGATAGGAAGGTCCCTCAGGACGCGGCGGCAGCAGCTCACCTGTCGACGCAAACGTCGGCTCTGAACGCTGTTCTAACATGGTGCTTTAACCAGGACCGAACCCCACGGATCCAACCCTCTGATGGGGCTCAGGAGGCTGTTTGTGCATCTGGATCATGGAACGCTGTGGATTTACTGTGGAGTTCAGGTCTCCTGCACGGCCGGCGGCACCGCTCTTCTCTTTCCCAGCAGTCACATGCCAACGGATTCTTACAGGATTCCTACAGCATTCTTACAGGATTCGGCACTATTACAACATCAGGAGACTATGCAGATTTCTAAAGAAGCACAGCCCCCTTAACTCCCAGCAGGAAAAGAGACAACACTTGTTGGGCCTTGTTGGGGTTCAGAGAACAATCACATTGTCAATGTTTTGTCTCAACAAAAAAATGAACTTTTCCGGCACTTTTCACCTCATTTTTCATCTCTCGTGTCTTCATGGCCAGCTGACCAGTAAATTCTCCAATATTATACCGGAGATCTTTTGCTGCATTTGGAAAATGAAATTATCAGTGTGTTTGCATCAATGGTTTTTGGGAGTAGTAAAAAAAAGAAAAAAACTGAGTGTCCTAAGGATGGAGTCTTGAGGTTCGCCAGCCTGGATTTATCCAAACTTAAAGCACACGCCTCAGCCCACATTTAATAGTGAATTACAATGTTATGACACTGGAAACTGTACGAAACACTGGTGAACTCATGTTTCTAAAACCTCCAGATCATTAAATGTATTAAACCTGGCCGCAGAACTCGTGCTGCCCCCCCTTGCTGTTTGACAGTGTCTGTGTTTGTATGTGACATTCATCTTCTAACAGTCCGCGATGGTTTGATAACCACGATTTACTTTGAATAAAAAGAAACAAAGGACTTGGAAAAAAGAGAATAGAAAAAACACAATATGCGAAATGGGGATTTTATGCTTTCATAGATACAATTATGTGGATTTATAATGAAATAAAAGGTATTTTTCTTGGAAGAAAAATGTCATTTTTAATTCAGATGTTTATTTCATATTATGAACAGTATTTTTGATGTTGATGAGTAAAGATGTTTTCCTGATTTATACTAATAGCAATTAACTAATAGAAGAACTTTTGAGAGAAATCTATTGATGTTCTTCCCCCAAATATAATTTGTTGGTTGATTATTGGCTGGTACATAAACATCAGAAAAACTTTTTGTTCAGGCCTTATGAGTCTTTGCTTAGTGACATCATTATGTATTAGGGATGTGTTTATTAGCTTTTAATGACTTGAAACTTTTTTTCTTTAACTTGTTTTTTTTTAACTTAAGCTAGAGAAATGTAATTATTCTTGACCTACTTATTTTGTACTGAAAACTGTACAGTAGCTCCCCAAAGTGAGTACACTGCTCACGTTTCTTAAAATGTTTTGCTAGGTCTAAATCCAGTGTTAGGTTAAAGGAAGGTCGCTGCCATGAGTCAACACACAGCAATTATTGCCTGAATTGCAACAGGACTGAACATTTCTAAATTGTGCCCTGAGTATTAACTTTCGTATTTCTACCACTTTTTTGGTCATCACTGCCTTAAATGTGTTGCACATGGTCATCAGCAAAGCGTCACCTTATGCAATGGAAACCTCGTCCACTCCATGACAGCATTAAAAAAGGTCATTCTATACTATGTCGCTCACAAAAGGTCATACTATACTATGTCGCTCACAAAAGGTCATACTATACTATGTCGCTCAAAAAAGGTCATACTATACTATGTCGCTCTAAAAAGGTCATACTATACTATGTCGCCTAAAAAAGGTCATACTATAGTATGTCGTTCAAAAAAGGTCATACTATAGTATGTCTCTCAGAAAAGGTCATACTATACTATGTCGTTCAAAAAAGGTCATACTATACTATGTCGCTCAATTTAGATCATACTATAGTATGTCGCTCAATTTAGGTCATACTATAGTATGTCGCTCAAAAAAGGTCATACTATACTATGTCGCCCAAAAAAGGTCATACTATACTATGTTGTTCAAAAAAGGTCATACTATAGTATGTCGCTCAAAAAAGGTCATACTATACTATGTCGCTCAAAATAGGTCATACTATACTATGTCGCTCAATTTAGGTCATACTATACTATGTCGCTCAAAAAAGGTCGCTCAAAAAAGGTCATACTATACTATGTCGCTCAATGAAGGTCATACTATACTATGTCGCTCAGAAAAGGTCCTACTATAGTATGTCGCTCAAAAAAAGTCATACTATACTATGTCACTCAAAAAAGGTCATTCTATACTATGTCACTCAAAAAAGGTCATTCTATAATATGTCGCTCAAAAAAGGTTATAATATACTATGTCGCTCCAAAAAGGTCATACTATACTATGTCGCTCAATAAAGGTCATACTACAGTATGTCGCTCAAAAAAGGTCATACTACATTCTGTCGCTCAAAAAAGGTCATACTATACTATGTCGCTCAAAAAAGGTCATACTATAGTATGTCACTCCAAAAAGGTCATACTATACTATGTCGCTCAAAAAAGGTTATCTATAGTATGTCGCTCAAAAAAGGTCATACACTACTATGTCGCTCAAAAATGTTCATACTATACTATGTCGCTCAAAAAAGGTCATACTATACTATGTCGCTCAATTTAGGTCATATTATACTATGTCGCTCAAAAAAGGTCATACTATACTATGTCACTCAAAAAAGGTCATACTATACTATGTCGCTCAAAAAAAGTCATACTATACTATGTCGCTCCAAAAAGGTCATACTATACTATGTCGCTCAATTTATGTCATAGTATACTATGTTGCTCAAAAAAGGTCATACTACAGTACGTCGCTCCAAAAAGGTCATACTATACTATGTCGCTCAATTTATGTCATACTATACTATGTCGCTCAATTTATGTCATACTATACTATGTCGCTCAAAATAGGTCATACTACAGTACGTCGCTCCAAAAAGGTCATACTATACTATGTCGCTCAATTTATGTCATACTATACTATGTCGCTCAAAATAGGTCATACTACAGTACGTCGCTCCAAAAAGGTCATACTATACTGTCGCTCCAAAAAGGTCATACTATACTATGTCGCTCAATTTATGTCATACTATACTATGTCGCTCAAAATAGGTCATACTACAGTACGTCGCTCCAAAAAGGTCATACTATACTATGTCGCTCAATTTATGTCATACTATACTATGTCGCTCAATTTATGTCATACTATACTATGTCGCTCAATTTATGTCATACTATACTATGTCGCTCAAAATAGGTCATACTACAGTACGTCGCTCCAAAAAGGTCATACTATACTATGTCGCTCAATTTAGGTCATACTATACTATGTCGCTCAAAAAAGGTCGCTCAAAAAAGGTCATACTATACTATGTCGCTCAATGAAGGTCATACTATACTATGTCGCTCAGAAAAGGTCCTTCTATAGTATGTCGCTCAAAAAAAGTGATACTATACTATGTCGCTCAAAAAAGGTCATTCTATAGTATGTCGCTCAACAAAGGTCATACTATACTATGTCGCTCAAAAAAGGTCATACTATACTATGTCGCTCAAACAGGTCATACTATAGTATGTCGTTCAAACAAGGTCATACTATAGTATGTCTCTCAGAAAAGGTCATACTATACTATCTCCCTCACAAAACTTCATACTATACTATGTCGCTCAAAAAAGGTCATACTATACTATGTCGTTCAAAAAAGGTCATACTATAGTATGTCGTTCAAAAACGGTCATACTATACTATGTCGCTCAATTTAGGTCATACTATAGTATGTCGCTCAAAAAAGGTCATACTATACTATGTTGTTCAAAAAAGGTCATACTATAGTATGTCGCTCAAAAAAGGTCATACTATAGTATGTCGCTCAAACAGGTCATACTGTACTATGTTGCTCAGAAAAGGTCATACTACAGTATGTCAATCAAAAAACGTCATACTATACTATGTCGCTCAAAAACGGTCATACTATACTATGTCGCTCAAAAAATGTCCTACTATACTATGTCATTCAAAAAAAGTCCTACTATACTATGTCGCTCCAAAAAGGTCATACTATACTATATATAAAACTTTTTTTGGCCCAGCTGCCGGCTTTGGTGTAACAGACAGGTCAAGGAACAAACAAAAATGATCAGATAATGCGACATCCATGACATTAACATTTGAAGCAGTAACCCCCTTAGTAATGAGCACATCCAGTGTGCCCTCTGTTGTAAGTGGGCTCGGTCACATGCTGAGTTAGACCAAACATTTCAAGGACAGCATTGAGTTCTTTAGCTTGTCTGTCGCTGGCTACATCCACATGTACATTTAAATCACCTGTTACAACAAAATGGTCAAATTCAGTGCACAGAACCGAAAGTAGTTCTGAAAAATCATCAATAAAACAATTCTGAGGTGGCTTGTAGATAGTGACATAAACTATGGACGTTTGTTTTAGCTCCATTTTGACAGACACATACTCAAATGAAGAAAACAACCCAAATGACAATTTGTGGGTGAGTATATTCTCCCTGAAAATGCTACTAACGCCCCCGCCTCTTTGGTTTTGTCATGTTTCAAACTCAAAGGTATAGTGAGGTGGAGTAGACTCAAATACTATGTCGCTATGTCGCTCCAAAAAGGTCATACTATACTATGTCGCTCAATTTAGGTCATACTATACTATGTCGTTCAAAAAAGGTCATACTATACTATGTCGCTCCAAAAAGGTCATACTATACTATGTTGCTCAATTTATGTCATAGTATACTATGTTGCTCAAAATAGGTCATACTAAACTATGTCGCTCAAAAAAGGTCATACTATACTATGTCGCTCAAAAAAGGTCATACTATACTATGTCGCTCAAAAAAGGTCATACTATACTATGTCGTTCCAAAAAGGTCATACTATACTATGTCGTTCAAAAAAGGTCATACTATACTATGTCGTTCAAAAAAAGTCATACTATACTATGTCGCTCCAAAAAGGTCATACTATACTATGTTGCTCAATTTATGTCATAGTATACTATGTTGCGCAAAAAAGGTCATACTATACTATGTCGTTCAAAAAAGGTCATACTATACTATGTCGCTCAAAAAAGGACATACTATACTATGTCGCTCAAAAAAAGGTCATTCTATAGTATGTCGCTCAATAAAGGTCATACTACAGTATGTCACTCAAAAAAGGTCATACTATACTATGTCGCTCAAAATAGGTCGCTCAAAAAAGGTCATACTATACTATGTCGCTCAAAAAAGGTCATACTATAGTATGTCGCTCAAAAAAGGTCATACTATACTATGCAGCTCCAAAAAGGTCATACTATACTATGTCGTTCAAAAAAGGTCATACTATACTATGTCGCTCAAAATAGGTCATACTATACTATGTCGTTCAAAAAAGGTCATACTATACTATGTCGCTCAAAATAGGTCATACTATACTATGTCGCTCAATGAAGGTCATACTATACTATGTCGCTCAGAAAAGGTCATTCTATAGTATGTCACTCAAAAAAAGTCATACTATACTATGTCGCTCAAAAAAGGTCATTCTATAGTATGTCGCTCAAAAAAGGTCATACTATACTATGTCTCTCAAAAAAGGTAATTCTATAGTATGTTGCTCAATTTATGTCATAGTATAGTATGTTGCTCAAAAAGGTCATACTATACTATGTCGTTCAAAAAAGGTCATACTATACTATGTCGCTCCAAAAAGGTCATACTATACTATGTCGCTCAATTTAGGTCATACTATACTATGTCAATCAAAAAACGTCATACTATACTATGTCGCTCAAAAACGGTCATACTATACTATGTCGCTCAAAAAATGTCCTACTATACTATGTCATTCAAAAAAAGTCCTACTATACTATGTCGCTCCAAAAAGGTCATACTATACTATATATAAAACTTTTTTTGGCCCAGCTGCCGGCTTTGGTGTAACAGACAGGTCAAGGAACAAACAAAAATGATCAGATAATGCGACATCCATGACATTAACATTTGAAGCAGTAACCCCCTTAGTAATGAGCACATCCAGTGTGCCCTCTGTTGTAAGTGGGCTCGGTCACATGCTGAGTTAGACCAAACATTTCAAGGACAGCATTGAGTTCTTTAGCTTGTCTGTCGCTGGCTACATCCACATGTACATTTAAATCACCTGTTACAACAAAATGGTCAAATTCAGTGCACAGAACCGAAAGTAGTTCTGAAAAATCATCAATAAAACAATTCTGAGGTGGCTTGTAGATAGTGACATAAACTATGGACGTTTGTTTTAGCTCCATTTTGACAGACACATACTCAAATGAAGAAAACAACCCAAATGACAATTTGTGGGTGAGTATATTCTCCCTGAAAATGCTACTAACGCCCCCGCCTCTTTGGTTTTGTCATGTTTCAAACTCAAAGGTATAGTGAGGTGGAGTAGACTCAAATACTATGTCGCTATGTCGCTCCAAAAAGGTCATACTATACTATGTCGCTCAATTTAGGTCATACTATACTATGTCGTTCAAAAAAGGTCATACTATACTATGTCGCTCCAAAAAGGTCATACTATACTATGTTGCTCAATTTATGTCATAGTATACTATGTTGCTCAAAATAGGTCATACTAAACTATGTCGCTCAAAAAAGGTCATACTATACTATGTCGCTCAAAAAAGGTCATACTATACTATGTCGCTCAAAAAAGGTCATACTATACTATGTCGTTCCAAAAAGGTCATACTATACTATGTCGTTCAAAAAAGGTCATACTATACTATGTCGCTCCAAAAAGGTCATACTATACTATGTTGCTCAATTTATGTCATAGTATACTATGTTGCTCAAAAAAGGTCATACTATACTATGTCGTTCAAAAAAGGTCATACTATACTATGTCGCTCAAAAAAGGACATACTATACTATGTCGCTCAAAAAAAGGTCATTCTATAGTATGTCGCTCAATAAAGGTCATACTACAGTATGTCACTCAAAAAAGGTCATACTATACTATGTCGCTCAAAATAGGTCGCTCAAAAAAGGTCATACTATACTATGTCGCTCAAAAAAGGTCATACTATAGTATGTCGCTCAAAAAAGGTCATACTATACTATGCAGCTCCAAAAAGGTCATACTATACTATGTCGTTCAAAAAAGGTCATACTATACTATGTCGCTCAAAATAGGTCATACTATACTATGTCGTTCAAAAAAGGTCATACTATACTATGTCGCTCAAAATAGGTCATACTATACTATGTCGCTCAATGAAGGTCATACTATACTATGTCGCTCAGAAAAGGTCATTCTATAGTATGTCACTCAAAAAAAGTCATACTATACTATGTCGCTCAAAAAAGGTCATTCTATAGTATGTCGCTCAAAAAAGGTCATACTATACTATGTCTCTCAAAAAAGGTAATTCTATAGTATGTTGCTCAATTTATGTCATAGTATAGTATGTTGCTCAAAAAGGTCATACTATACTATGTCGTTCAAAAAAGGTCATACTATACTATGTCGCTCCAAAAAGGTCATACTATACTATGTCGCTCAATTTAGGTCATACTATACTATGTCGTTCAAAAAAGGTCATACTATACTAAGTCGCTCCAAAAAGGTCATACTATACTATGTTGTTCAAAAAAAGTCATACTATACTATGTCGCTCCAAAAAGGTCATACTATACTATGTCATCAATAAAGGTCATACTACAGTATGTCACTCAAAAAAGGTCATACTATACAATGTCGCTCAAAATAGGTCGCTCAAAAAAGGTCATACTATACTATGTCGCTCAAAAAAGGTCATACTATACTATGTCGTTCAAAAAAGGTCATACTATACTATGTCGTTCAAAAAAAGTCATACTATACTATGTCGCTCCAAAAAGGTCATACTATACTATGTCGCTCAATTTATGTCATAGTATACTATGTTGCTCAAAAAAGGTCATTCTATAGTATGTCGCTCAATAAAGGTCATACTACAGTATGTCGCTCCAAAAAGGTCATACTATACTATGTCGCTCGAAAAACGTCATACTACACTATGTCGCTCAAAAAAGGTTATCTATAGTATGTCGCTCAAAAACGGTCATACTATACTATGTCGCTCAAAAAAGGTCATACTATACCATGTCACTCAAAAAAAGTCATACTATACTATGTCGCTCAAAAAAGGTCATACTATACTATGTCGCTCAAAATAGGTCATACTATACTATGTCGCTCAATTTAGGTCATACTATACTATGTCGCTCAAAAAAGGTCGCTCAAAAAAGGTCATACTATACTATGTCGCTCAATGAAGGTCATACTATACTATGTCGCTCAGAAAAGGTCCTTCTATAGTATGTCGCTCAAAAAAAGTCATACTATACTATGTCACTCAAAAAAGGTCATTCTATAGTATGTCGCTCAAAAAAGGTCATACTATACTATGTCGCTCAAAAAAGGTCATTCTATAGTATGTCGCTCAAAAAAGGTCATACTATACTATGTCTCTCGAAAAAGGTCATACTATACTATGTCGCTCAAAAAAGGTCATACTACATTCTGTCGCTCAAAAAAGGTCATACTATACTAAGTCGCTCAAAAAAGGTCATTCTATAATATGTCGCTCAAAAAAGGTTATAATGTACTATCTCGCTCAAAAAAGGTTATAATGTACTATGTCGCTCAAAAAAGGTCATACTATAATATGTCGCTCAATAAAGGTCATACTACAGTATGTCTCTCAAAAAAGGTCATTCTATAGTATGTCGCTCAAAAAAGATCATACTATACTATGTCGCTCGAAAAAGGTTATCAAAGTATGTCGCTCAAAAATGTTCATACTATACTATGTCGCTCAGAAAAGGTCATACTATACTATGTCGCTCAATTTAGGTCATACTATAGTATGTCACTCCAAAAAGGTCATACTGTACTATGTCTCTCAAAAAAGGTCATACTATACTATGTCTCTCAAAAAAGGTCATTCTATAGTATGTCGCTCAAAAAAGGTCATATTATACTATGTCGCTCAATTTAGGTCATACTATACTATGTCGCTCCAAAAAGGTCATACTATACTATGTCGCTCAATTTATGTCATACTATACTATGTCTCTTGAAAAAGGTCATACTATACTATGTCCCTCAAAAAAGGTCATACTATACTATGTCGCTCAAAAAACGTCATACTATACTATGTTGCTCAGAAAAGGTCATACTGTACTATGTCGTTCAAAAAAGGTCATACTATACTATGTCGCTCAAAAAAGGACATACTATACTATGTCGCTCAAAAAAGGTCATTCTATAGTATGTCGCTCAATAAAGGTCATACTACAGTATGTCACTCAAAAAAGGTCATACTATACTATGTCGCTCAAAATAGGTCGCTCAAAAAAGGTCATACTATACTATGTCGCTCAAAAAAGGTCATACTATAGTATGTCGATCAAAAAAGGTCATATTATACTATGCAGCTCCAAAAAGGTCATACTATACTATGTCGTTCAAAAAAGGTCATACTATACTATGTCGCTCAAAAAAGGTCATACTATAGTATGTCGCTCAAAAAAGGTCATATTATACTATGCAGCTCCAAAAAGGACATACTATACTATGTCGCTCAAAAAAGGTCATTCTATAGTATGTCGCTCAATAAAGGTCATACTACAGTATGTCACTCAAAAAAGGTAATACTATACTATGTCGCTCAAAATAGGTCGCTCAAAAAAGGTCATACTATACTATGTCGCTCAAAAAAGGTCATACTATAGTATGTCGCTCAAAAAAGGTCATACTATACTATGCAGCTCCAAAAAGGTCATACTATACTATGTCGTTCAAAAAAGGTCATACTATACTATGTCGCTCAAAATAGGTCATACTATACTATGTCGTTCAAAAAAGGTCATACTATACTATGTCGCTCAAAATAGGTCATACTATACTATGTCGCTCAATGAAGGTCATACTATACTATGTCGCTCAGAAAAGGTCATTCTATAGTATGTCACTCAAAAAAAGTCATACTATACTATGTCGCTCAAAAAAGGTCATTCTATAGTATGTCGCTCAAAAAAGGTCATACTATACTATGTCTCTCAAAAAAGGTAATTCTATAGTATGTTGCTCAATTTATGTCATAGTATAGTATGTTGCTCAAAAAGGTCATACTATACAATGTCGCTCAAAATAGGTCGCTCAAAAAAGGTCATACTATACTATGTCGCTCAAAAAAGGTCATACTATACTATGTCGTTCAAAAAAGGTCATACTATACTATGTCGCTCCAAAAAGGTCATACTATACTATGTCGCTCAATTTAGGTCATACTATACTATGTCGTTCAAAAAAGGTCATACTATACTAAGTCGCTCCAAAAAGGTCATACTATACTATGTTGCTCCAAAAAGGTCATACTATACTATGTCATCAATAAAGGTCATACTACAGTATGTCACTCAAAAAAGGTCATACTATACAATGTCGCTCAAAATAGGTCGCTCAAAAAAGGTCATACTATACTATGTCGCTCAAAAAAGGTCATACTATACTATGTCGTTCAAAAAAGGTCATACTATACTATGTCGTTCAAAAAAAGTCATACTATACTATGTCGCTCCAAAAAGGTCATACTATACTATGTCGCTCAATTTATGTCATAGTATACTATGTTGCTCAAAAAAGGTCATTCTATAGTATGTCGCTCAATAAAGGTCATACTACAGTATGTCGCTCCAAAAAGGTCATACTATACTATGTCGCTCGAAAAACGTCATACTACACTATGTCGCTCAAAAAAGGTTATCTATAGTATGTCGCTCAAAAAAGGTCATACTATACTATGTCGCTCAAAAAAGGTCATACTATACCATGTCACTCAAAAAAAGTCATACTATACTATGTCGCTCAAAAAAGGTCATACTATACTATGTCGCTCAAAATAGGTCATACTATACTATGTCGCTCAATTTAGGTCATACTATACTATGTCGCTCAAAAAAGGTCGCTCAAAAAAGGTCATACTATACTATGTCGCTCAATAAAGGTCATACTATACTATGTCGCTCAGAAAAGGTCCTTCTATAGTATGTCGCTCAAAAAAAGTCATACTATACTATGTCACTCAAAAAAGGTCATTCTATAGTATGTCGCTCAAAAAAGGTCATACTATACTATGTCGCTCAAAAAAGGTCATTCTATAGTATGTCGCTCAAAAAAGGTCATACTATACTATGTCTCTCGAAAAAGGTCATACTATACTATGTCGCTCAAAAAAGGTCATACTACATTCTGTCGCTCAAAAAAGGTCATACTATACTAAGTCGCTCAAAAAAGGTCATTCTATAATATGTCGCTCAAAAAAGGTTATAATGTACTATGTCGCTCAAAAAAGGTTATAATGTACTATGTCGCTCAAAAAAGGTCATACTATAATATGTCGCTCAATAAAGGTCATACTACAGTATGTCTCTCAAAAAAGGTCATTCTATAGTATGTCGCTCAAAAAAGATCATACTATACTATGTCGCTCAAAAAAGGTCATACTATAGTATGTCACTCCAAAAAGGTCATACTATACTATGTCGCTTGAAAAAGGTTATCTATAGTATGTCGCTCAAAAAAGGTCATACACTACTATGTCGCTCAAAAATGTTCATACTATACTATGTCGCTCAGAAAAGGTCATACTATACTATGTCGCTCAATTTAGGTCATACTATAGTATGTCACTCCAAAAAGGTCATACTGTACTATGTCTCTCAAAAAAGGTCATACTATACTATGTCTCTCAAAAAAGGTCATTCTATAGTATGTCGCTCAAAAAAGGTCATATTATACTATGTCGCTCAATTTAGGTCATACTATACTATGTCGCTCCAAAAAGGTCATACTATACTATGTCGCTCAATTTATGTCATACTATACTATGTCTCTTGAAAAAGGTCATACTATACTATGTCCCTCAAAAAAGGTCATACTATACTATGTCGCTCAAAAAACGTCATACTATACTATGTTGCTCAGAAAAGGTCATACTGTACTATGTCGTTCAAAAAAGGTCATACTATACTATGTCGCTCAAAAAAGGACATACTATACTATGTCTCTCAAAAAAGGTCATTCTATAGTATGTCGCTCAATAAAGGTCATACTACAGTATGTCACTCAAAAAAGGTCATACAATACTATGTCGCTCAAAATAGGTCGCTCAAAAAAGGTCATACTATACTATGTCGCTCAAAAAAGGTCATACTATAGTATGTCGCTCAAAAAAGGTCATACTATACTATGCAGCTCCAAAAAGGTCATACTATACTATGTCGTTCAAAAAAGGTCATACTATACTATGTCGCTCAAAATAGGTCATACTATACTATGTCGTTCAAAAAAGGTCATACTATACTATGTCGCTCAAAATAGGTCATACTATACTATGTCGCTCAATGAAGGTCATACTATACTATGTAGCTCAGAAAAGGTCATTCTATAGTATGTCACTCAAAAAAAGTCATACTATACTATGTCGCTCAAAAAAGGTCATTCTATAGTATGTCGCTCAAAAAAGGTCATACTATACTATGTCTCTCAAAAAAGGTAATTCTATAGTATGTTGCTCAATTTATGTCATAGTATAGTATGTTGCTCAAAAAGGTCATACTATACTATGTCGTTCAAAAAAGGTCATACTATACTATGTCGCTCCAAAAAGGTCATACTATACTATGTCGCTCAATTTAGGTCATACTATACTATGTCGTTCAAAAAAGGTCATACTATACTAAGTCGCTCCAAAAAGGTCATACTATACTATGTTGTTCAAAAAAAGTCATACTATACTATGTCGCTCCAAAAAGGTCATACTATACTATGTCATCAATAAAGGTCATACTACAGTACGTCACTCAAAAAAGGTCATACTATACAATGTCGCTCAAAATAGGTCGCTCAAAAAAGGTCATACTATACTATGTCGCTCAAAAAAGGTCATACTATACTATGTCGTTCAAAAAAGGTCATACTATACTATGTCGTTCAAAAAAAGTCATACTATACTATGTCGCTCCAAAAAGGTCATACTATACTATGTCGCTCAATTTATGTCATAGTATACTATGTTGCTCAAAAAAGGTCATTCTATAGTATGTCGCTCAATAAAGGTCATACTACAGTATGTCGCTCCAAAAAGGTCATACTATACTATGTCGCTCGAAAAACGTCATACTACACTATGTCGCTCAAAAAAGGTCATACTATACTATGTCGCTCAAAAAAGGTCATACTATACTATGTCGCTCAAAAAAGGTCATACTATACCATGTCACTCAAAAAAAGTCATACTATACTATGTCGCTCAAAAAAGGTCATACTATACTATGTCGCTCAAAATAGGTCATACTATACTATGTCGCTCAATTTAGGTCATACTATACTATGTCGCTCAAAAAACGTCGCTCAAAAAAGGTCATACTATACTATGTCGCTCAATGAAGGTCATACTATACTATGTCGCTCAGAAAAGGTCCTTCTATAGTATGTCGCTCAAAAAAAGTCATACTATACTATGTCTCTCGAAAAAGGTCATACTATACTATGTCGCTCAAAAAAGGTCATACTACATTCTGTCGCTCAAAAAAGGTCATACTATACTAAGTCGCTCAAAAAAGGTCATTCTATAATATGTCGCTCAAAAAAGGTTATAATGTACTATGTCGCTCAAAAAAGGTTATAATGTACTATGTCGCTCAAAAAAGGTCATACTATAATATGTCGCTCAATAAAGGTCATACTACAGTATGTCTCTCAAAAAAGGTCATTCTATAGTATGTCGCTCAAAAAAGATCATACTATACTATGTCGCTCAAAAAAGGTTATCTATAGTATGTCGCTCAAAAAAGGTCATACACTACTATGTCGCTCAAAAATGTTCATACTATACTATGTCGCTCAGAAAAGGTCATACTATACTATGTCGCTGAATTTAGGTCATACTGCAGTATGTCACTCCAAAAAGGTCATACTGTACTATGTCTCTCAAAAAAGGTCATACTATACTATGTCTCTCAAAAAATGTCATTCTATAGTATGTCGCTCAAAAAAGGTCATATTATACTATGTCGCTCAATTTAGGTCATACTATACTATGTCGCTCCAAAAAAGTCATACTATACTATGTCGCTCAATTTATGTCATACTATACTATGTCTCTTGAAAAAGGTCATACTATACTATGTCCCTCAAAAAAGGTCATACTATACTATGTCGCTCAAAAAACGTCATACTATACTATGTTGCTCAGAAAAGGTCATACTGTACTATGTCGTTCAAAAAAGGTCATACTATACTATGTCGCTCAAAAAAGGACATACTATACTATGTCGCTCAAAAAAGGTCATTCTATAGTATGTCGCTCAATAAAGGTCATACTACAGTATGTCACTCAAAAAAGGTCATACTATACTATGTCGCTCAAAAAAGGTCATACTATAGTATGTCACTCCAAAAAGGTCATACTATACTATGTCGCTTGAAAAAGGTTATCTATAGTATGTCGCTCAAAAAAGGTCATACACTACTATGTCGCTCAAAAATGTTCATACTATACTATGTCGCTCAGAAAAGGTCATACTATACTATGTCGCTCAATTTAGGTCATACTATAGTATGTCACTCCAAAAAGGTCATACTGTACTATGTCTCTCAAAAAAGGTCATACTATACTATGTCTCTCAAAAAAGGTCATTCTATAGTATGTCGCTCAAAAAAGGTCATATTATACTATGTCGCTCAATTTAGGTCATACTATACTATGTCGCTCCAAAAAGGTCATACTATACTATGTCGCTCAATTTGTGTCATACTATACTATGTCTCTTGAAAAAGGTCATACTATACTATGTCCCTCAAAAAAGGTCATACTATACTATGTCGCTCAAAAAACGTCATACTATACTATGTTGCTCAGAAAAGGTCATACTGTACTATGTCGTTCAAAAAAGGTCATACTATACTATGTCGCTCAAAAAAGGACATACTATACTATGTCTCTCAAAAAAGGTCATTCTATAGTATGTCGCTCAATAAAGGTCATACTACAGTATGTCACTCAAAAAAGGTCATACTATACTATGTCGCTCAAAATAGGTCGCTCAAAAAAGGTCATACTATACTATGTCGCTCAAAAAAGGTCATACTATAGTATGTCGCTCAAAAAAGGTCATACTATACTATGCAGCTCCAAAAAGGTCATACTATACTATGTCGTTCAAAAAAGGTCATACTATACTATGTCGCTCAAAATAGGTCATACTATACTATGTCGTTCAAAAAAGGTCATACTATACTATGTCGCTCAAAATAGGTCATACTATACTATGTCGCTCAATGAAGGTCATACTATACTATGTAGCTCAGAAAAGGTCATTCTATAGTATGTCACTCAAAAAAAGTCATACTATACTATGTCGCTCAAAAAAGGTCATTCTATAGTATGTCGCTCAAAAAAGGTCATACTATACTATGTCTCTCAAAAAAGGTAATTCTATAGTATGTTGCTCAATTTATGTCATAGTATAGTATGTTGCTCAAAAAGGTCATACTATACTATGTCGTTCAAAAAAGGTCATACTATACTATGTCGCTCCAAAAAGGTCATACTATACTATGTCGCTCAATTTAGGTCATACTATACTATGTCGTTCAAAAAAGGTCATACTATACTAAGTCGCTCCAAAAAGGTCATACTATACTATGTTGTTCAAAAAAAGTCATACTATACTATGTCGCTCCAAAAAGGTCATACTATACTATGTCATCAATAAAGGTCATACTACAGTACGTCACTCAAAAAAGGTCATACTATACAATGTCGCTCAAAATAGGTCGCTCAAAAAAGGTCATACTATACTATGTCGCTCAAAAAAGGTCATACTATACTATGTCGTTCAAAAAAGGTCATACTATACTATGTCGTTCAAAAAAAGTCATACTATACTATGTCGCTCCAAAAAGGTCATACTATACTATGTCGCTCAATTTATGTCATAGTATACTATGTTGCTCAAAAAAGGTCATTCTATAGTATGTCGCTCAATAAAGGTCATACTACAGTATGTCGCTCCAAAAAGGTCATACTATACTATGTCGCTCGAAAAACGTCATACTACACTATGTCGCTCAAAAAAGGTCATACTATACTATGTCGCTCAAAAAAGGTCATACTATACTATGTCGCTCAAAAAAGGTCATACTATACCATGTCACTCAAAAAAAGTCATACTATACTATGTCGCTCAAAAAAGGTCATACTATACTATGTCGCTCAAAATAGGTCATACTATACTATGTCGCTCAATTTAGGTCATACTATACTATGTCGCTCAAAAAACGTCGCTCAAAAAAGGTCATACTATACTATGTCGCTCAATGAAGGTCATACTATACTATGTCGCTCAGAAAAGGTCCTTCTATAGTATGTCGCTCAAAAAAAGTCATACTATACTATGTCTCTCGAAAAAGGTCATACTATACTATGTCGCTCAAAAAAGGTCATACTACATTCTGTCGCTCAAAAAAGGTCATACTATACTAAGTCGCTCAAAAAAGGTCATTCTATAATATGTCGCTCAAAAAAGGTTATAATGTACTATGTCGCTCAAAAAAGGTTATAATGTACTATGTCGCTCAAAAAAGGTCATACTATAATATGTCGCTCAATAAAGGTCATACTACAGTATGTCTCTCAAAAAAGGTCATTCTATAGTATGTCGCTCAAAAAAGATCATACTATACTATGTCGCTCAAAAAAGGTTATCTATAGTATGTCGCTCAAAAAAGGTCATACACTACTATGTCGCTCAAAAATGTTCATACTATACTATGTCGCTCAGAAAAGGTCATACTATACTATGTCGCTGAATTTAGGTCATACTGCAGTATGTCACTCCAAAAAGGTCATACTGTACCATGTCTCTCAAAAAAGGTCATACTATACTATGTCTCTCAAAAAATGTCATTCTATAGTATGTCGCTCAAAAAAGGTCATATTATACTATGTCGCTCAATTTAGGTCATACTATACTATGTCGCTCCAAAAAAGTCATACTATACTATGTCGCTCAATTTATGTCATACTATACTATGTCTCTTGAAAAAGGTCATACTATACTATGTCCCTCAAAAAAGGTCATACTATACTATGTCGCTCAAAAAACGTCATGCTATACTATGTTGCTCAGAAAAGGTCATACTGTACTATGTCGTTCAAAAAAGGTCATACTATACTATGTCGCTCAAAAAAGGACATACTATACTATGTCGCTCAAAAAAGGTCATTCTATAGTATGTCGCTCAATAAAGGTCATACTACAGTATGTCACTCAAAAAAGGTCATACTATACTATGTCGCTCAAAAAAGGTCATACTATAGTATGTCGCTCAAAAAAGGTCATACTATACTATGCAGCTCCAAAAAGGTCATACTATACTATGTCGTTCAAAAAAGGTCATACTATACTATGTCGCTCAAAATAGGTCATACTATACTATGTCGTTCAAAAAAGGTCATACTATACTATGTCGCTCAAAATAGGTCATACTATACTATGTCGCTCAATGAAGGTCATACTATACTATGTCGCTCAGAAAAGGTCATTCTATAGTATGTCACTCAAAAAAGTCATACTATATTATGTCGCTCAAAAAAGGTCATTCTATAGTATGTCGCTCAAAAAAGGTCATACTATACTATGTCTCTCAAAAAAGGTAATTCTATAGTATGTTGCTCAATTTATGTCATAGTATAGTATGTTGCTCAAAAAGGTCATACTATACTATGTCGTTCAAAAAAGGTCATACTATACTATGTCGCTCCAAAAAGGTCATACTATACTATGTCGCTCAATTTAGGTCATACTATACTATGTCGTTCAAAAAAGGTCATACTATACTAAGTCGCTCCAAAAAGGTCATACTATACTATGTTGTTCAAAAAAAGTCATACTATACTATGTCGCTCCAAAAAGGTCATACTATACTATGTTGTTCAAAAAAAGTCATACTATACTATGTCGCTCCAAAAAGGTCATACTATACTATGTCATCAATAAAGGTCATACTACAGTACGTCACTCAAAAAAGGTCATACTATACAATGTCGCTCAAAATAGGTCGCTCAAAAAAGGTCATACTATACTATGTCGCTCAAAAAAGGTCATACTATACTATGTCGTTCAAAAAAGGTCATACTATACTATGTCGTTCAAAAAAAGTCATACTATACTATGTCGCTCCAAAAAGGTCATACTATACTATGTCGCTCAATTTATGTCATAGTATACTATGTTGCTCAAAAAAGGTCATTCTATAGTATGTCGCTCAATAAAGGTCATACTACAGTATGTCGCTCCAAAAAGGTCATACTATACTATGTCGCTCAAAAAAAGTCATACTATACTATGTCGCTCAAAAAAGGTCATACTATACTATGTCGCTCAAAATAGGTCATACTATACTATGTCGCTCAATTTAGGTCATACTATACTATGTCGCTCAAAAAACGTCGCTCAAAAAAGGTCATACTATACTATGTCGCTCAATGAAGGTCATACTATACTATGTCGCTCAGAAAAGGTCCTTCTATAGTATGTCGCTCAAAAAAAGTCATACTATACTATGTCTCTCGAAAAAGGTCATACTATACTATGTCGCTCAAAAAAGGTCATACTACATTCTGTCGCTCAAAAAAGGTCATACTATACTAAGTCGCTCAAAAAAGGTCATTCTATAATATGTCGCTCAAAAAAGGTTATAATGTACTATGTCGCTCAAAAAAGGTTATAATGTACTATGTCGCTCAAAAAAGGTCATACTATAATATGTCGCTCAATAAAGGTCATACTACAGTATGTCTCTCAAAAAAGGTCATTCTATAGTATGTCGCTCAAAAAAGATCATACTATACTATGTCGCTCAAAAAAGGTTATCTATAGTATGTCGCTCAAAAAAGGTCATACACTACTATGTCGCTCAAAAATGTTCATACTATACTATGTCGCTCAGAAAAGGTCATACTATACTATGTCGCTGAATTTAGGTCATACTGCAGTATGTCACTCCAAAAAGGTCATACTGTACTATGTCTCTCAAAAAAGGTCATACTATACTATGTCTCTCAAAAAAGGTCATTCTATAGTATGTCGCTCAAAAAAGGTCATATTATACTATGTCGCTCAATTTAGGTCATACTATACTATGTCGCTCCAAAAAAGTCATACTATACTATGTCGCTCAATTTATGTCATACTATACTATCTCTCTTGAAAAAGGTCATACTATACTATGTCCCTCAAAAAAGGTCATACTATACTATGTCGCTCAAAAAACGTCATACTATACTATGTTGCTCAGAAAAGGTCATACTGTACTATGTCGTTCAAAAAAGGTCATACTATACTATGTCGCTCAAAAAAGGACATACTATACTATGTCGCTCAAAAAAGGTCATTCTATAGTATGTCGCTCAATAAAGGTCATACTACAGTATGTCACTCAAAAAAGGTCATACTATACTATGTCGCTCAAAATAGGTCGCTCAAAAAAGGTCATACTATACTATGTCGCTCAAAAAAGGTCATACTATAGTATGTCGCTCAATAAAGGTCATACTACAGTATGTCGCTCCAAAAAGGTCATACTATACTATGTCGCTCCAAAAAGGTCATTCTATAGTATGTCGCTCAATAAAGGTCATACTACAGTATGTCGCTCCAAAAAGGTCATACTATACTATGTCGCTCGAAAAACGTCATACTACACTATGTCGCTTAAAAAAGGTTATCTATAGTATGTCGCTCAAAAAAGGTCATACTATACTATGTCGCTCAAAAAAGGTCATACTATACCATGTCACTCAAAAAAAGTCAAACTATACTATGTCGCTCAAAAAAGGTCATACTATACTATGTCGCTCAAAATAGGTCATACTATACTATGTCGCTCAATTTAGGTCATACTATACTATGTCGCTCAAAAAAGGTCGCTCAAAAAAGGTCATACTATACTATGTCGCTCAATGAAGGTCATACTATACTATGTCGCTCAGAAAAGGTCCTTCTATAGTATGTCGCTCAAAAAAAGTCATACTATACTATGTCACTCAAAAAAGGTCATTCTATAGTATGTCGCTCAAAAAAGGTCATACTATACTATGTCGCTCAAAAAAGGTCATACTACATTCTGTCGCTCAAAAAAGGTCATACTATACTAAGTCGCTCAAAGAAGGTCATTCTATAATATGTCGCTCAAAAAAGGTTATAATGTACTATGTCGCTCAAAAAAGGTTATAATGTACTATGTCGCTCAAAAAAGGTCATACTATACTATGTCGCTCGAAAAAGGTCATACTATACCATGTCTCTCGAAAAAGGTCATACTATACTATGTCGCTCAAAAAAGGTCATTCTACAGTATGTTGCTCAAAAAAGGTCATACTATACTAAGTCGCTCAAAAAAGGTCATTCTATAATATGTCGCTCAAAAAAGGTTATAATGTACTATGTCGCTCAAAAAAGGTTATAATGTACTATGTCGCTCAAAAAAGGTCATACTATACTATGTCGCTCAATAAAGGTCATACTACAGTATGTCTCTCAAAAAAGGTCATTCTATAGTATGTCGCTCAAAAAAGATCATACTATACTATGTCGCTCAAAAAAGGTCATACTATACTATGTCGCTCGAAAAAGGTTATCTATAGTATGTCGCTCAAAAAAGGTCATACACTACTATGTCGCTCAAAAATGTTCATACTATACTATGTCGCTCAGAAAAGGTCATACTATACTATGTCGCTCAATTTAGGTCATACTATAGTATGTTTCTCAAAAAAGGTCATTCTATAGTATGTCGCTCAAAAAAGGTCATACTAGACTATGTCGCTCCAAAAAGGTCATACTATACTATGTCGCTCAATTTAGGTCATACTATACTATGTCGTTCAAAAAAGGTCATACTATACTAAGTCGCTCCAAAAAGGTCATACTATACTATGTTGTTCAAAAAAAGTCATACTATACTATGTCGCTCCAAAAAGGTCATACTATACTATGTCATCAATAAAGGTCATACTACAGTATGTCACTCAAAAAAGGTCGCTCAAAAAAGGTCATACTATACTATGTTGCTCAAAAAAGGTCATACTATACTATGTCGTTCAAAAAAGGTCATACTATACTATGTCGTTCAAAAAAAGTCATACTATACTATGTCGCTCCAAAAAGGTCATACTATACTATGTCGCTCAATTTATGTCATAGTATACTATGTTGCTCAAAAAAGGTCATTCTATAGTATGTCGCTCAATAAAGGTCATACTACAGTATGTCGCTCCAAAAAGGTCATACTATACTATGTCGCTCGAAAAACGTCATACTACACTATGTCGCTCAAAAAAGGTTATCTATAGTATGTCGCTCAAAAAAGGTCATACTATACTATCTCGCTCAATTTAGGTCATACTATACTATGTCGCTCAATGAATGTCATACTATACTATGTCGCTCAGAACAGGTCCTTCTATAGTATGTCGCTCAAAAAAAGTCATACTATACTATGTCACTCAAAAAAGGTCATTCTATAATATGTCGCTCAAAAAAGGTTATAATGTACTATGTCGCTCAAAAAAGGTTATAATGTACTATGTCGCTCAAAAAAGGTCATACTATACTATGTCGCTCAATAAAGGTCATACCACAGTATGTCTCTCAAAAAAGGTCATTCTATAGTATGTCGCTCAAAAAAGATCATACTATACTATGTCGCTCAAAAAAGGTCATACTATAGTATGTCACTCCAAAAAGGTCATACTATACTATGTCGCTCGAAAAAGGTTATCTATAGTATGTCGCTCAAAAAAGGTCATACACTACTATGTCGCTCAAAAATGTTCATACTATAATATGTCGCTCAGAAAAGGTCATACTATACTATGTCGCTCAATTTAGGTCATTCTATAGTATGTCGCTCAAAAAAGGTCATACTATAGTATGTCGCTCAAAAAAGGTCATACTATACTATGTCGCTCCAAAAAGGTCATACTATACTATGTCGCTCAATTTAGGTCATACTATACTATGTCGTTCAAAAAAGGTCATACTATACTAAGTCGCTCCAAAAAGGTCATACTATACTATGTTGTTCAAAAAAAGTCATACTATACTATGTCGCTCCAAAAAGGTCATACTATACTATGTCATCAATAAAGGTCATACTACAGTATGTCACTCAAAAAAGGTCATACTATACAATGTCGCTCAAAATAGGTCGCTCAAAAAAGGTCATACTATACTATGTCGCTCAAAAAAGGTCATACTATACTATGTCGTTCAAAAAAAGTCATACTATACTATGTCGCTCCAAAAAGGTCATACTATACTATGTCGCTCAATTTATGTCATAGTATACTATGTTGCTCAAAAAAGGTCATTCTATAGTATGTCGCTCAATAAAGGTCATACTACAGTATGTCGCTCCAAAAAGGTCATACTATACTATGTCGCTCGAAAAACGTCATACTACACTATGTCGCTCAAAAAAGGTTATCTATAGTATGTCGCTCAAAAAAGGTCATACTATACTATGTCGCTCAATTTAGGTCATACTATACTATGTCGCTCAATGAAGGTCATACTATACTATGTCGCTCAGAACAGGTCCTTCTATAGTATGTCGCTCAAAAAAAGTCATACTATACTATGTCACTCAAAAAAGGTCATTCTATAGTATGTCGCTCAAAAAAGGTCATACTATACTATGTCGCTCAAAAAAGGTCATACTATACTATGTCGCTCAAAAAAGGTCATACTATACTATGTCTCTCAAAAAAGGTCATTCTATAGTATGTCGCTCAAAAAAGGTCATATTATACTATGTCGCTCAATTTAGGTCATACTATACTATGTCGCTCCAAAAAGGTCATACTATACTATGTCGCTCAATTTATGTCATACTATACTATGTCTCTTGAAAAAGGTCATACTATACTATGTCCCTCAAAAAAGGTCATACTATACTATGTCGCTCAAAAAACGTCATACTATACTATGTTGCTCAGAAAAGGTCATACTGTACTATGTTGCTCAGAAAAGGTCATACTGTACTATGTCGGTCAAAAAAGGTCATACTATACTATGTCTCTCAAAAAAGGTCATTCTATAGTATGTCGCTCAAAAAAGGTCATACTATAGTATGTCGCTCAAAAAAGGTCATACTATACTATGTCGCTCGAAAAAGGTCATACTATACCATGTCTCTCGAAAAAGGTCATACTATACTATGTCGCTCAAAAAAGGTCATACTATACTATGTCTCTCGAAAAAGGTCATACTATACTATGTCGCTCAAAAAAGGTCATTCTACAGTATGTTGCTCAAAAAAGGTCATACTATACTAAGTCGCTCAAAAAAGGTCATTCTATAATATGTCGCTCAAAAAAGGTTATAATGTACTATGTCGCTCAAAAAAGGTTATAATGTACTATGTCGCTCAAAAAAGGTCATACTATACTATGTCGCTCAAAAAAGGTAATTCTATAGTATGTCGCTCAAAAAAGGTCATACTATACTATGTCTCTCAAAAAAGGTAATTCTATAGTACGTTGCTCAATTTATGTCATAGTATAGTATGTTGCTCAAAAAGGTCATACTATACTATGTCGTTCAAAAAAGGTCATACTATACTATGTCGCTCCAAAAAGGTCATACTATACTATGTCGCTCAATTTAGGTCATACTATACTATGTCGTTCAAAAAAGGTCATACTATACTAAGTCGCTCCAAAAAGGTCATACTATACTATGTTGTTCAAAAAAAGTCATACTATACTATGTCGCTCCAAAAAGGTCATACTATACTATGTCATCAATAAAGGTCATACTACAGTATGTCACTCAAAAAAGGTCATACTATACAATGTCGCTCAAAATAGGTCGCTCAAAAAAGGTCATACTATACTATGTCGTTCAAAAAAGGTCATACTATACTATGTCGTTCAAAAAAAGTCATACTATACTATGTCGCTCCAAAAAGGTCATACTATACTATGTCGTTCAAAAAAAGTCATACTATACTATGTTGCTCAAAAAAGGTCATTCTATAGTATGTCGCTCAATAAAGGTCATACTACAGTATGTCGCTCCAAAAAGGTCATACTATACTATGTCGCTCGAAAAAGGTCATTCTATAGTATGTCGCTCAATAAAGGTCATACTACAGTATGTCGCTCCAAAAAGGTCATACTATACTATGTCGCTCGAAAAACGTCATACTACACTATGTCGCTCAAAAAAGGTTATCTATAGTATGTCGCTCAAAAAAGGTCATACTATACTATGTCGCTCAAAAAAGGTCATACTATACCATGTCACTCAAAAAAAGTCATACTATACTATGTCGCTCAAAAAAGGTCATACTATACTATGTCGCTCAAAATAGGTCATACTATACTATGTCGCTCAATTTAGGTCATACTATACTATGTCGCTCAAAAAAGGTCGCTCAAAAAAGGTCATACTATACTATGTCGCTCAATGAAGGTCATACTATACTATGTCGCTCAGAAAAGGTCCTTCTATAGTATGTCGCTCAAATAAAGTCATACTATACTATGTCACTCAAAAAAGGTCATTCTATAGTATGTCGCTCAAAAAAGGTCATACTATACTATGTCGCTCAAAAAAGGTCATACTACATTCTGTCGCTCAAAAAAGGTCATACTGTACTATGTCTCTCAAAAAAGGTCATACTATACTATGTTTCTCAAAAAAGGTCATTCTATAGTATGTCGCTCAAAAAAGGTCATACTATAGTATGTCGCTCAAAAAAGGTCATACTATACTATGTCGCTCCAAAAAGGTCATACTATACTATGTCGCTCAATTTAGGTCATACTATACTATGTCGTTCAAAAAAGGTCATACTATACTAAGTCGCTCCAAAAAGGTCATACTATACTATGTTGTTCAAAAAAAGTCATACTATACTATGTCGCTCCAAAAAGGTCATACTATACTATGTCATCAATAAAGGTCATACTACAGTATGTCACTCAAAAAAGGTCATACTATACAATGTCGCTCAAAATAGGTCGTTCAAAAAAAGTCATACTATACTATGTCGCTCCAAAAAGGTCATACTATACTATGTCGCTCAATTTATGTCATAGTATACTATGTTGCTCAAAAAAGGTCATTCTATAGTATGTCGCTCAATAAAGGTCATACTACAGTATGTCGCTCCAAAAAGGTCATACTATACTATGTCGCTCGAAAAACGTCATACTACACTATGTCGCTCAAAAAAGGTTATCTATAGTATGTCGCTCAAAAAAGGTCATACTATACTATGTCGCTCAATTTAGGTCATACTATACTATGTCGCTCAATGAAGGCCATACTATACTATGTCGCTCAGAACAGGTCCTTCTATAGTATGTCGCTCAAAAAAAGTCATACTATACTATGTCACTCAAAAAAGGTCATTCTATAGTATGTCGCTCAAAAAAGGTCATACTATACTATGTCGCTCAAAAAAGGTCATACTATACTATGTCGCTCAAAAAAGGTCATACTATACTATGTCTCTCAAAAAAGGTCATTCTATAGTATGTCGCTCAAAAAAGGTCATATTATACTATGTCGCTCAATTTAGGTCATACTATACTATGTCTCTTGAAAAAGGTCATACTATACTATGTCCCTCAAAAAGGTCATACTATACTATGTCGCTCAAAAAACGTCATACTATACTATGTTGCTCAGAAAAGGTCATACTGTACTATGTTGCTCAGAAAAGGTCATACTGTACTATGTCGGTCAAAAAAGGTCATACTATACTATGTCTCTCAAAAAAGGTCATTCTATAGTATGTCGCTCAAAAAAGGTCATACTATAGTATGTCGCTCAAAAAAGGTCATACTATACTATGTCGCTCGAAAAAGGTCATACTATACCATGTCTCTCGAAAAAGGTCATACTATACTATGTCGCTCAAAAAAGGTCATACTATACTATGTCTCTCGAAAAAGGTCATACTATACTATGTCGCTCAAAAAAGGTCATTCTACAGTATGTTGCTCAAAAAAGGTCATACTATACTAAGTCGCTCAAAAAAGGTCATTCTATAATATGTCGCTCAAAAAAGGTTATAATGTACTATGTCGCTCAAAAAAGGTTATAATGTACTATGTCGCTCAAAAAAGGTCATACTATACTATGTCGCTCAATAAAGGTCATACTACAGTATGTCTCTCAAAAAAGGTCATTCTATAGTATGTCGCTCAAAAAAGATCATACTATACTATGTCGCTCAAAAAAGGTCATACTATAGTATGTCACTCCAAAAAGGTCATACTGTACTATGTCTCTCAAAAAAGGTCATACTATACTATGTCTCTCAAAAAAGGTCATTCTATAGTATGTCGCTCAAAAAAGGTCATACTATAGTATGTCGCTCAAAAAAGGTCATACTATAGTATGTCACTCCAAAAAGGTCATACTATACTATGTCGTTCGAAAAAGGTTATCTATAGTATGTCGCTCAAAAAAGGTCATACTATACTATGTCGCTCAAAAAAGGTCATACTATACTATGTTGCTCAATTTAGTTCATATTATACTATGTCGCTCAATTTAGGTCATACTATACTATGTCGCTCCAAAAAGGTCATACTATACTATGTCGCTCAATTTATGTCATACTATACTATGTCTCTTGAAAAAGGTCATACTATACTATGTCCCTCAAAAAAGGTCATACTATACTATGTCGCTCAAAAAACGTCATACTATACTATGTTGCTCAGAAAAGGTCATACTGTACTATGTTGGTCAGAAAAGGTCATACTGTACTATGTCGCTCAAAAAAGGTCATACTATACTATGTCTCTCAAAAAAGGTCATTCTATAGTATGTCGCTCAAAAAAGGTCATACTATAGTATGTCGCTCAAAAAAGGTCATACTATACTATGTCGCTCGAAAAAGGTCATACTATACCATGTCGCTCAAAAAAGGTCATACTATACTATGTCTCTCGAAAAAGGTCATACTATACTATGTCGCTCCAAAAAGGTCATACTATACTATGTCGCTCAATTTATGTCATACTATACTATGTCTCTTGAAAAAGGTCATACTATACTATGTCCCTCAAAAAAGGTCATGCTATACTAAGTCGCTCAAAAAAGGTCATTCTATAGTATGTCGCTCAAAAAAGGTTATAATGTACTATGTCGCTCAAAAAAGGTTATAATGTACTATGTCGCTCAAAAAAGGTCATACTATACTATGTCGCTCAATAAAGGTCATTCTACAGTATGTTGCTCAAAAAAGGTCATACTATACTAAGTCGCTCAAAAAAGGTCATTCTATAATATGTCGCTCAAAAAAGGTTATAATGTACTATGTCGCTCAAAAAAGGTTATAATGTACTATGTCGCTCAAAAAAGGTCATACTATACTATGTCGCTCAATAAAGGTCATACTACAGTATGTCTCTCAAAAAAGGTCATTCTATACTATGTCGCTCAAAAAAGGTCATACTATAGTATGTCACTCCAAAAAGGTCATACTATACTATGTCGCTCGAAAAAGGTTATCTATAGTATGTCGCTCAAAAAAGGTCATACACTACTATGTCGCTCAAAAATGTTCATACTATACTATGTCGCTCAGAAAAGGTCATACTATACTATGTCGCTCAATTTAGGTCATACTATAATATGTCGCTCAAAAAAGGTCATACTATACCATGTCGCTCAAAAAAGGTCATACTATACCATGTCTCTCGAAAAAGGTCATACTATACTAAGTCGCCCAAAAAAGGTCATACTATACCATGTCTCTCGAAAAAGGTCATACTATACTATGTCGCTCAAAAAAGGTCATTCTACAGTATGGCACTCAAAAAAGGTCATACTATACTAAGTCGCTCAAAAAATGTCATACTATACTATGTCGCTCAAAAAAGGTCATTCTATAATATGTTGCTCAAAAAAGGTTATAATATACTATGTCGCTCGAAAAAGGTCATACTATACTATGTCGCTCAATTTATGTCATAGTATACTATGTTGCTCAAAAAAGGTCATTCTATAGTATGTCGCTCAATAAAGGTCATACTACAGTATGTCGCTCAAAAAAGGTTATCTATAGTATGTCGCTCAAAAAAGGTCATACTATACTATGTCGCTCAAAAAAGGTCATACTATACCATGTCACTCAAAAACAGTCATACTATACTATGTCGCTCAAAATAGGTCATACTATACTATGTCGCTCAATTTAGGTCATACTATACTATGTCGCTCAAAAAAGGTCGCTCAAAAAAGGTCATACTATACTATGTCGCTCAATGAAGGTCATACTATACTATGTCGCTCAGAAAAGGTCCTTCTATAGTATGTCGCTCAAAAAAAGTCATACTATACTATGTCTCTCGAAAAAGGTCATACTATACTATGTCGCTCAAAAAAGGTCATACTACATTCTGTCGCTCAAAAAAGGTCATACTATACTAAGTCGCTCAAAAAAGGTCATTCTATAGTATGTCGCTCAAAAAAGGTCATACTATACTATGTCGCTCAAAAAAGGTCATTCTATAGTATGTCGCTCAAAAAAGGTCATACTATACTATGTCTCTCGAAAAAGGTCCTACTATACTATGTCGCTCAAAAAAGGTCATACTACATTCTGTCGCTCAAAAAAGGTCATACTATACTAAGTCGCTCAAAAAAGGTCATTCTATAATATGTCGCTCAAAAAAGGTTATAATGTACTATGTCGCTCAAAAAAGGTTATAATGTACTATGTCGCTCAAAAAAGGTCATACTATAATATGTCGCTCAATAAAGGTCATACTATACTATGTCGCTCAATTTAGGTCATACTATAGTATGTCACTCCAAAAAGGTCATACTGTACTATGTCTCTCAAAAAAGGTCATACTATACTATGTCTCTCAAAAAAGGTCATTCTATAGTATGTCGCTCAAAAAAGGTCATATTATACTATGTCGCTCAATTTAGGTCATACTATACTATGTCGCTCCAAAAAGGTCATACTATACTATGTCGCTCAATTTATGTCATACTATACTATGTCTCTTGAAAAAGGTCATACTATACTATGTCCCTCAAAAAAGGTCATACTATACTATGTCGCTCAAAAAACGTCATACTATACTATGTTGCTCAGAAAAGGTCATACTGTACTATGTTGCTCAGAAAAGGTCATACTGTACTATGTCGCTCAAAAAAGGTCATACTATACTATGTCTCTCAAAAAAGGTCATTCTATAGTATGTCGCTCAAAAAAGGTCATACTATAGTATGTCGCTCAAAAAAGGTCATACTATACTATGTCGCTCGAAAAAGGTCATACTATACCATGTCTCTCGAAAAAGGTCATACTATACTATGTCGCTCAAAAAAGGTCATACTATACTATGTCTCTCGAAAAAGGTCATACTATACTATGTCGCTCAAAAAAGGTCATTCTACAGTATGTTGCTCAAAAAAGGTCATACTATACTAAGTCGCTCAAAAAAGGTCATTCTATAATATGTCGCTCAAAAAAGGGCATAATGTACAATGTCGCTCAAAAAAGGTTATAATGTACTATGTCGCTCAAAAAAGGTCATACTATACTATGTCGCTCAATAAAGGTCATACTACAGTATGTCTCTCAAAAAAGGTCATTCTATAGTATGTCGCTCAAAAAAGATCATACTATACTATGTCGCTCAAAAAAGGTCATACTATAGTATGTCACTCCAAAAAGGTCATACTATACTATGTCGCTCGAAAAAGGTTATCTATAGTATGTCGCTCAAAAAAGGTCATACACTACTATGTCGCTCAAAAATGTTCATACTATACTATGTCGCTCAGAAAAGGTCATACTATACTATGTCGCTCAATTTAGGTCATACTATAGTATGTCACTCCAAAAAGGTCATACTGTACTATGTCTCTCAAAAAAGGTCATACTATACTATGTTTCTCAAAAAAGGTCATTCTATAGTATGTCGCTCAAAAAAGGTCATACTATAGTATGTCGCTCAAAAAAGGTCATACTATAGTATGTCACTCCAAAAAGGTCATACTATACTATGTCGTTCGAAAAAGGTTATCTATAGTATGTCGCTCAAAAAAGGTCATACTATACTATGTCGCTCAAAAAAGGTTATACTATACTATGTCGCTCTAAAAAGGTCATACTATACTATGTCGCTCAATTTAGTTCATATTATACTATGTCGCTCAATTTAGGTCATACTATACTATGTCGCTCCAAAAAGGTCATACTATACTATGTCGCTCAATTTATGTCATACTATACTATGTCTCTTGAAAAAGGTCATACTATACTATGTCCCTCAAAAAAGGTCATACTATACTATGTCGCTCAAAAAACGTCATACTATACTACGTTGCTCAGAAAAGGTCATACTGTACTATGTTGCTCAGAAAAGGTCATACTGTACTATGTCGCTCAAAAAAGGTCATACTATACTATGTCTCTCAAAAAAGGTCATTCTATAGTATGTCGCTCAAAAAAGGTCATACTATAGTATGTCGCTCAAAAAAGGTCATACTATACTATGTCGCTCGAAAAAGGTCATACTATACCATGTCTCTCGAAAAAGGTCATACTATACTATGTCGCTCAAAAAAGGTCATACTATACTATGTCTCTCGAAAAAGGTCATACTATACTATGTCGCTCAAAAAAGGTCATTCTACAGTATGTTGCTCAAAAAAGGTCATGCTATACTAAGTCGCTCAAAAAAGGTCATTCTATAATATGTCGCTCAAAAAAGGTTATAATGTACTATGTCGCTCAAAAAAGGTTATAATGTACTATGTCGCTCAAAAAAGGTCATACTATACTATGTCGCTCAAAAAAGGTAATTCTATAGTATGTCGCTCAAAAAAGGTCATACTATACTATGTCTCTCAAAAAAGGTAATTCTATAGTACGTTGCTCAATTTATGTCATAGTATAGTATGTTGCTCAAAAAGGTCATACTATACTATGTCGTTCAAAAAAGGTCATACTATACTATGTCGCTCCAAAAAGGTCATACTATACTATGTCGCTCAATTTAGGTCATACTATACAATGTCGTTCAAAAAAGGTCATACTATACTAAGTCGCTCCAAAAAGGTCATACTATACTATGTTGTTCAAAAAAAGTCATACTATACTATGTCGCTCCAAAAAGGTCATACTATACTATGTCATCAATAAAGGTCATACTACAGTATGTCACTCAAAAAAGGTCATACTATACAATGTCGCTCAAAATAGGTCGCTCAAAAAAGGTCATACTATACTATGTCGTTCAAAAAAGGTCATACTATACTATGTCGTTCAAAAAAAGTCATACTATACTATGTCGCTCCAAAAAGGTCATACTATACTATGTCGCTCAATTTATGTCATAGTATACTATGTTGCTCAAAAAAGGTCATTCTATAGTATGTCGCTCAATAAAGGTCATACTACAGTATGTCGCTCCAAAAAGGTCATACTATACTATGTCGCTCGAAAAAGGTCATTCTATAGTATGTCGCTCAATAAAGGTCATACTACAGTATGTCGCTCCAAAAAGGTCATACTATACTATGTCGCTCGAAAAACGTCATACTACACTATGTCGCTCAAAAAAGGTTATCTATAGTATGTCGCTCAAAAAAGGTCATACTATACTATGTCGCTCAAAAAAGGTCATACTATACCATGTCACTCAAAAAAAGTCAAACTATACTATGTCGCTCAAAAAAGGTCATACTATACTATGTCGCTCAAAATAGGTCATACTATACTATGTCGCTCAATTTAGGTCATACTATACTATGTCGCTCAAAAAAGGTCGCTCAAAAAAGGTCATACTATACTATGTCGCTCAATGAAGGTCATACTATACTATGTCGCTCAGAAAAGGTCCTTCTATAGTATGTCGCTCAAAAAAAGTCATACTATACTATGTCACTCAAAAAAGGTCATTCTATAGTATGTCGCTCAAAAAAGGTCATACTATACTATGTCGCTCAAAAAAGGTCATACTACATTCTGTCGCTCAAAAAAGGTCATACTATACTAAGTCGCTCAAAGAAGGTCATTCTATAATATGTCGCTCAAAAAAGGTTATAATGTACTATGTCGCTCAAAAAAGGTTATAATGTACTATGTCGCTCAAAAAAGGTCATACTATAATATGTCGCTCAATAAAGGTCATACTACAGTATGTCTCTCAAAAAAGGTCATACTATAGTATGTCACTCCAAAAAGGTCATACTATACTATGTCGCTCGAAAAAGGTTATCTATAGTATGTCGCTCAAAAAAGGTCATACACTACTATGTCGCTCAAAAATGTTCATACTATACTATGTCGCTCAGAAAAGGTCATACTATACTATGTCGCTCAATTTAGGTCATACTATAGTATGTCACTCCAAAAAGGTCATACTGTACTATGTCTCTCAAAAAAGGTCATACTATACTATGTCTCTCAAAAAAGGTCATTCTATAGTATGTCGCTCAAAAAAGGTCATATTATACTATGTCGCTCAATTTAGGTCATACTATACTATGTCGCTCCAAAAAGGTCATACTATACTATGTCGCTCAATTTATGTCATACTATACTATGTCTCTTGAAAAAGGTCATACTATACTATGTCCCTCAAAAAAGGTCATACTATACTATGTCGCTCCAAAAAGGTCATACTATACTATGTCGCTCAATTTAGGTCATACTATACAATGTCGTTCAAAAAAGGTCATACTATACTAAGTCGCTCCAAAAAGGTCATACTATACTATGTTGTTCAAAAAAAGTCATACTATACTATGTCGCTCCAAAAAGGTCATACTATACTATGTCATCAATAAAGGTCATACTACAGTATGTCACTCAAAAAAGGTCATACTATACAATGTCGCTCAAAATAGGTCGCTCAAAAAAGGTCATACTATACTATGTCGTTCAAAAAAGGTCATACTATACTATGTCGTTCAAAAAAAGTCATACTATACTATGTCGCTCCAAAAAGGTCATACTATACTATGTCGCTCAATTTATGTCATAGTATACTATGTTGCTCAAAAAAGGTCATTCTATAGTATGTCGCTCAATAAAGGTCATACTACAGTATGTCGCTCCAAAAAGGTCATACTATACTATGTCGCTCGAAAAAGGTCATTCTATAGTATGTCGCTCAATAAAGGTCATACTACAGTATGTCGCTCCAAAAAGGTCATACTATACTATGTCGCTCGAAAAACGTCATACTACACTATGTCGCTCAAAAAAGGTTATCTATAGTATGTCGCTCAAAAAAGGTCATACTATACTATGTCGCTCAAAAAAGGTCATACTATACCATGTCACTCAAAAAAAGTCAAACTATACTATGTCGCTCAAAAAAGGTCATACTATACTATGTCGCTCAAAATAGGTCATACTATACTATGTCGCTCAATTTAGGTCATACTATACTATGTCGCTCAAAAAAGGTCGCTCAAAAAAGGTCATACTATACTATGTCGCTCAATGAAGGTCATACTATACTATGTCGCTCAGAAAAGGTCCTTCTATAGTATGTCGCTCAAAAAAAGTCATACTATACTATGTCACTCAAAAAAGGTCATTCTATAGTATGTCGCTCAAAAAAGGTCATACTATACTATGTCGCTCAAAAAAGGTCATACTACATTCTGTCGCTCAAAAAAGGTCATACTATACTAAGTCGCTCAAAGAAGGTCATTCTATAATATGTCGCTCAAAAAAGGTTATAATGTACTATGTCGCTCAAAAAAGGTTATAATGTACTATGTCGCTCAAAAAAGGTCATACTATAATATGTCGCTCAATAAAGGTCATACTACAGTATGTCTCTCAAAAAAGGTCATTCTATAGTATGTCGCTCAAAAAAGATCATACTATACTATGTCGCTCAAAAAAGGTCATACTATAGTATGTCACTCCAAAAAGGTCATACTATACTATGTCGCTCGAAAAAGGTTATCTATAGTATGTCGCTCAAAAAAGGTCATACACTACTATGTCGCTCAAAAATGTTCATACTATACTATGTCGCTCAGAAAAGGTCATACTATACTATGTCGCTCAATTTAGGTCATACTATAGTATGTCACTCCAAAAAGGTCATACTGTACTATGTCTCTCAAAAAAGGTCATACTATACTATGTCTCTCAAAAAAGGTCATTCTATAGTATGTCGCTCAAAAAAGGTCATATTATACTATGTCGCTCAATTTAGGTCATACTATACTATGTCGCTCCAAAAAGGTCATACTATACTATGTCGCTCAATTTATGTCATACTATACTATGTCTCTTGAAAAAGGTCATACTATACTATGTCCCTCAAAAAAGGTCATACTATACTATGTCGCTCAAAAAACGTCATACTATACTATGTTGCTCAGAAAAGGTCATACTGTACTATGTTGCTCAGAAAAGGTCATACTGTACTATGTCGCTCAAAAAAGGTCATACTATACTATGTCTCTCAAAAAAGGTCATTCTATAGTATGTCGCTCAAAAAAGGTCATACTATAGTATGTCGCTCAAAAAAGGTCATACTATACTATGTCGCTCGAAAAAGGTCATACTATACCATGTCTCTCGAAAAAGGTCATACTATACTATGTCGCTCAAAAAAGGTCATTCTACAGTATGTTGCTCAAAAAAGGTCATACTATACTAAGTCGCTCAAAAAAGGTCATTCTATAATATGTCGCTCAAAAAAGGTTATAATGTACTATGTCGCTCAAAAAAGGTTATAATGTACTATGTCGCTCAAAAAAGGTCATACTATACTATGTCGCTCAATAAAGGTCATACTACAGTATGTCTCTCAAAAAAGGTCATTCTATAGTATGTCGCTCAAAAAAGATCATACTATACTATGTCGCTCAAAAAAGGTCATACTATACTATGTCGCTCGAAAAAGGTTATCTATAGTATGTCGCTCAAAAAAGGTCATACACTACTATGTCGCTCAAAAATGTTCATACTATACTATGTCGCTCAGAAAAGGTCATACTATACTATGTCGCTCAATTTAGGTCATACTATAGTATGTTTCTCAAAAAAGGTCATTCTATAGTATGTCGCTCAAAAAAGGTCATACTAGACTATGTCGCTCCAAAAAGGTCATACTATACTATGTCGCTCAATTTAGGTCATACTATACTATGTCGTTCAAAAAAGGTCATACTATACTATGTCGCTCAAAAAAGGTCATACTATACTATGTCGTTCAAAAAAGGTCATACTATACTATGTCGTTCAAAAAAAGTCATACTATACTATGTCGCTCCAAAAAGGTCATACTATACTATGTCGCTCAATTTATGTCATAGTATACTATGTTGCTCAAAAAAGGTCATTCTATAGTATGTCGCTCAATAAAGGTCATACTACAGTATGTCGCTCCAAAAAGGTCATACTATACTATGTCGCTCGAAAAACGTCATACTACACTATGTCGCTCAAAAAAGGTTATCTATAGTATGTCGCTCAAAAAAGGTCATACTATACTATGTCGCTCAATTTAGGTCATACTATACTATGTCGCTCAATGAAGGTCATACTATACTATGTCGCTCAGAACAGGTCCTTCTATAGTATGTCGCTCAAAAAAAGTCATACTATACTATGTCACTCAAAAAAGGTCATTCTATAATATGTCGCTCAAAAAAGGTTATAATGTACTATGTCGCTCAAAAAAGGTTATAATGTACTATGTCGCTCAAAAAAGGTCATACTATACTATGTCGCTCAATAAAGGTCATACTACAGTATGTCTCTCAAAAAAGGTCATTCTATAGTATGTCGCTCAAAAAAGATCATACTATACTATGTCGCTCAAAAAAGGTCATACTATAGTATGTCACTCCAAAAAGGTCATACTATACTATGTCGCTCGAAAAAGGTTATCTATAGTATGTCGCTCAAAAAAGGTCATACACTACTATGTCGCTCAAAAATGTTCATACTATACTATGTCGCTCAGAAAAGGTCATACTATACTATGTCGCTCAATTTAGGTCATACTATAGTATGTCACTCCAAAAAGGTCATACTGTACTATGTCTCTCAAAAAAGGTCATACTATACTATGTCACTCCAAAAAGGTCATACTATACTATGTCGCTCAATTTAGGTCATACTATACTATGTCGTTCAAAAAAGGTCATACTATACTAAGTCGCTCCAAAAAGGTCATACTATACTATGTTGTTCAAAAAAAGTCATACTATACTATGTCGCTCCAAAAAGGTCATACTATACTATGTTGTTCAAAAAAAGTCATACTATACTATGTCGCTCCAAAAAGGTCATACTATACAATGTCGCTCAAAATAGGTCGCTCAAAAAAGGTCATACTATACTATGTCGCTCAAAAAAGGTCATACTATACTATGTCGTTCAAAAAAGGTCATACTATACTATGTCTTCAAAAAAAGTCATACTATACTATGTCGCTCCAAAAAGGTCATACTATACTATGTCGCTCAATTTATGTCATAGTATACTATGTTGCTCAAAAAAGGTCATTCTATAGTATGTCGCTCAATAAAGGTCATACTACAGTATGTCGCTCCAAAAAGGTCATACTATACTATGTCGCTCGAAAAACGTCATACTACACTATGTCGCTCAAAAAAGGTCATCTATAGTATGTCGCTCAAAAAAGGTCATACTATACTATGTCGCTCAATTTAGGTCATACTATACTATGTCGCTCAATGAAGGCCATACTATACTATGTCGCTCAGAACAGGTCCTTCTATAGTATGTCGCTCAAAAAAAGTCATACTATACTATGTCACTCAAAAAAGGTCATTCTATAGTATGTCGCTCAAAAAAGGTCATACTATACTATGTCGCTCAAAAAAGGTCATACTATACTATGTCGCTCAAAAAAGGTCATACTATACTATGTCTCTCAAAAAAGGTCATTCTATAGTATGTCGCTCAAAAAAGGTCATATTATACTATGTCGCTCAATTTAGGTCATACTATACTATTTCTCTTGAAAAAGGTCATACTATACTATGTCCCTCAAAAAAGGTCATACTATACTATGTCGCTCAAAAAACGTCATACTATACTATGTTGCTCAGAAAAGGTCATACTGTACTATGTTGCTCAGAAAAGGTCATACTGTACTATGTCGGTCAAAAAAGGTCATACTATACTATGTCGCTCGAAAAAGGTCATACTATACCATGTCTCTCGAAAAAGGTCATACTATACTATGTCGCTCAAAAAAGGTCATACTATACTATGTCTCTCGAAAAAGGTCATACTATACTATGTCGCTCAAAAAAGGTCATTCTACAGTATGTTGCTCAAAAAAGGTCATACTATACTAAGTCGCTCAAAAAAGGTCATTCTATAATATGTCGCTCAAAAAAGGTTATAATGTACTATGTCGCTCAAAAAAGGTTATAATGTACTATGTCGCTCAAAAAAGGTCATACTATACTATGTCGCTCAATAAAGGTCATACTACAGTATGTCTCTCAAAAAAGGTCATTCTATAGTATGTCGCTCAAAAAAGATCATACTATACTATGTCGCTCAAAAAAGGTCATACTATAGTATGTCACTCCAAAAAGGTCATACTGTACTATGTCTCTCAAAAAAGGTCATACTATACTATGTCTCTCAAAAAAGGTCATTCTATAGTATGTCGCTCAAAAAAGGTCATACTATAGTATGTCGCTCAAAAAAGGTCATACTATAGTATGTCACTCCAAAAAGGTCATACTATACTATGTCGTTCGAAAAAGGTTATCTATAGTATGTCGCTCAAAAAAGGTCATACTATACTATGTCGCTCAAAAAAGGTCATACTATACTATGTTGCTCAATTTAGTTCATATTATACTATGTCGCTCAATTTAGGTCATACTATACTATGTCGCTCCAAAAAGGTCATACTATACTATGTCGCTCAATTTATGTCATACTATACTATGTCTCTTGAAAAAGGTCATACTATACTATGTCCCTCAAAAAAGGTCATACTATACTATGTCGCTCAAAAAACGTCATACTATACTATGTTGCTCAGAAAAGGTCATACTGTACTATGTTGGTCAGAAAAGGTCATACTGTACTATGTCGCTCAAAAAAGGTCATACTATACTATGTCTCTCAAAAAAGGTCATTCTATAGTATGTCGCTCAAAAAAGGTCATACTATAGTATGTCGCTCAAAAAAGGTCATACTATACTATGTCGCTCGAAAAAGGTCATACTATACCATGTCGCTCAAAAAAGGTCATACTATACTATGTCTCTCGAAAAAGGTCATACTATACTATGTCGCTCCAAAAAGGTCATACTATACTATGTCGCTCAATTTATGTCATACTATACTATGTCTCTTGAAAAAGGTCATACTATACTATGTCCCTCAAAAAAGGTCATGCTATACTAAGTCGCTCAAAAAAGGTCATTCTATAGTATGTCGCTCAAAAAAGGTTATAATGTACTATGTCGCTCAAAAAAGGTTATAATGTACTATGTCGCTCAAAAAAGGTCATACTATACTATGTCGCTCAATAAAGGTCATTCTACAGTATGTTGCTCAAAAAAGGTCATACTATACTAAGTCGCTCAAAAAAGGTCATTCTATAATATGTCGCTCAAAAAAGGTTATAATGTACTATGTCGCTCAAAAAAGGTTATAATGTACTATGTCGCTCAATAAAGGTCATACTACAGTATGTCTCTCAAAAAAGGTCATTCTATACTATGTCGCTCAAAAAAGGTCATACTATAGTATGTCACTCCAAAAAGGTCATACTATACTATGTCGCTCGAAAAAGGTTATCTATAGTATGTCGCTCAAAAAAGGTCATACACTACTATGTCGCTCAAAAATGTTCATACTATACTATGTCGCTCAGAAAAGGTCATACTATACTATGTCGCTCAATTTAGGTCATACTATACTATGTCGCTCAAAATAGGTCATACTACAGTATGTCGCTCAAAAAAGGTCATACTATACTATGTCGCTCAAAAAAGGTCATACTATACTATGTTGCTCAGAAAAGGTCATACTATACTATGTTGCTCAGAAAAGGTCATACTGTACTATGTTGCTCAGAAAAGGTCATACTGTACTATGTCTCTCAAAGAAGGTCATACTATACTATGTCTCTCAAAAAAGGTCATTCTATAGTATGTCGCTCAAAAAAGGTCATACTATAATATGTCGCTCAAAAAAGGTCATACTATACCATGTCGCTCAAAAAAGGTCATACTATACCATGTCTCTCGAAAAAGGTCATACTATACTAAGTCGCCCAAAAAAGGTCATACTATACCATGTCTCTCGAAAAAGGTCATACTATACTATGTTGCTCAAAAAAGGTAATTCTACAGTATGTCGCTCAAAAAAGTCATACTATACTAAGTCGCTCGAAAAAGGTCATACTATACTATGTCGCTCAAAAAAGGTCATTCTACAGTATGTCGCTCGAAAAAGGTCATACTATACCATGTCTCTCGAAAAAGGTCATACTATACTATGTTGCTCAAAAAAGGTAATTCTACAGTATGTCGCTCAAAAAAGTCATACTATACTAAGTCGCTCGAAAAAGGTCATACTATACTATGTCGCTCAAAAAAGGTCATACTATACTAAGTCGCTCAAAAAATGTCATACTATACTATGTCGCTCAAAAAAGGTCATTCTATAATATGTTGCTCAAAAAAGGTTATAATATACTATGTCGCTCGAAAAAGGTCATACTATACTATGTCGCTCAATTTATGTCATAGTATACTATGTTGCTCAAAAAAGGTCATTCTATAGTATGTCGCTCAATAAAGGTCATACTACAGTATGTCGCTCAAAAAAGGTTATCTATAGTATGTCGCTCAAAAAAGGTCATACTATACTATGTCGCTCAAAAAAGGTCATACTATACCATGTCACTCAAAAACAGTCATACTATACTATGTCGCTCAAAATAGGTCATACTATACTATGTCGCTCAATTTAGGTCATACTATACTATGTCGCTCAAAAAAGGTCGCTCAAAAAAGGTCATACTATACTATGTCGCTCAATGAAGGTCATACTATACTATGTCGCTCAGAAAAGGTCCTTCTATAGTATGTCGCTCAAAAAAAGTCATACTATACTATGTCTCTCGAAAAAGGTCATACTATACTATGTCGCTCAAAAAAGGTCATACTACATTCTGTCGCTCAAAAAAGGTCATACTATACTAAGTCGCTCAAAAAAGGGCATTCTATAGTATGTCGCTCAAAAAAGGTCATACTATACTATGTCGCTCAAAAAAGGTCATTCTATAGTATGTCGCTCAAAAAAGGTCATACTATACTATGTCGCTCAATTTAGGTCATACTATACTATGTCGCTCAAAAAAGGTCGCTCAAAAAAGGTCATACTATACTATGTCGCTCAATGAAGGTCATACTATACTATGTCGCTCAGAAAAGGTCCTTCTATAGTATGTCGCTCAAAAAAAGTCATACTATACTATGTCTCTCGAAAAAGGTCATACTATACTATGTCGCTCAAAAAAGGTCATACTACATTCTGTCGCTCAAAAAAGGTCATACTATACTAAGTCGCTCAAAAAAGGTCATTCTATAGTATGTCGCTCAAAAAAGGTCATACTATACTATGTCGCTCAAAAAAGGTCATTCTATAGTATGTCGCTCAAAAAAGGTCATACTATACTATGTCTCTCGAAAAAGGTCCTACTATACTATGTCGCTCAAAAAAGGTCATACTACATTCTGTCGCTCAAAAAAGGTCATACTGTACTAAGTCGCTCAAAAAAGGTCATTCTATAATATGTCGCTCAAAAAAGGTTATAATGTACTATGTCGCTCAAAAAAGGTTATAATGTACTATGTCGCTCAAAAAAGGTCATACTATAATATGTCGCTCAATAAAGGTCATACTACAGTATGTCTCTCAAAAAAGGTCATTCTATAGTATGTCGCTCAAAAAAGATCATACTATACTATGTCGCTCAAAAAAGGTCATACTATAGTATGTCACTCCAAAAAGGTCATACTATACTATGTCGCTCGAAAAAGGTTATCTATAGTATGTCGCTCAAAAAAGGTCATACACTACTATGTCGCTCAAAAATGTTCATACTATACTATGTCGCTCAGAAAAGGTCATACTATACTATGTCGCTCAATTTAGGTCATACTATAGTATGTCACTCCAAAAAGGTCATACTGTACTATGTCTCTCAAAAAAGGTCATACTATACTATGTCTCTCAAAAAAGGTCATTCTATAGTATGTCGCTCAAAAAAGTCATATTATACTATGTCGCTCAATTTAGGTCATACTATACTATGTCGCTCCAAAAAGGTCATACTATACTATGTCGCTCAATTTATGTCATACTATACTATGTCTCTTGAAAAAGGTCATACTATACTATGTCCCTCAAAAAAGGTCATACTATACTATGTCGCTCAAAAAACGTCATACTATACTATGTTGCTCAGAAAAGGTCATACTGTACTATGTTGCTCAGAAAAGGTCATACTGTACTATGTCGCTCAAAAAAGGTCATACTATACTCTGTCTCTCAAAAAAGGTCATTCTATAGTATGTCGCTCAAAAAAGGTCATACTATAGTATGTCGCTCAAAAAAGGTCATACTATACTATGTCGCTCGAAAAAGGTCATACTATACCATGTCTCTCGAAAAAGGTCATACTATACTATGTCGCTCAAAAAAGGTCATACTATACTATGTCTCTCGAAAAAGGTCATACTATACTATGTCGCTCAAAAAAGGTCATTCTACAGTATGTTGCTCAAAAAAGGTCATACTATACTAAGTCGCTCAAAAAAGGTCATTCTATAATATGTCGCTCAAAAAAGGGCATAATGTACAATGTCGCTCAAAAAAGGTTATAATGTACTATGTCGCTCAAAAAAGGTCATACTATACTATGTCGCTCAATAAAGGTCATACTACAGTATGTCTCTCAAAAAAGGTCATTCTATAGTATGTCGCTCAAAAAAGATCATACTATACTATGTCGCTCAAAAAAGGTCATACTATAGTATGTCACTCCAAAAAGGTCATACTATACTATGTCGCTCGAAAAAGGTTATCTATAGTATGTCGCTCAAAAAAGGTCATACACTACTATGTCGCTCAAAAATGTTCATACTATACTATGTCGCTCAGAAAAGGTCATACTATACTATGTCGCTCAATTTAGGTCATACTATACTATGTCGCTCAAAATAGGTCATACTACAGTATGTCGCTCAAAAAAGGTCATACTGTACTATGTTGCTCAGAAAAGGTCATACTGTACTATGTCTCTCAAAAAAGGTCATACTATACTATGTCTCTCAAAAAAGGTCATTCTATAGTATGTCGCTCAAAAAAGGTCATACTATAATATGTCGCTCAAAAAAGGTCATACTATACCATGTCGCTCAAAAAAGGTCATACTATACCATGTCTCTCGAAAAAGGTCATACTATACTAAGTCGCTCAAAAAAGGTCATACTATACCATGTCTCTCGAAAAAGGTCATACTATACTATGTTGCTCAAAAAAGGTAATTCTACAGTATGTCGCTCAAAAAAGTCATACTATACTAAGTCGCTCAAAAAAGGTCATACTATACTATGTCGCTCAAAAAAGGTCATACTATACCATGTCTCTCGAAAAAGGTCATACTATACTATGTCGCTCAAAAAAGGTCATACTATACCATGTCTCTCGAAAAAGGTCATTCTATAATATGTTGCTCAAAAAAGGTTATAATATACTATGTCGCTCGAAAAAGGTCATACTATACTATGTCGCTCAATAAAGGTCATACTATACTATGTCGCTCAAAAAAGGTCATACTATACTATGTCGCTCAAAAAAGGTCATACTATACTATGTCGCTCAAAAAAAGTCATACTATACTATGTCGCTCAAAAAAAGTCATACTATACTATGTCGCTCAATTTATGTCATAGTATACTATGTTGCTCAAAAAAGGTCATACTATACTATGTCATTCAAAAAAGGTCATACTATACTATGTCGCTCCAAAAAGGTCATACTATACTATGTCGCTCAATTTATGTCATACTATACTATGTCGCTCAAAATAGGTCATACTATAGTATGTCGCTCAAAAAAGGTCATACTATACTATGTTGCTCAGAAAAGGTCATACTGTACTATGTTGCTCAGAAAAGGTCATACTGTACTATATCGCTCAGAAAAGGTCATACTATACTATGTCTCTCAAAAAAGGTCATTCTATAGTATGTCGCTCAAAAAAGGTCATACTATAGTATGTCGCTCAAAAAAGGTCATACTATACTATGTTGCTCAAAAAAGGTCATACTATACTATGTTGCTCAGAAAAGGTCATACTGTACTATGTTGCTCTGAAAAGGTCATACTGTACTATGTCGCTCAAAAAAGGTCATACTATACTATCTCTCTCAAAAAAGGTCATTCTATAGTATGTCGCTCAAAAAAGGTCATACTATACTATGTTGCTCAAAAAAGGTCATACTATACTATGTTGCTCAGAAAAGGTCATACTGTACTATGTTGCTCAGAAAAGGTCATACTGTACTATGTCGCTCAAAAAAGGTCATACTATACTATCTCTCTCAAAAAAGGTCATTCTATAGTATGTCGCTCAAAAAAGGTCATACTATAGTATGTCGCTCAAAAAAGGTCATACTATACTATGTCGCTCAAAAAAGGTCATACTATACCATGTCTCTCGAAAAAGGTCATACTATACTATGTCGCTCAAAAAAGGTCATTCTACAGTATGTTGCTCAAAAAAGGTCATACTATACTATGTTGCTCCAAAAAGGTCATACTATACTATGTCGCTCCAAAAAGGTCATACTATACTATGTCGCTCAATTTATGTCATACTATACTATGTTTCTTGAAAAAGGTCATACTATACTATGTCGCTCAAAAAAGGTCATACTGTACTATGTCGCTCAAAAAACGTCATACTATACTATGTTGCTCAGAAAAGGTCATACTGTACTATGTTGCTCAGAAAAGGTCATACTGTACTATGTCGCTCAAAAAAGGTCATACTATACTATGTCTCTCAAAAAAGGTCATTCTATAGTATGTCGCTCAAAAAAGGTCATACTATAGTATGTCGCTCAAAAAAGGTCATACTATACTATGTCGCTCGAAAAAGGTCATACTATACCATGTCTCTCGAAAAAGGTCATACTATACTATGTCGCTCAAAAAAGGTCATACTATACTATGTCTCTCGAAAAAGGTCATACTATACTATGTCGCTCAAAAAAGGTCATTCTACAGTATGTTGCTCAAAAAAGGTCATGCTATACTAAGTCGCTCAAAAAAGGTCATTCTATAATATGTCGCTCAAAAAAGGTTATAATGTACTATGTCGCTCAAAAAAGGTCATACTATACTATGTCGCTCAATAAAGGTCATTCTACAGTATGTTGCTCAAAAAAGGTCATACTATACTAAGTCGCTCAAAAAAGGTCATTCTATAATATGTCGCTCAAAAAAGGTTATAATGTACTATGTCGCTCAAAAAAGGTTATAATGTACTATGTCGCTCAAAAAAGGTCATACTATACTATGTCGCTCAATAAAGGTCATACTACAGTATGTCTCTCAAAAAAGGTCATTCTATAGTATGTCGCTCAAAAAAGATCATACTATACTATGTCGCTCAAAAAAGGTCATACTATAGTATGTCACTCCAAAAAGGTCATACTATACTATGTCGCTCGAAAAAGGTTATCTATAGTATGTCGCTCAAAAAAGGTCATACACTACTATGTCGCTCAAAAATGTTCATACTATACTATGTCGCTCAGAAAAGGTCATACTATACTATGTCGCTCAATTTAGGTCATACTATACTATGTCGCTCAAAATAGGTCATACTACAGTATGTCGCTCAAAAAAGGTCATACTGTACTATGTTGCTCAGAAAAGGTCATACTGTACTATGTCTCTCAAAAAAGGTCATACTATACTATGTCTCTCAAAAAAGGTCATTCTATAGTATGTCGCTCAAAAAAGGTCATACTATAATATGTCGCTCAAAAAAGGTCATACTATACCATGTCTCTCGAAAAAGGTCATACTATACTAAGTCGCTCAAAAAAGGTCATACTATACCATGTCTCTCGAAAAAGGTCATACTATACTATGTTGCTCAAAAAAGGTAATTCTACAGTATGTCGCTCAAAAAAGTCATACTATACTAAGTCGCTCAAAAAAGGTCATACTATACTATGTCGCTCAAAAAAGGTCATACTATACCATGTCTCTCGAAAAAGGTCATACTATACTATGTCGCTCAAAAAAGGTCATACTATACCATGTCTCTCGAAAAAGGTCATTCTATAATATGTTGCTCAAAAAAGGTTATAATATACTATGTCGCTCGAAAAAGGTCATACTATACTATGTCGCTCAATAAAGGTCATACTATACTATGTCGCTCAAAAAAGGTCATACTATACTATGTCGCTCAAAAAAGGTCATACTATACTATGTCGCTCAAAAAAAATCATACTATACTATGTCGCTCAAAAAAAGTCATACTATACTATGTCGCTCAATTTATGTCATAGTATACTATGTTGCTCAAAAAAGGTCATACTATACTATGTCATTCAAAAAAGGTCATACTATACTATGTCGCTCCAAAAAGGTCATACTATACTATGTCGCTCAAAATAGGTCATACTATAGTATGTCGCTCAAAAAAGGTCATACTATACTATGTTGCTCAGAAAAGGTCATACTGTACTATGTTGCTCAGAAAAGGTCATACTGTACTATATCGCTCAGAAAAGGTCATACTATACTATGTCTCTCAAAAAAGGTCATTCTATAGTATGTCGCTCAAAAAAGGTCATACTATAGTATGTCGCTCAAAAAAGGTCATACTATACTATGTTGCTCAAAAAAGGTCATACTATACTATGTTGCTCAGAAAAGGTCATACTGTACTATGTTGCTCAGAAAAGGTCATACTGTACTATGTCGCTCAAAAAAGGTCATACTATACTATCTCTCTCAAAAAAGGTCATTCTATAGTATGTCGCTCAAAAAAGGTCATACTATACTATGTTGCTCAAAAAAGGTCATACTATACTATGTTGCTCAGAAAAGGTCATACTGTACTATGTTGCTCAGAAAAGGTCATACTGTACTATGTCGCTCAAAAAAGGTCATACTATACTATCTCTCTCAAAAAAGGTCATTCTATAGTATGTCGCTCAAAAAAGGTCATACTATAGTATGTCGCTCAAAAAAGGTCATACTATACTATGTCGCTCAAAAAAGGTCATACTATACCATGTCTCTCGAAAAAGGTCATACTATACTATGTCGCTCAAAAAAGGTCATTCTACAGTATGTTGCTCAAAAAAGGTCATACTATACTATGTCGCTCCAAAAAGGTCATACTATACTATGTCGCTCCAAAAAGGTCATACTATACTATGTCGCTCAATTTATGTCATACTATACTATGTTTCTTGAAAAAGGTCATACTATACTATGTCGCTCAAAAAAGGTCATACTGTACTATGTCGCTCAAAAAAGGTCATTCTATACTATGTCGCTCAAAAAAGGTCATTCTACAGTATGTCGCTCAATAAAGGTCATTCTATAATATGTCGCTCAAAAAAGGTTATAATATACTATGTCGCTCAAAAAAGGTCATACTATACTATGTCGCTCAATAAAGGTCATACTATACTATGTCGCTCAAAAAAGGTCATACTATACTATGTCGCTCAAAAAAGGTCATACTATACTATGTCGCTCAAAAAAAGTCATACTATACTATGTCGCTCCAAAAAAGTCATACTATACTATGTCTCTCAATTTATGTCATAGTATACTATGTTGCTCAAAAAAGGTCATACTATACTATGTCATTCAAAAAAGGTCATACTATACTATGTTGCTCAAAAAAGGTCATACTATACTATGTCGCTCAAAAAAGGTCATACTATACTATGTTGCTCAGAAAAGGTCATACTGTACTATGTCGCTCAAAAAAGGTCATTCTATAGTATGTCGCTCAAAAAAGGTCATACTATAGTATGTCGCTCAAAAAAGGTCATACTATACTATGTCGCTCAAAAAAGGTCATACTATACCATGTCTCTCGAAAAAGGTCATACTATACTATGTCGCTCAAAAAAGGTCATTCTATAGTATGTCGCTCAAAAAAGGTCATACTATAGTATGTCGCTCAAAAAAGGTCATACTATACTATGTTGCTCAAAAAAGGTCATACTATACTATGTTGCTCAGAAAAGGTCATACTGTACTATGTTGCTCAGAAAAGGTCATACTGTACTATGTCGCTCAAAAAAGGTCATACTATACTATCTCTCTCAAAAAAGGTCATTCTATAGTATGTCGCTCAAAAAAGGTCATACTATACTATGTTGCTCAAAAAAGGTCATACTATACTATGTTGCTCAGAAAAGGTCATACTGTACTATGTTGCTCAGAAAAGGTCATACTGTACTATGTCGCTCAAAAAAGGTCATACTATACTATCTCTCTCAAAAAAGGTCATTCTATAGTATGTCGCTCAAAAAAGGTCATACTATAGTATGTCGCTCAAAAAAGGTCATACTATACTATGTCGCTCAAAAAAGGTCATACTATACCATGTCTCTCGAAAAAGGTCATACTATACTATGTCGCTCAAAAAAGGTCATTCTACAGTATGTTGCTCAAAAAAGGTCATACTATACTATGTCGCTCCAAAAAGGTCATACTATACTATGTCGCTCCAAAAAGGTCATACTATACTATGTCGCTCAATTTATGTCATACTATACTATGTTTCTTGAAAAAGGTCATACTATACTATGTCGCTCAAAAAAGGTCATACTGTACTATGTCGCTCAAAAAACGTCATACTATACTATGTTGCTCAGAAAAGGTCATACTGTACTATGTTGCTCAGAAAAGGTCATACTGTACTATGTCGCTCAAAAAAGGTCATACTATACTATGTCTCTCAAAAAAGGTCATTCTATAGTATGTCGCTCAAAAAAGGTCATACTATAGTATGTCGCTCAAAAAAGGTCATACTATACTATGTCGCTCGAAAAAGGTCATACTATACCATGTCTCTCGAAAAAGGTCATACTATACTATGTCGCTCAAAAAAGGTCATACTATACTATGTCTCTCGAAAAAGGTCATACTATACTATGTCGCTCAAAAAAGGTCATTCTACAGTATGTTGCTCAAAAAAGGTCATGCTATACTAAGTCGCTCAAAAAAGGTCATTCTATAATATGTCGCTCAAAAAAGGTTATAATGTACTATGTCGCTCAAAAAAGGTTATAATGTACTATGTCGCTCAAAAAAGGTCATACTATACTATGTCGCTCAATAAAGGTCATTCTACAGTATGTTGCTCAAAAAAGGTCATACTATACTAAGTCGCTCAAAAAAGGTCATTCTATAATATGTCGCTCAAAAAAGGTTATAATGTACTATGTCGCTCAAAAAAGGTTATAATGTACTATGTCGCTCAAAAAAGGTCATACTATACTATGTCGCTCAATAAAGGTCATACTACAGTATGTCTCTCAAAAAAGGTCATTCTATAGTATGTCGCTCAAAAAAGATCAAACTATACTATGTCGCTCGAAAAAGGTTATCTATAGTATGTCGCTCAAAAAAGGTCATACACTACTATGTCGCTCAAAAATGTTCATACTATACTATGTCGCTCAGAAAAGGTCATACTATACTATGTCGCTCAATTTAGGTCATACTATACTATGTCGCTCAATATAGGTCATACTACAGTATGTCGCTCAAAAAAGGTCATACTGTACTATGTTGCTCAGAAAAGGTCATACTGTACTATGTCTCTCAAAAAAGGTCATACTATACTATGTCTCTCAAAAAAGGTCATTCTATAGTATGTCGCTCAAAAAAGGTCATACTATAATATGTCGCTCAAAAAAGGTCATACTATACCATGTCTCTCGAAAAAGGTCATACTATACTAAGTCGCTCAAAAAAGGTCATACTATACCATGTCTCTCGAAAAAGGTCATACTATACTATGTTGCTCAAAAAAGGTAATTCTACAGTATGTCGCTCAAAAAAGTCATACTATACTAAGTCGCTCAAAAAAGGTCATACTATACTATGTCGCTCAAAAAAGGTCATACTATACCATGTCTCTCGAAAAAGGTCATACTATACTATGTCGCTCAAAAAAGGTCATACTATACCATGTCTCTCGAAAAAGGTCATTCTATAATATGTTGCTCAAAAAAGGTTATAATATACTATGTCGCTCGAAAAAGGTCATACTATACTATGTCGCTCAATAAAGGTCATACTATACTATGTCGCTCAAAAAAGGTCATACTATACTATGTCGCTCAAAAAAGGTCATACTATACTATGTCGCTCAAAAAAAATCATACTATACTATGTCGCTCAAAAAAAGTCATACTATACTATGTCGCTCAATTTATGTCATAGTATACTATGTTGCTCAAAAAAGGTCATACTATACTATGTCATTCAAAAAAGGTCATACTATACTATGTCGCTCCAAAAAGGTCATACTATACTATGTCGCTCAAAATAGGTCATACTATAGTATGTCGCTCAAAAAAGGTCATACTATACTATGTTGCTCAGAAAAGGTCATACTGTACTATGTTGCTCAGAAAAGGTCATACTGTACTATATCGCTCAGAAAAGGTCATACTATACTATGTCTCTCAAAAAAGGTCATTCTATAGTATGTCGCTCAAAAAAGGTCATACTATAGTATGTCGCTCAAAAAAGGTCATACTATACTATGTTGCTCAAAAAAGGTCATACTATACTATGTTGCTCAGAAAAGGTCATACTGTACTATGTTGCTCAGAAAAGGTCATACTGTACTATGTCGCTCAAAAAAGGTCATACTATACTATCTCTCTCAAAAAAGGTCATTCTATAGTATGTCGCTCAAAAAAGGTCATACTATACTATGTTGCTCAAAAAAGGTCATACTATACTATGTTGCTCAGAAAAGGTCATACTGTACTATGTTGCTCAGAAAAGGTCATACTGTACTATGTCGCTCAAAAAAGGTCATACTATACTATCTCTCTCAAAAAAGGTCATTCTATAGTATGTCGCTCAAAAAAGGTCATACTATAGTATGTCGCTCAAAAAAGGTCATACTATACTATGTCGCTCAAAAAAGGTCATACTATACCATGTCTCTCGAAAAAGGTCATACTATACTATGTCGCTCAAAAAAGGTCATTCTACAGTATGTTGCTCAAAAAAGGTCATACTATACTATGTCGCTCCAAAAAGGTCATACTATACTATGTCGCTCCAAAAAGGTCATTCTATACTATGTCGCTCAAAAAAGGTCATTCTACAGTATGTCGCTCAATAAAGGTCATTCTATAATATGTCGCTCAAAAAAGGTTATAATATACTATGTCGCTCAAAAAAGGTCATACTATACTATGTCGCTCAATTTATGTCATACTATACTATGTTTCTTGAAAAAGGTCATACTATACTATGTCGCTCAAAAAAGGTCATACTGTACTATGTCGCTCAAAAAAGGTCATTCTATACTATGTCGCTCAAAAAAGGTCATTCTACAGTATGTCGCTCAATAAAGGTCATTCTATAATATGTCGCTCAAAAAAGGTTATAATATACTATGTCGCTCAAAAAAGGTCATACTATACTATGTCGCTCAATAAAGGTCATACTATACTATGTCGCTCAAAAAAGGTCATACTATACTATGTCGCTCAAAAAAGGTCATACTATACTATGTCGCTCAAAAAAAGTCATACTATACTATGTCGCTCCAAAAAAGTCATACTATACTATGTCTCTCAATTTATGTCATAGTATACTATGTTGCTCAAAAAAGGTCATACTATACTATGTCATTCAAAAAAGGTCATACTATACTATGTTGCTCAAAAAAGGTCATACTATACTATGTCGCTCAAAAAAGGTCATACTATACTATGTTGCTCAGAAAAGGTCATACTGTACTATGTCGCTCAAAAAAGGTCATTCTATAGTATGTCGCTCAAAAAAGGTCATACTATAGTATGTCGCTCAAAAAAGGTCATACTATACTATGTCGCTCAAAAAAGGTCATACTATACCATGTCTCTCGAAAAAGGTCATACTATACTATGTCGCTCAAAAAAGGTCATACTATACTATGTCTCTCGAAAAAGGTCATACTATACTATGTCGCTCAATTTATGTCATAGTATACTATGTTGCTCAAAAAAGGTCATACTATACTATGTCATTCAAAAAAGGTCATACTATACTATGTCTCTCAAAAAAGGTCATTCTATAGTATGTCGCTCAAAAAAGGTCATACTACATGTCGCTCAAAAAAGGTCATACTATACTATGTCGCTCAAAAAAGGTCATACTATACTATGTTGCTCAGAAAAGGTCATACTGTACTATGTTGCTCAGAAAAGGTCATACTGTACTATGTCGCTCAAAAAAGGTCATACTATACTATGTCTCTCAAAAGTGTCATTCTATAGTATGTCGCTCAAAAAAGGTCATACTATACTATGTTGCTCAAAAAAGGTCATACTATACCATGTCTCTCGAAAAAGGTCATACTATACTATGTCGCTCAAAAAAAATCATTCTACAGTATGTTGCTCAAAAAAGGTCATACTATACTAAGTCGCTCAAAAAAGGTCATACTATACTATGTCGCTCAAAAAAGGTCATTCTATAATATGTCGCTCAAAAAAGGTTATAATATACTATGTCGCTCAAAAAAGGTCATACTATACTAAGTCGCTCAAAAAAGGTCATACTATACTATGTCGCTCAAAAAAGGTCATTCTATAATATGTCGCTCAAAAAAGGTTATAATATACTAAGTCGCTCAAAAAAGGTCATACTATACTATGTCGCTCAAAAAAGGTCATTCTATAATATGTCGCTCAAAAAAGGTTATAATATACTATGTCGCTCAATAAAGGTCATACTACAGTATGTCGCTCAAAAAAGGTCATACTACATTATGTCGCTCAAAAAAGGTCATACTATACTATGTCGCTCAAAAAAGGTCATACTATACTATGTCGCTCAAAAAAGGTCATACTATAGTATGTCACTCCAAAAAGGTCATACTATACTATGTCGCTCGAAAAAGGTTATCTATAGTATGTCGCTCAAAAAAGGTCATACACTACTATGTTGCTCAAAAATGTTCATACTATACTATGTCGCTCAAAAAAGGTCATACTATAGTATGTCGCTCAAAAAAGGTCATACTATACTATGTCGCTCAAAAAAGGTCATACTATACTATGTCTCTCGAAAAAGGTCATACTATACTATGTCGCTCAAAAAAGGTCATACTACAGTATGTTGCTCAAAAAAGGTCATACTACAGTATGTCGCTCAAAAAAGGTCATACTATACTATGTCGCTCGAAAAAGGTCATACTATACTATGTCTCTCGAAAAAGGTCATACTATACTATGTCGCTCAAAAAAGGTCATACTATACTATGTCGCTCAAAAAAGGTCATACTATACTATGTCGCTCAAAAAAGGTCATACTATACTATGTCGCTCAAAAAAGGTCATACTATACTATGTCATTCAAAAAAGGTCTTACTATACTGTCGCTCCAAAAAGGTCATACTACACTATGTCGCTCAATTTATGTCATACTATACTATGTCGCTCAAAATAGGTCATACTACAGTATGTTGCTCAAAAAAGGTCATACTATACTATGTCGCTCAAAAAAGGTCTGTGAGAAGGTGATGAGCCCTCCCCTTCTCACCTGGTTATAAGGGGGAACTGACTAACAGAGAGAGAGTTCCCCTCCGGACATGTTTGCGTGCGGGACAGGTGACGCGACGCATGGGACTGCCTGTCTGGTCCACCTGGTGCGAGGTGGACTTTCATTGCTGGTGACGTGAGCGTTTTGGGTCTTCTTTTTTGTATCGCCGTCAAATAAATGTTTTTACGTGAGTTCCCCTGCCTCCTGTCTCCGCTTCTTTTTCCGGTTGCCCTGATCCCTTTTGTGGGGCGACCACGTCGGTCGCTCACATTTGGTGGCAGCGGTGGGATCTGTGGCGCCGCCTGAGAAGCTGGAGAGAGGAGGTGGAGCTCGCGGAACGTGACGGGGGTACCGAGAGGATCGGTGGCGGTGTCAGCGAGGGTGTCGATGAGTGTGTCGGCGAGCGAGCCAGCGAAGACGGCTAGCGAGGTGCTAGCGGGGACGGCTAGCGAGGTGCTAGCGGGGAATGCTAGCGAGGTGCTAGCGAAAGTGCTAGCGGAAGTGCCCGGCGGAGACGGTTAGCAAAGGACCCAACGGAGACGGTCAGCAAAGGAGCCAGCAGAGGCGGTCGTCGTTGGAGCCAACGGAGACGGTCGGCGTAAGGAGCCGGCGGAGACGGTCGGCGTAAGGAGCCGGCGGAGACGGTCGGCGTAAGGAGCCGGCGGAGACGGTCGGCGTAGGAGCCGGCGGAGACGGTCGGCGTAGGAGCCGGCGGAGACGGCTAGCGGAGATGGCTAGCGGAGACGGTCAGCGAAGGAGCTGGCGGAAGTGCTAGCGGAAGTGGCAAGGCAAGGCAAGGCAAGTTTATTTGTAGAGCACAATTCATACACAGGGCATTTCAAAGTGCTTTACAGTTACACAAAATCACAAAAGGAGAGCAAAACATACATAAAATCACAAAAGGAAAATCATAAAACATAGAATTCATCATTAATTTAAAAAAAGAGTGAAGAGTGTAGATAAGATACTTTCAGTTTTCATATGCACGGTTAAACAGAACTGTTTTCAGCCTGGTCTTAAACATTGTCAGCGTTGAGGCCTGTCTCACATTCTCTGGAAGACTGTTCCAGATTTTAGCTGCAGAAAACTGGAATGTAGCTTCACCGTGTTTAGTCCTGACTCTGGGCACCTGCAGGAGACCAGTCCCTGAGGTTCTCAGGGTCCTAGATGGCTCGTATGGCTCTAACATGTCATAGATGTATTTTGGTGCTAGACCATGAAGAGACTTGTACACAAGTAAAGCTGTTTTAAAGTCTATTCTCTGAGTGACAGGAAGCCAGTGCAGAGACATGAGCACTGGACTAATATGGTCATATTTTCTGGTTCTAGTCAGGACTCGAGCTGCAGCGTTCTGAATGTTCTGTAGTTGTTTAACAGCTCGTTTAGAGAGACCAGTGAGCAGGCCATTGCAGTAGTCTAACCTGCTGGAGACAAATGCATGGATCAGTCTTTCCAAGTCTGGTTTAGACACTATATTTTTGATTTTGGCAATGTTTTTTAGATGGTAAAAGGCTGTTGATATTGTTGACTTTATGTGGCTGTGAAAGTTCAGGTCTGAGTCCATTAGCACCCCTAGATTTCTAACCTGTGTTTTTGGTTTTAGAGAACGAGACTGAAGGTGACTGATTACACTAGTGGAAGTGCTGGTGGAAGTGCTAGTGGAAGTGCTGGCGGGGGTACGACCGGAAATGGAGTGTGGTCGAGTGAGCCCCGAGGCAGACACACCACGGTCGTGGACTTCTGTCTCGCTACCCCGTTGGCGAGACTGCAGAAGGGGAGGGAAGTGTGAGAAGGTGATGAGCCCTCCCCTTCTCACCTGGTTATAAGGGGGAACTGACTAACAGAGAGAGAGTTCCCCCCCGGACATGTTTCGGTGCGGGACAGGTGACGCGACGCATGGGACTGCCTGTCTGGTCCACCTGGTGCGAGGTGGACTTTCATTGCTGGTGACGTGAGCGTTTTGGGTCTTCTTTTTTGTATCGCCGTCAAATAAATGTTTTTACGTGAGTTCCGCTGCCTCCTGTCTCCGCTTCTTTTTCCGGTTGCCCTGATCCCTTTTGTGGGGCGACCACGTCGGTCGCTCACAAGGTCATACTATACTATGTTGCTCAGAAAAGGTCATACTGTACTATGTCGCTCAAAAAAGGTCAAACTATACTATGTCGCTCAAAAACAGTCATACTATACTATGTCGCTCAAAAAAGGTCATACTACAGTATGTCGCTCAAAAAAGGTCATACTACAGTATGTCGCTCAAAAAAGGTCATACTATACTATGTTGCTCTAAAAAGGTCATACTATACTATGTCGCTCAATTTAGGTCATATTATACTATGTCGCTCAAAAAAGGTCATACTATACTATGTCGCTCAAAAAAAGTCATACTATACTATGTCGCTCCAAAAAGGTCATACTATACTATGTCGCTCAATTTATGTCATACTATAATATGTCGCTCAAAATAGGTCATACTATACTATGTCGCTCAAAAAAGGTCATACTATACTATGTCGCTCAAAAAAGGTCATACTATACTATGTTGCTCAGAAAAGGTTATACTGTACTATGTTGCTCAGAAAAGGTCATACTATACTATGTCTCTCAAAAAAGGTCATTCTATAGTATGTCGCTCAAAAAAGGTCATACTATAGTATGTCGCTCAGAAAAGGTCATACTGTACTATATCGCTCAAAAAAGGTCATACTACAGTATGTCGCTCAAAAAAGGTCATACTATACTATGTCGCTCAATAAAGGTCATACTACAGTTTGTCGCTCAAAAAAGGTCATACTACAGTATGTCACTCAAAAAAGGTCATACTATACTATGTTGCTCTAAAAAGGTCATTCTATAGTATGTCGCTCAATAAAGGTCATACTATACTATGTCGCTCAAAAAAGGTCATATTATACTATGTTGCTCTAAAAAGGTCATTCTATACTATGTCGCTCAAAAAAGGTCATACTATAGTATGTCACTCCAAAAAGGTCATACTATACTATGTCGTTCGAAAAAGGTTATCTATAGTATGTCGCTCAAAAAAGGTCATACTATACTATGTCGCTCAAAAAAGGTCATACTATACTATGTCGCTCAATTTAGGTCATACTATACTATGTCGCTCCAAAAAGGTCATACTATACTATGTCGCTCAATTTATGTCATACTATACTATGTCTCTTGAAAAAGGTCATACTATACTATGTTGCTCAAAAAAGGTCATACTATACTATGTCGCTCAAAAAAGGTCATACTGTACTATGTTGCTCAGAAAAGGTCATACTGTACTATGTTGCTCAGAAAAGGTCATACTGTACTATGTCGCTCAAAAAAGGTCATACTATACTATGTCTCTCAAAAAAGGTCATTCTATAGTATGTCGCTCAAAAAAGGTCATACTATAGTATGTCGCTCAAAAAAGGTCATACTATACTATGTCGCTCAAAAAAGGTCATACTATACCATGTCTCTCAAAAAAGGTCATACTACAGTATGTCGCTCAAAAAAGGTCATACTACATTATGTCGCTCAAAAAAGGTCATACTATACTATGTCGCTCAAAAAAGGTCATACTATACTATGTCGCTCAAAAAAGGTCATACTATAGTATGTCACTCCAAAAAGGTCATACTATACTATGTCGCTCGAAAAAGGTTATCTATAGTATGTCGCTCAAAAAGGTCATTCACTACTATGTCGCTCAAAAAAGGTCATACTATACTATGTCGCTCAAAAAAGGTCATACTATACTATGTCGCTCAATTTAGGTCATATTATACTATGTCGCTCAAAAAAGGTCATACTATACTATGTCGCTCAAAAAAGGTCATACTATACTATGTCGCTCAAAAAAGGTCATACAATACTATGTCGCTCAAAAAAAGTCATACTATACTATGTCGCTCAATTTATGTCATACTATACTATGTCGCTCAAAATAGGTCATACTACAGTACGTCGCTCAAAAAAGGTCATACTATACTATGTCGCTCAAAAAAGGTCATACTATACTATGTCGCTCAAAAAAGGTCATACTATACTATGTCGCTCAGAAAAGGTCATACTGTACTATGTCGCTCAGAAAAGGTCATACTGTACTATGTTGCTCAGAAAAGGTCATACTGTACTATGTTGCTCAGAAAAGGTCATACTATACTATGTCGCTCAATAAAGGTCATACTACAGTATGTCGCTCAAAAAAGGTCATACTACAGTATGTCACTCAAAAAAGGTCATACTATACTATGTTGCTCTAAAAAGGTCATACTATACTATGTCGCTCAAAAAAGGTCATACTACAGTATGTCACTCAAAAAAGGTCATACTATATACTATGTTGCTCTAAAAAGGTCATTCTATAGTATGTCGCTCAAAAAAGGTCATACACTACTATGTCGCTCAAAAAAGGTCATACTATACTATGTCTCTCAAAAAAGGTCATTCTATAGTATGTCTCTCAAAAAAGGTCATTCTATAGTATGTCGCTCAAAAAAGGTCATACTATAGTATGTCGCTCAAAAAAGGTCATACTATACTATGTTGCTCAAAAAAGGTCATACTATACTATGTCGCTCAAAAAAGGTTATAATATACTATGTCGCTCAAAAAAGGTCATACTATACTATGTCTCTCAAAAAAGGTCATTCTATAGTATGTCTCTCAAAAAAGGTCATTCTATACTATGTCGCTCAAAAAAGGTCATACACTACTATGTCGCTCAAAAAAGGTTATAATATACTATGTCGCTCAAAAAAGGTCATACTATACTATGTCTCTCAAAAAAGGTCATTCTATAGTATGTCTCTCAAAAAAGGTCATTCTACACTATGTCGCTCAAAAGAGGTCATAGAACAGTATGTCGCTCAATAAAGGTCATACTACAGTATGTCACTCAAAAAGGTCATACTACAGTATGTAGCTAAATAAAGATCATACTATACTATGTCGCACAAAAAACGTCATAATACAGTATGTCTCTCAAAAAAGGTCATACTATACTATGTCGCTCAATAAAGGTCATACTACATTATGTCGCTCAAAAAAGGTCATACACTACTATGTCGCTCAAAAAAGGTCATAGAACAGTATGTCGCTCAATAAAGGTCTTATTAGACTATGTCGCTCAACAAACATGATACTATATGATGTTGGTCAAAAAAAGGTCATACTATACTATGTCACTCAGAACACGTCATATTATTCACAGAGCATGCTGCAGTGCAGCCACTGAGGGATCTACGATGTTGGAGGGTCTGATGCTGTCCTGGTGAAACCTGGAAGCTATGATGGATCCTGCTCCTCATCCTCTACTTAGAGCGAAATTCATTACGTGTTTTTCTGTTTGATGTTATATTCATCTTTTTCCTGTTCTAAATGTATTTGCATCTACACAACATCTATTGCAGCCCACTGGGAACAAATCTGCGATACGTGATTCTGGGCTATACAAATAAATTTAATTGAATTGAAAGTGTTGTTACTATAAAGGGTCATACTATAGTCTATATAAAAACATTAAACTGTGTCATCCAAAGACCTTAGTATAGCATGTCAGACACATGCTACAGCGTCTCTGGAGACACATTGGACACGGTTGGCTGTGTATTATTTTGAGGGGACAACACATTACTTTACATTTCAACAACATATGTTTAGTGTTTATCCATGAAAAGGTCTGGTCAAATATTGACTCATTTACCCATTACCACCAGCTTTAATATTCAACCAGGTTAAGACAATCAGGCTAATGAGCTGCATATAAAAGTGTTCAATAAAACCATCAGCACAAACGGGTACATTTTGATAGTAAATCTTTACTGTTTGGCTGCAGGAAACAGGTTCTAACATGTGAAATACTTTTATTATATCTAAGCCATCTACTACGCTGGATATTCTCTAAGAATCTCACACATTTCTTCTCGTTTAACCCACATTTTAAAACAAACCATTTACTATCCTATAATAAAAGAAAACAAACATCACATCTCTATTTTTAGAAATTCTGGATCCAGAAGACCATGGAAAACAAAAAAAAATTATGTAAAGTGTTGCCGATTAATTATCATGAACTAATCATAATAGATGTCACCTTGTGTTTGTGGATGCTGCTTTTTTCCATTTTGTATGATCTCTATATCGTTGGTGGTAGTCCAGCCCCAGCTGGAGAACTCACAGAGCTCATCATGAACCAACAAGTCCAACATTACAGAATAAATAGAGAATAAACCCTCTGCAGCTGGAAAGCAGCCCTCTCATGTTTAAAGTGGTTTCTGTGACTGGACATTACACATGTGGAATGATGGAAAAAGGCCAGGAATCAAACTTTAATCTCAGCATTCAGAGGAGACAGACAGTTTATGTTTCTGCACATGTGACATTTATCTATAAATTCATCCTGTTTCATGGATCAGGTTCAGGTTAGTGTTGAGAAGATCAAGTTTGGGTTAAAATGATCAAAATGAGACAACCGGCAGTGAATTAAAGCACTGATCCATCCACCTAAAAGCGGAGGAGCTGAGGAGGAAATAAAGACGAAATAAAGAGGCAATGAAGAGGAGCTGATGAGGAGCGCTGACTGAAACGTCAACATTCTGCGTATCCATGGTTACAGAGAGCATGCCCCTCTGAGCCTGAGAGATCCTTCTGGATTCTGGACGTCAAACTGCAGCTTAAAGAAGGCGTCCTGTAGCTTTAAGTCAAACTTCCTGTTCCCAACACGGAGGGGTCTTTCTCTCCTCGCTGCGTATCGGTAATTCGTTAAAACTTGGGTGTCCGGCTCAGTTTCTGGCGCCATTGTCTGTAGCGTGTGACGATGAACCGCGGCAGAGCCGTGAACGCCGTCGCTCAGCAGTGGGAGGCGGGGCGTTGGTGGTGGTGGTGGTGCGCCGCCGCCTTGTCCCGCAGCATCGTCAGTGCCGTGTTGGAGAAGTCGCGCAACACGTCCACCGTCTCGCGCTGCAGGAGCAGCGACTCCTGCACGAACTCCTGCTGGCTCTCAACCAGCAGCTGCACCGACTGCGCCAGGATCTCCAGCGACTGCGACACTGACGTCAGCAGCATGCGACTCGCCCGCTGCTGCTGCAGGCTCTGGGAGCACAGTTGGGACACCTGGGAGGCCGAGGGAGGGGGGAGAGGGGAGGGGGGCCGTCTGGGAGGGGGGGCGGCAGCGGCAGGGGGGGGGAGCGGCGGAGGAGGCGGAGTCACTGGCGGCGGGGGAAGCGGGGGGAGGGGCTGAGGAGGAGGAGGAGCCCGGGTCGGGGAGGGCGGGGCCAGGGGAAGGGAGGGCGGAGCCGGTGCCGTCGGACTCTGACGCCGGAGGGAAACTGGCGGAGGTGGAGGCCACGGGTCCGGCTGGGGGCTTGGAGGATGGCTGGTTCTGGTTCTGGGTCTGGCCGCCGCCGCTGTTGTTGTTCCGGGAGTAGGTGTGGACCGGCTTGACCCGCAGCAGGGCGTCGGCGGGCAGCGGGTCTAGCGAGGTGGAGGAGGGCGGGGCGGCGGAGGAGGGGAAGGATGAGAACAGGGAGTCGTTGTCGTCCAGGTCCAGGCTGCCGGGCTCTGGGGGGGACACAAACCAGAACCACGTCAGTCCAGAACTGGCTCATCTAATGACCCAATTAGCATAACAAGCTGTTTTTCTGTTGTAAAAATCACATCTTTTACTTTGAAGGACGAACAACATATGACCAGGAAATCCTGGATCGATACAAACCTTCTAATCCACAATTTGTTGCATCGAACCCAAAAATGTTGCATTGCATCCTGGGAATAAATAATCAGATGGCTCCCTATGAGATAAAATCTGCATGGTGCAACGCTATGGACTAAAGGGATAACCTGTCCATACATATTGTCATTTTCATGTAATTCACTGTCGTTGGTTCACATACAGGAGGCGGGTCTTGCTGAGTTAATAAAACCATGTGACCAACAAAATATCATGTGACTTAAAAAAAATCCACAAGATCTGCCTCCTATGTCTGTGAACCAATGATAGTGAATTACATGCTTTTTATATATATTTTTATGTTTATAGATAAATTTATGTTTCAAAATGTATTTATTATTACAATAATAAATCAGATAAAATATTTTTTCCTTACGTATCTGACTGAAATTATTTAAAAATGTGTTGGGCATTGAGTCCTACCTTTTAAACGCAATTTATTTAATGTTTTTTTATGTGCTTCTAGAAGATATTGAGATATAGAGATTGACATTTATCCTAGAATACCAGAGGATTTTAGAGGTGTTTTGTGCAGACGTTCAGGTCTAAATCAGTTAAAGCAAGATTAATTTTACTGGATGTTGTCTTAGCAGATATTTCCTTGATGGATTCTTACCTCCATCATCTGCCCGGTCTAGGTCGAAGTCTGAGGACGAATGGAACGGGTCGCCTGCAAAGACACATTCACATCACCATGGAGAAACCATTGTTTGGATTGTTTGTTCTGTACAAACATGGCAATAAAAATCTAAAAGTGTTATAAATGGCTCGATCTAACATCATAAAAGCACAAAAAATAAAAACAAAAGAATGTCCTGCTAGTCTCTGGTAAATCTGACAGAGTTTACCTTCAATGGGTGGAGATCAGTGTATTTAAGTTGATGTTGAGGCAGAAATAAACTACTAAATCAACAATTTTTTCTACTCAATAAGTCATACTTTTGTGTTTACTAACCTGCATCATGGTCATTGAACCAATAATTCTAAAATATGCAGTTTTCTCAAAGCCTCAACTCCATTCCCTGGGGCCTGACTAACACCTGAAACAATCATCCCATCCCATAATGTTCTCATGCAGGTTGTAGTCCTCACTCAGGGAATTAAATAATAAAATGAAACTAGGTTCAATAATCAAATATTGATTAAACAAGAGACAAAGCTGAGTTATTGTTAGAATCCTTACTCACCTGTCGGCTCCTTCTCAGGTGAGGACAGAGGCGACAGGTCTAAGGAGGCTCCGCCTCCTGGCAGTAAATGGGAGGAGTCTGTCAGGCTCAGGTAGGAGTAGGCCGAGGGGTTAGAGGGCGGAGCTTTACCCAAGAGCGTAGAAAAGTCGTCGTCATCCAAGTCCAGGTCACTGTCACCGTCTGAGGACCAATCAGAGACAAGCTCAGCACAAACGACCAATCAGAAACAAGCTCAGCACAAACAACCAATCAGAGGCATGCTGCAGGCCCTAAGTAAAGCTCTATTTCACATCTCTCCTTCTGAGCCTCTGATTGGCTGCAGCTTTACTCTGATTGGTTGCTATAATAAACCCCACCTCCTCTGGGACTCATCATCAGGATCTTGTGGACCATCCTCTCCACCGGACCCAGCTTCTTCTTCCTCAGGGACGTGCCGTTCGGTCCTCGCAGGGCGACAACTCGTCTCTTCCCGTCACACTTCAGGTCCGCCCACTTTTTCATGATCTGACGCACCTGAGAGGAAGGAGCTGGATGAGCATCACCGTTACCATGGCAACCTGGCCCGGGGTGTTAACCAGCTGCATCCTCTGTCCAATCACACTCACCTACCCATTGGACAGAAAAACAGCTGTACATGTGTGATGTCACACCCACCTCCCTGTGATTCTCTCCCAGGCCATTGATCTCCTCCGTGATTGCAGCCCAGGTCTGTTTCTTAGCTTCAGCAGAGACACCCTGGTTAAACTTTCCTAGAAGCAGAGAGAGACAGAAGGAGAGATTTTATTATATTATATTTTATATTTCAGGAGACAGCTGAGACATGAGGGTAAGACAGTGTCCTCCAGGTGTCTCTGTCTCTATGGTAACAGCAGTCCAGACTATTAAAAAAAGAAGAAAATCACACACCTCAAACAGTGGCTCCGCCCACTTTATCACTGCTATGAAACCTGATCCTAAAATAATTGGAAAAGCTTAATTAATTAGAATCTGTCTCACTCTCTGCTGGTGATGATCAATCATTTTAGGAGTGAACATTTTTTTTGAAAAAATGTCTATATATGGAATAAATATGATTTATGGTAAATAATTGTGTTTTACTTCTCACTTTTCCTTAAGCACCTCAAATAAAAAATGACATAAGTACAAGTGTTTTCTTCTGTAATCTTCTATATTCTGAGGGCAAGTTGGACCAGATGTTTGTGAGGTTGGAGCTGATTGGTATGGCATGACCCCCCCCCCCCCCCCGACTCACTGAGGATGATGTATCTGTTCCTCTTCACCGCCTCCAGCAGTGCTTTCACCTCCGTGAAGGAGAACCTGGGTTTGGACCTCAGCCCCCCTTTGACTCCGCCCACCCTGAACTCCTCGTCGTCGTCACGCCACAACGCCGACATGACTCCTCCCCGACACCTCGCGGTTGGTCTGGAGCAGGATTTCAGCAAAGCGCCCCCTCTCTGAGAGGACTGGACCTGAGCCACTCGACTATAGGAGAGACAGAAATCCAGCATTTTAATCAATTGTGTCTGTTTCATTGAACCTTTGACAACATGAAAATCAATAACTCATGAATTCTACACTGATAATGATAAATTAAAACAATATTATAAACTGATCGATCATTGTCAATTATGTTTTTTGAAGACAGAGCAAACCTGATTGAAGAAAACGCTGTGCAGATAAATCACATATTTATATGATGCATGAAGATTAATGAATTACATTTCAAAGAGTAAAGGTTTGGAAGGTTTAAACTGATTCAGCCTCTACAGCAGCTCATTTAACTTTCTGAGCTGCTGGAAAAGAGTCGTTTTAACACAATGAGTGTCTATAGAATGAAGCAATCAATAGTAATTAATAATTAATCCATTTATTTTAATGACTAACTTTCCTCTCACTAAGGTTGATATATATATATATATATATATATATATATATATATATATATATATATATATATATATATATATATATATATATATTCTGTTCAAACTAATTGATAAGATCAGTTTGTAGGAACAATCATCCTTTTTCGTTTGTGTCAATCAATAAATGTTTAAGTAAAAAGAATCATAAGTGAAACCATTATTTTGTGTAAAGTGTTTATGTAGATATTCGGCCTTTATTACATAAAACATGTATGATAATATATTGACTTAACAAGAAGCGTAATAACGCGGTTTAAAGCCACATTGCGTTAACTAGGATCACGTGGTCCCGCGGAGCCAATCAGCGCCGGCCTTCCTGAGCCTTTGTTGAGCCGCTGCCGGGCGGCTCACACACCGGCAGCAGCCCGCCGCCTCCGCCGGATCTAGAGCCGGTAGAAGGCTGCGGGAGGCTGGAATCACCGCAAACCCGGACCCGCTGGGACATTGACAGTCCCTACACGGTTTTAACTCGGCTGGAACCCGCGTTTTACGCAAGTCTGCGGCGTATTTTGTGTGACTGCGTCGTTCCGCTGCGTCAAAACGCGCGGCCGAGCGGGATGTCCGCTAGCTGCGGCTGTTGCGCTGCTTTTTCCGCATCCCAGCTAATATCAGTCGTGCACGTTTAGGCCAAACAAGTTGCTGCGGGTCCGTCAGACGGAACGTGTCGCTCTGTTCGGTGTGAAAAGCGGCGTAAGTGGAGGATAATTACCAGGAAAATGGCGCCGTTCGTCCCTCTCTCTCCCTCCTTCCTCCGCGCTTCTCCCGAAACTTCGGAGTGACGAGAACAACTGAGTTGCGCATGCGCGCTGCGTTGCCTTCTTCCCCTCGGAACGCGCAAAATGTTGCGGCCGCTGCGCCCCCTGCAGAGCATCACGCACACCCTCACTCACTCAACAATTCACGCAATATTGAGTCGTTTCCTAATTAAAACCGCCGCTTAAATAACCTCGAAGCCCCCAGGCCCCCACCCTCCAGGAATTAGTCCACACCAATGAACGCCATGTTTGGTCGGTGTTTCAATCACTATAAAGACCACTACGCGTGTTTCCTCGTGTCCATGTTATTGCTGCTGTGTTGTGAGCACGTGTGACGCTGTTGTAAAGATGCAATAACGTCATAAAAACGTCAATAGTTTATATCAGCGTGGAGGAGGAAGCTGGAGACGTCGGAACAGGAAGTCCCGCCTCGGCCGCAGGGTGTCGCCAGAGAACTCCCTCACAACACAAATGACGTGTTTTAGCGGCGACGCGTGGCTGCGCCTGCAGGGGGCGCCGCGGGCCCGGGTTCAACCCGCAGGTGCTGATTCACGGGGGGTGGGGGGCTGATATAGCAGCCAATACCGAAACAATATGAATACATGTGAGATTTTTACATATTACAAATAGAGTAAAAAAAAAAGGTCATGAAAATAACACAATTTTTCATTATCCTGTAGGTTCAATTCAAATATAGATATAAGTATTGGTATGATTGGGAATAAATATAATATTAAGGTCAAAGGTTAGAATCGTACTTGGTTGGTTTGTCCACGCTCGGGGTCATGACCCCGTGCACTTATCTCATTCTCTGTATTCTGTAATAAATGTACGAAACAGCTTCATGTGTTTGAATAAAACCTTTACGTGAACCCTGGGCTGCCCACAGCATTATCTGTGATGTCACAGGCTTCAAAAAGGCTTCAGAGGATCCTGCATTACTGTGAAGTGATCAAGTGATAAGTGTTGACAGATCTGATCAAATTTGATTTCACAGTGAGAACTTAATTGTTTGTGTTGCGTCACATGTGTCATAAAGGAGGAGGAGTCTGATCTGTGACATCAGAGATACACATTATATTCAACACTATGAGGGGTTTGGAAGATCAGAAAAGATGATGAGATGAAATAAACTCTCCTGAAACCAAGAACTACCATAATTTCATGTAATATTTGAGTTTTTTTCTAGAGTGGAGATTATAAAAAATCGTATCGTATCATATTTGACGGTTATGACCAGGTAAAGATCTATAAGATCATTCAATAAGTGAAACAGTTTCACCATTTGTTAACATGATGTTGCCGTTAAGGTGCTAAATTATATCATTCATGTTTACTAGAATAGGCTTTTTTGTTTAATTTATTGTTATTCTTCATCATGTTTTGATCGTGTTGTATCAATATGAAAAAAACATAGTACAGATATTTTCATGATGGAGAAACTGTTTAAATAGAAGAGAAGAAAAATCATCATTTCATCAGGTTCTTCGCTTTTTGATTGGCTGCATCGATCCGGGACATGTTGAGATTGACCTATAGAAAGAGAGAGACAGAAAGAGAAAGAGAGATTATTAAAAACTGAATCATCATTTAAAACAAACTGAAAATCATCAATTAAAACATTATTGTAAACTGATAATCATGAAAGAAACAAACTGATCCATTATGTTTTCTGACGACAGAAAAAAACTGATTTGTAAAAAAAAGCTGTTCAGATAAATCACTGCAGGTTGTATTTACTGAAGCCGAGCATGAAGATCAATGAAGATCTTCATGTTTCTTATTTCAGTGTTACATGTATGCATGTGGCAGCGTGTAGCAGCATGTAGCGGCATGTGGCAGCTTGGACATATAGCAGAAAGTAACAACGTGTAACAGCATGTGGCAGCGTGTAGCAGCATGTAGCAGTGCATGATATATAGCAGCATGTAACAGCGTGTAACAGCATGTGACATATAGCAGCATGTAACAGCGTGTAACAGCATGTAACAGCGCATGGCAGCATGTGACATATAGCAGCGTGTAATAGTATGTAACAGCATGTGGCAGCTTGGACATGTAACAGTGTGTAACTGCGTGTAGCAGCATGTAGCAGTGCATGATATATAGCAGCGCGTAAAAGCGTGTAACAGCATGTAACAGCGCGTGGCAGCATGTGACATATAGCAGTGTGTAATAGTATGTAACCGCATGTGGCAGCATGTGACAAATAGAAGTGTATAACAGTGTGTAACAGCATGTGGCAGCTTGGACATGTAACAGTGTGTAACTGCGTGTAGCAGCATGGACAGTGCATGATATATAGCAGTGCGTAACAGCGTGTAACAGCATGTTACAGCGCGTGGCAGCAGGTGACATATAGCAGTGTGTAATAGTATGTAACCGCATGTGGTAGCATGTGACAAATAGAAGTGTATAACAGTGTGTAACAGCATGTAACATCGTGTGGCAGCTTGGACATATAGCAGAGTGTAACAGCGTGTAATGGAGTGTAGCGGTGTGTAACAGCATGTGGCAGCATGTGACATATACCAGCATGTAACAGCGTATAACAGCATGTAACAGCACGTGGCAGCATGTGACTTATAGCAGCATGTAATAGCATGTTACATATAGCAGCGTGTAACAGCTTGTGAAATATAGCAGCGTGTAATAGTATGTAACAGAATATGGCAACATGTGACATATAGCAGCGTGTAACATCGTGTGACATATAGCTATGTGTAACTGCATGTAACAGTCCGTGGCAGTGTGTGACATAGCAGTGACAGCATGTGTGGCATGTAGCAGCCTGTAACAGCATGCACTAGCATGTCACAGTGTGTGGCAATGTGTGGCAAAGTGTGATAGCTTGTGTGACATATAGCAGCATGTAACAGTCTGTGGCAGCGTGTGGCAACATATGGCAACGTGTAAAGGCGTGTGGTGTGTGGCAGTGTATGGCGTGGTGTGGCAGTGGTACTTTGCCGTCAATGCGATCCATCTGCACGTTCTGTGTGATGATTTCGTTGCCCATGTCCACAGCCATGTTCTTCAGATTCACTATGATGCTGCTGACGTGAGTCAGATTCTCCTCCATCTCATCCTCTCGGGCATCATTAGTCACTCTGTGTGTGTGTTTGTGCAGCTGCTATATTAAAGTCAGTCTTTTTAAAGCAGCAGAGTAAACATGAGCATCTGCAGGGACAATAACCTCCACACTGCAAAAAGTTACATTACATCAACAGAAAATATCTCAGTTTTGGTCAAATTAGTCCAATATATGAGATAATATCAGTATGATAATAATAATGAGATATTATCCTTCAGTGGAACAAGATAATTCTAGATTCATTTCCTCTCTACCTCCGTATGTGTCCTCCACTCATCATCATCTGTTCCCTCTCATCCACAACTCGAGAGGATGGCGGCTGATTGGACACGACTCCGTCCTGTCCCGAGGCCCCGCCCCAAACTGCCTTATAGGCTCTGGTCTCTTCAAACAGCTTCAGCCTGCAGGAGAGAAGACGATGCTCAGGGTCATTTAACTCCTGAGTAACTAACAGCTGAAGTCAGCTGCGTTCAGGTTGCCTCAGACATCTGAGAATCACACACTAAAAAATTGTTTCTATTTTATTAACCCTTCAGAAGTTTCTGAAGTTTTTTGTTGATGTCTATTGAATGTCAGTGAAACGCTTTCAAACCTCCGACCAATCAGATAGCCTCTCATCATCAGTGAGACATGAAGTCTACATTTTTACAATTTTCCAACAAAAAAAAAAACACCTAAATATGAATGAAACAGCAGAAACACACACACACACACACACCTACTTCTCACAGGAGCAGAGGCCACAGCACCTCCCGAGGTCTGTCAGGTTCTTCTCAGCTTCCTTCATGTCAGAGTTGATCTGATCCAAACCTTCTTCAATTCGTTCCAACTGTTCTACGAGAAGAGGAGGAAGAGGAGATCAAGAGCTGAGCCAGTGAAACAGCGGAAAACAGGAAGATGAAGATTTGTCCTGAGAAAACCTGTGAATATCAAATATCAAACAAAAATAGTCCGTTATTTTCTGTACTCGCTGTTTCCTCATTAGGGTGGTGGGGGTCTGCTGGAGCCAATCCCAGCACATTATGAGTGAGAGGCAGGTACACCCAGACAGGTAACAGCCAATCACAGAGCACAAAAACTGTTTACTCACAGACTCACACCTACAGGTAATTTAGAGTCTCCATTCAACCTCAGCATGTTTTAGACCAGGGGTGGGCAGTAACACACCTGATTCTACTAATGAAGGCCCAGAGTAGTAGTAATTGGTAAAATCAGGTATGTAACTGCTTGGTTGGAACAAAAACCTGCAGCCACTCCGACCCTCCAGGGCCGGAATTGCCCACCCCTGTATTAAACTGTGGGATAACCTGGAGAGAACCCGGAGAACCTGGAGAACCCACACAGAAACAGGGAAAACATGAAAACTACACAGAAAGGTCCCAACCCAAGTACTTGAATCTGCAACCTTTTTGCTGTGAGGCAACAGTGCTACACACTGCTCCACTGTGTCACCCTTTACATCAACAATAGAGGTAAAATGTATATAGTTGTAAATGACTCAAGAACAACAAGAATTTGAACCAATTCACTGATCGATTTAAATTATGGCATCAATAATTGATTTGGCTGTTTGTTACTACAAACATTTTCATTAAAACAAGAGTATGTTTTATGTATGAGTTTGATGGAAAGAGGACACAACGAGCATTTAAAGACAAGCGAAGTGAAGCTGATTTACCTCCTTGTTCATCCAGCATCACCAGAGCTCTGATCCCTGCATCTTTACTCTGTTAAACATTAACAAAACATCTTTAGTCTGCTGATTGAATAATTACTGTTTATACTAAATAGAAGTGTTAATTCATCAGTAATGTTTGGAAAAAGAAAAACGGTCAAAATTTAATTTTCAATTGTTAAGTTCCCATTGAAAATCCAGCCATTTATCTATCCGTTCATCCATCCATTCATCCATTTATCCATCCATTCATCTATCCATCCATTCATCCATTCATCTATCCATTCATCCATTCATCTATCCAATCATCCATTCATCTATCCATCCATTCATCTATATATTCATCTATCCATCCATTCATCTATATATTCATCCATCCATCCATTCATCCATTCATCTATCCATCCATTCATCTATATATTCATCTATCCATCCATTCATCTATATATTCATCCATCCATCCATTCATCTATATATTCATCCATCCATCCATTCATCCATTCATCTATCCATCCATTCATCTATATATTCATCTATCCATCCATTCATCTATATATTCATCCATCCATCCATTCATCCATTCATCTATCCATCCATTCATCTATATATTCATCCATCCATCCATTCATCCATTCATCTATCCATCCATTCATCTATATATTCATCTATCCATCCATTCATCTATATATTCATCCATCCATCCATTCATCTATATATTCATCCATCCATCCATTCATCTATCCATTCATCCATCCATTCATCTATATATTCATCCATCCATCCATTCATCCATTCATCTATCCTCTCATCCATCCATTCATCTATCCATCTTCTACCACTAGTCCAGATCAGGTCTTCATCAGGGGACAAATGGAAGGTCTTGGACTGGTCAAGTTAATGATTGAACCTTCACCCATAGAGCATGGATTGAACCTCCTGAAGAGGAGACTGAAGGGAAAACCCTAGAAATAAAGTGAAAGAGGCTGCAGTAAAGGCCTGGAACAGCATTTACCATGAAGAACGCAACAGCCTGGTGAGGTCAATGGGTCGCAGGCTCAATAAATTTTTCTCAGTTATTGCAAGTAAAGGTTATGCCACCAAATATTAGATATTATTTATAATAAAAAATATCAAATGTGATTATAATGTTATAATACAGCTGACAGTTGGCTGTGGATTATTTCTGCAGTTAAGGGAACATCTATCTCAATTTGATCTTCTTCATTACCCTAATCATCATCATTACCATCATCATCATCATCATCATCACCATCATCATCAACTTCCTCTTTATCATCATCATCAACTTAATCTTCATCGTCATCATCATCATCATCATCATCATCATCATCATCATCATCATCAGCGTCATCTTCATCATCATCACCATCACCATCATCATCATCATCACCATCATCATCAACTTCCTCTTTATCATCATCATCAACTTAATCTTCATCGTCATCATCATCATCATCATCATCATCATCAGCGTCATCTTCATCATCATCACCATCACCATCATCATCATCATCACCATCATCATCAACTTCCTCTTTATCATCATCATCAACTTAATCTTCATCGTCATCATCATCATCATCATCATCATCATCATCAACGTCATCTTCATCATCATCACCATCACCATCATCATCATCATCACCATCATCATCAACTTCCTCTTTATCATCATCATCAACTTAATCTTCATCGTCATCGTCATCATCGTCATCATCATCATCATCATCATCATCATCATCATCATCATCACGTCATCTTCATCATCATCACCATCATCATCATCATCATTACCATCAGCATCAACGTCATCTTCATCATCATCACCATCATCATCTTCATCATCGACTTTGTCATTACCATCATCAACTTCCTCTTTATCATCATCATCAACTTAATCTTCATCGTCATCATCATCATCATCAACGCCATCTTCATCATCATCACCATCATCAACTTCATCTTCATCATCATCATTATCATGATCCTCATTAACTTCATCATTGTCCTCTTCATCATCATCATCCATCTCATCATCATCATCATTACCATCAACTTCATCTTCATCATCAACTTCATCTTCATCATCATCATCATCATGATCCTCATTAACTTCATCATCATCCTCATCATTACCATCATCATCATAAACGTCATCATCATATCATTATCATCAACTTCCTCATCATCATCATCGACTTCATCATCGTCATCATCAACTTCATCTTCATCATCATCAACTTCCTCTTTATCATCATCATCACCTCACCAATTTCCTTCTCATCATCAACTTCATCATCTCCATCATCATCATCATCATCCTTATCATCATCGGCATTATCAACTTCATCATCATCAACTTTATCTTCATCATCATCATCATAATCATCACCATCACCATTATCATCAACTTCATCATCATCATTATCCTCATCATCGTCTTTAGCATCATCATCATCACCATCACTATTTAGCCCAGTCCTCAGAACGTATTTAGTTCTGACTCTCCACTCCCACTCAGCGATAGTTTTATTTTTTTCACCGTTCCAGCAACAGTGCAGTGGAAGTGGTGGTCCTCACAAAGTGATAAAGATGTGTGTGTGTGTGTGTGTGTGTGTGTGTGTGTACCTCCTCCACCAGCTGCATCATCCTCCGTGTGCTCTCCAGGGACTGAAAGGTGACCAAAGTGAGAACTTCAACAACCAGATTCACAACAGTAGATAAAACATTCACATGAACGGTTCACATATGAAATACCCATGTTTCTGTGGTAACAACCAGTTTCATGACTCCAAAAACACAGTCAATTTATATCTTCAATTGTATTTAAAATTGAACACTTTTCCAAGTAATTTACTCTTCATATAAAAATGTATGTATGTGTAATATTATCATGTCCAAGTTCTCCTTTATGAGGGTAATGAGGTGACAGCTGGCTTTGACCTGCAGTAACCTTTAAACCTGTGTGTGTGTGTGTGTGTGTGTGTGTGTATGTGTGTGATCATCCCTGCCAGGTGTTTCTCCACACACTTGCACCTGGAGAACAATTGCCTCTATGGCAACAGCCAGGTGAGCCTTTAAAGGGACAGTGTTGTCTTTAGCTGTGCCCTCATTTTCTCTCGTGTGACGTTGTGACATCACACCCAACCGTGTGTTTGTGTCTCGCTGTTTTGAGTCTGGTGTTTAACGCTATTTGAACTACATTTGTGTATATTTAATGTCACTATTTACCTCACCTCATCTGTGACCTGATTGGCTCTCCGCTGCAGCTCCTCCTGCTCCGTCAGGACAGGTGGGTCCATGATGGCTGTGTGTGTGTGTGTGTGTGTGTGTGTGTGTGTGTGTGTGTGTGTTCAGTCTCAGGTGGTTTTGTCACCTGCAGAGTGACAATGATTATTTGTAAAGACCAGAGAACACTACCCTGTCAGATTATTTCTTATATTTATAATATAAAGATCACTGATGCACTTCAAAAAAAATTAACTCAAATCTTAACAAGTGGAAACAAATGTATTTTTGGAACATTAAACCCAATATTAAATGAGTTATGTTGAATCTTCTAATTCCATTGGCAGATCATTTAGCCTATTTTAATGATTTAATTTCAGGTTTAAGGAAGCATGATGTGATGGTGGTTTTATGCTTCACCTGATAAAGTGTCACTGCTCTAATGTTGGTGCAGGACTTTTTTGGGGGAATTTTTTTGTATTACTTTTTATATTAAAATATTATTTATTAAATTTATTATATAACAGCCTAGAATTGAATACTCTTTAGCTTTCATTTAGAATTTTGCTTTGATTACACAGTTTAAGTTCAGATTTACACTAAATAAGATAAGATAAGACTTCTCTGATCCTACAACGGGGACAGAGGAAAGAAAAAGGAAAGAAAAGAAAAGCTAAAGAAATAAGCTATAAAAAATAAAAATACACCTAACCCTAACTATAAAAAAGATATGAATGTTAAAAGATTTGCACAACATATGTTTATTGGATTTCTTATTGGATTTTGATATCGATATTGATCGATCAAAGTAAAATGCTCTATTGGAACAGTTTAACAGCATCGAAGTGAAAGTGAAATGATGCTTTCCTACATGAGTAAGCTCGTGTTTCTATATGTACTCTGTAAATGAGATGAATCTCCTCTCTCAGAATTACTGTCTCTATAATTAGATCATAGGACGTTCACCAGCTGCTGGGTCCTCACAACATCACACACACACACACACGCACACACACTGCTGGAGCATCATAATTAACCCTTAATCAGCAGCATCATGAACCTGTAACCAGCAGCAACAATCAAACACATTAAAATAAAGGCACTGATCTGATGAATGAATTGATTTAGTTCCACAGCAGCTGTATTGTCACTACTTTTATTCAGATTAAACTAACTAGGTTTAGTAGATTAAATGTTAAAGCATCTTTACTTCAAATATATATATTTTTTAATCATTCAACATGAAAGATTCTTTTGTTTTCCACCAAATTGAAGCAGGCAACAGAAGGATAATTAACAATAAAGAAGAGTAAAACATGACAAACCTGTCATCAGCTGTTCCTCAGCTTCTCCTGTTTGTTCCTGGATTAAACAGCATCCTCAGTGATCGGATAAGCCACGCCCCTGCTTCTCTCCAGCCCCGCCCCGCTCTTCTCCAGCCCCGCTCCCCGCTCTTCTCTAGCCACGCCCCCGCTCTTCTCTAGCCACGCCCCCGCTCTTCTCCAACCCCGCCCCTGCTCCTTTGCTCTTCTCTAGCCACGCCCCCGCTCTTCTCCAACCCCGCCCCTGCTCCTTTGCTCTTCTCTAGCCACGCCCCCGCTCTTCTCTAGCCACGCCCTGCCCTTCCTGAGCCCTATCATCTATAAATGCCCAGTCCTTTTAACTGCAGCTTCTTAAAATGATGATATTAATAATTATTATTATTATTGATAAAATCAATTATATTATTAAAATTAATAACAACAATAACTAGTATTAATACTATTAATAATTATTAATAATAATACATATTGGGATTCATATTAATAAAAATAATTGTTATTATTAATAATATTAAGAAGTCTCTCTATACTTAATCATATTAAATCATCTTTAAAAGAAAACATTTTTAGACATCAATGTCAGAACTTTTTGTTACCTTCTCTCCTATTTCTGAATGTTTTTTTTAACTCAGGAACAAGAACTCAGAGACAAGGACGTAGGATTGTATTTGATGTTTATTCCTTTTACCCAGTAGATAAATAGTAATACATGTGCACACTGGTGTTTTATTATGTTATTATTCATCATCGTTATTATTCATTATCATAATATGATATTATTATGTATTATGTTATTGCTCTAAAGAAACTTTTTTTTCTTATGTTCCATCTGAACAAAAAACAATTTGCAAATGAAAAATGCCACCAGACATCATGGGAGTAACTCAACTCATGAAATATCAACTGTTTAAAAAAGAAACGGCTTCTTTCTAGAAGCTGCTCCACAAACAAAAGAAAAGACGACGCTCCAAACTAAAATAAATTTCACATGAAGTCTTCAAACCAAGCTTGTCTTTAATTAGTCGATGAGTTTTTACAGAACATGTCATTTTAAATTAATTTATATAAATGTTTGGTTCAGACACTCAACTCTTTTTCTTCTGTAGTTTCACTTTTATTCTACTGCTTTTGTGTGATAAAATTACGTTTCATTTGAAAAAGAGAAAATGTTTTCAATTTCTGTATTTATTCCAACATCTATCACTGCATCATTGGCTCAGATTAAACTACTTTGTTTAATTTTATCTGAGGATCATAGAAACTGGAGGATGTAAAACTAACTGTACACAGTAAAATCTCCAGTGTTAAAACAACACTTAAAGAGTTAATTTTACACTAATAGTCTACTAAAATGTTAGTTTAGTTTAAAATCTTTTTAGGTTTAAGTTCTAGATCCTTAACAGAAAGTTACCTGGTTCATAAAAGAATAAAAGTGAATGCACATATTCATTTATACACATATGTGTTGAATGAAATACATTTATTTGTGTATATTTTTCTTTTGCAAAAAAATACAGTATTTATTCATCTTTAATTTTCATTGATTGAAATCATGTGCAACGTGAAAATAATAACACACAAATAATACAAAAATATAAACATATAAATATGTTAATAGGGTAATAAATAAAGGATTTTTTAAAAATATGGCAGTCATCCTTACATCATTTATTTTTTTTTCTTATGGATGGAAAATAAATGATTCTCGTATTCCAGGACCCCTGGGGGTCCACTCTTCAAGCGTTGTGTTACCACTGGTGAATCTATTGTGAGTACACTGACTAATGACATTTACTGTATTTTCACGACTATATGGCGCACATTAAAGTTTGTTGTTGTAACAACCTGAAAATGGTAAAGAGACACGCTGATAAAGCACAGTTTAAACTGAAGGAAATCAGCTACACAGCTGAGTTTAAGACATAAGACAGGTGGTACGAGTTGGAGGAAAGACTGGATCAGTGGATCACAGAGCAGAGACTGGATCAGTGGATCACAGAGCAGAGACTGGATCAGTGGATCACAGAGCAGAGACCGGATCAGTGGATCACAGAGCAGAGACCGGATCAGTGGATCAAAGAGCACAGACTGGATCAGTGGATCACAGAGTAGAGACTGGATGAGGGGATCACAGAGCAGAGACTGGATCAGTGGATCACAGAGCAGAGACCGGAGCAGTGGATCACAGAGCAGAGACCGGAGCAGTGGATCACAGAGCAGAGACCGGATCAGTGGATCACTGAGCAAAGACTGCATCAGTGGATCACAGAGCAGAGACTGGATCAGTGGATCACAGAGCAAAGACCGGATCAGTGGATCACAGAGCAGAGACTGGATCAGTGGATCACTGAGCAAAGACTGGATCAGTGGATCACAGAGCAAAGACTGGATTAGTGGATCACCGAACAAAGAACGAGTGGGAGAAGCGTTCCTATGGTCACCATTCACTAAAAGCAGTAAAGCAGCAGAAGAAATGAAAATTGAACATTTCCATCTTGGTGCTTTCGTTTCGGTGCCATTTCTCCATCCAGACCAGGACTACGGTAGCACAGCAACTTCCAGTGGATTATAACGCATCATTTAGAGGAAAGTGACTCTGATGGTGAAGAAAGTGAAGCTGGCATGTTTGATGGAGATTTAGCTGCTGTTGGAATCAGAAACAGAGGATGAGGACTTTGATGGTTTGATTGATGACATTACCCCGCTCTATTTTTAAATACACACACTTGTGTGCTTGTTTTATCCGTGTGTTTTACTATGCGCGCGATGATCAAAAAATGTTAGAACTTTCTAATCAATTCTTGAATAAAGCACAAACAATCTCAGTTTAGCTCCCGCTCTATATGTGTATATATCTATGTGTGTATATATCTATGTGTGTATATATCTATGTGTGTATATATCTATGTGTGTGTATATATATCTATGTGTATATATATCTATGTGTGTATATATCTATGTGTGTATATATCTATGTGTATATATCTATGTGTGTATATATCTGTGTGTGTATCTATCCATGTGTGTATATATCTATGTGTATATATCTATGTGTGTGTATATATATCTATGTGTGTATATATCTATGTGTGTATATATCTATGTGTGTATATATCTATGTGTATATATCTATGTGTGTATATATCTGTGTGTGTATATATCTATGTGTGTATATATCTATGTGTGTATATATATGTATATATATCTATGTGTGTGTATCTATGTGTATATATCTATGTGTGTATATATCTGTGTGTGTGTATCTATGTGTATATATCTATGTGTATATATCTATGTGTGTATATATCTATGTGTATATATCTATGTGTGTATATATCTATGTGTGTATATCTATGTGTGTATATATCTATGTGTGTATATCTATGTGTGTATATATCTATGTGTATATATCTATGTGTGTATATATCTATGTGTATATATCTATGTGTGTATATCTATGTGTATATATCTATGTGTGTATATCTATGTGTGTATATCTATGTGTGTATATATCTATGTGTGTGTATATATCTATGTGTGTGTATCTATGTGTATATATCTGTGTGTATATCTATGTGTGTATATATCTATGTGTATATATCTATGTGTGTATATATCTATGTGTATATATCTATGTGTGTATATCTATGTGTATATATCTATGTGTGTATATCTATGTGTGTATATCTATGTGTGTATATATCTATGTGTGTGTATATATCTATGTGTGTGTATCTATGTGTATATATCTATGTGTATATATCTATGTGTGTATATATCTATGTGTGTATATCTATGTGTGTATATATCTATGTGTGTATATCTATGTGTGTATATATCTATGTGTATATATCTATGTGTGTATATATCTATGTGTATATATCTATGTGTGTATATCTATGTGTATATATCTATGTGTGTATATCTATGTGTGTATATCTATGTGTGTATATATCTATGTGTGTGTATATATCTATGTGTGTGTATCTATGTGTATATCTATGTGTGTATATCTATGTGTGTATATATCTATGTGTGTATATCTATGTGTGTATATCTATGTGTGTATATATCTATGTGTGTATATATCTATGTGTATATATCTATGTGTATATATCTATGTGTATATATCTATGTGTGTATATATCTATGTGTGTATATATCTATGTGTATATATCTATGTGTGTATATTTATGTGTATATATCTATGTGTGTATATCTATGTGTGTATATCTATGTGTGTATATATCTATGTGTGTGTATATATCTATGTGTGTGTATCTATGTGTATATATCTGTGTGTATATATCTATGTGTGTATATATCTATGTGTGTGTATCTATGTGTATATATCTATGTGTGTATATATCTGTGTGTATATCTATGTGTGTATATATCTATGTGTATATATCTATGTGTATCTATCTATGTGTGTATATCTATGTGGTATATATCTATGTGTGTATATCTATGTGTATATATCTATGTGTATATATCTATGTGTGTATATTAACCCTCCCCTATAGTTAGGTTCCTTATGTGTGTGTTAAATACATAAGGACACACAGAACTCAGACACACTGACTGTGACTTTAAGTACGGCGCATTATGGTCGTGAGAATACGGTAATCGCCAGTAATGTGGATGTAAGGGAGAACAGGCGTCTCATCAACTAACACATGTTGAAGTTCTTTTATCAGACTAATAGTAAAAATCTGACCAATCACAGACCAGCCACAGTTCTGTCTGGAGGCTCCGCCCCTTATCGTGGCCTGAGAAACTACAGAAGCATTTAATCTATTTTTAGATGAATAGTTTTTCATGAAATTCTGTTTGTAAAACAACAGCAAGCTGTGAAAACCAGACTAGTCCTTGGATGAATTATTCACGGTTTTAACATGAATCCTGTGCACATCTTAGTAAATGAGATGTTATTCATAGAAAGCATTGATCCATCCCATATGATGATATCCACACTCAGACCTCATCCCGCCCATTCTAGTTCAGCCGGCAGGCGGCTTAATGCATTTAACACCTGAGATAAAGAGCACAAAACCTGGAACACTGCTCAAAGGGATTGATTATAACGTCTAAAAGATTTATAAATAAAGATAACTGCAACTGGAAGACTTTTTTTCCCCAAAATATGATTTCTTTTTTACAGATACGTGGAACTCGTAAACTACATATAACAAAAAATATAAAAAAAAATGCTGCTGGACCAGAATCACAAAGCTACTGTGTGATTGTCAATAGTGCAGATTGTGCTTGTACAATCTGCACTATTGATATTGATCAATATGATAGATCATCAGTTGTATCTGGACTTTGTGATTTAAGGTCAAACCTGCTCACATGTGATGATTGGTCTAGTCATTTGATGGAGAAAAGGTAAAAAAAATCCAACAAAAGCAACTCAACTGATTTTCTACCCTCAAATATGAAAAGCCCCAGAGAATCCCAGTAACATATAAATCTTTTTGTTTTTTCCTCATTTTTAGATATCACCATGAAAACTACTGAGTTGATTATGTCCATCATACAAACACAAATGTATTGCAAACATGGGTAAACAGAGCATAATCTCATTATATTTGGCTAATGCACTATCAGATGTAAATATTAGTACAGCAGGTGAAAATATCTTATTATTTTAGTAAAAACAAATATTAGCATAGAGACAGGGAGGAAGAACTTTAATCCAGTCGTTATTATTCTGAATGCATAGATGGGGTTTGGTGCTGGTTCTCAGGGAAAAACGGACAAAAAGAAGGGAAGTCAAGTAAAAAACTTGCATTACATTACATTTCTGTTTGTCTTTTTGTAAGTAATTAACTCTTACCTAATGTACTATCTGAAGGTTAGTTTTAATTTTTACCCTATTCCCCATGTGAGAAAAAAGATTTTATGTGAATGAATGTTACATATTTTGGTCTGTTTCTTCTCTACTGGGATTCTTTGTTTTTCCCTCACTGAGGATACGTTGAGTTTGCTTTTTTGCACATTCGTTGGAGGTTGACACATTCGTTTTGACTGACATTTACTAAATCCATTTGGATTTGGAAGCCTCAAGACATTTTGTGAAAGAAGCAGAAAAGCAAAACTAAACGTCCAGAGTCCCTTTAGCTGCTTTAGCTACGCTAGGACCATGTGACGCGTGTTATACCCAATAAAACGTTAGCATGGTTTATCCACATATCACCTCCCTGTTTACTAACCCTCCCACTATATTTGCTTTTGTGCTAATGCTAGCATGTTTACATGCAACATTTTGAATATTTGCATGCTGGTACGCAAGTTAAACCCAACACAAAACACTAGCACATTTAGCCGCTAATGCTAAGACTTGCAGGTTAAGATAGCATGTGAGCATTATCTGTAGCTATGGCGCCAATGTAGCTTAAAACATTAAGGGACTTTTAGTTTGTTAATACTCCAGAAATCAATGCTCATGTACTTTACACATGTTATATGGACTGATACACATGTGATCACCACACACATATACTGCCCACGGCGGCCATATTGGTCTGGGAAAGACTGCTTGTCTTCCCCTGACTCACCGATTCATCACACCAGCAGTTTACTACTATACTTAATTTAAAGTTAAATAACCACAATGTCGGCTTTAAACCACTTTCACAAAACCTCCTGAGACTGAGCTGTGATCCAGCTGTTTGTTTCAGCTGCTGGTTCCAGCTGCTGGGTCCAGCTGCTGGTATCTAGTGGACTAGCTCCAGCCCCCCATGCTGCCCCATGATCCCAGAAAAAATAAAACTGAAATGTGAGCAGGGTCTGTTCTAAATGACTGCAGCATCTTACTGACCTTTGACCTCTGACTCTGGCTGAAAGAGGCTGGAAAAAGGCTGAAAAAAGATCCAGGATTTGAAGCCACTGGTGTAATGTCTGACTGATCAAGTCCAGTCTAATAAGGTCCAGTCTGATCATGTCCAGTCTGATCAGGTCCAATCTGATGGGTCCAGTCTGATCAGGTCCAGTCTGATGGGTCCAGTCTGATCTGGTCCAGACTGATCAGGTCCAGTCTGATCAGGTCCAGTCTGATCTGGTCCAGACTGATCAGATCCAGTCTGATCAGGTCCAGTCTGAGAGGTGAGGACCATCATTCCTGCAGGAGCGTCTCCCTCCAGTTGAAGGTGTGGTTTGGTCCATGTGTGAGGGGCAGAATAGGGGGTTCCACAAGCTGCCAGACCCCCGTACCCCCCTGTTCCTCACAGGAGCAGAAGCCCAGGTACGGGATCTGAGGACCAGGAGGGCAGAAACTCAGTTAATGTGACAGTAGAGGAAGAAAAGGACAAAAATGTTTTTTTCCTGAGAGTTCTGACACGTCTGGTCGTACTGGTCAATGACTGTACTGGTACTACCACTGTACTGGTCAATGACTGTACTGGTACTACCACTGTACTGGTCAGTGGCTGTACTGGTACTACCACTGTACTGGTCAATGACTGTACTGTTTCTACCACTGTACTGGTCAATGACTGTACTGGTACTACCACTGTACTGTTTCTACCAATGTACTGGTCAATGACTGTACTGGTACTACCACTGTAATGGTCAATGACTGTACTGGTAGTACCACTGTAATGGTCAATGACTGTACTGGTACTACCACTGTACTGGTCAATGACTGTACTGGTACTACCACTGTACTGTTTCTACCAATGTACTGGTCAATGACTGTACTGGTACTACCACTGTACTGTTTCTACCAATGTACTGGTCAATGACTGTACTGGTACTACCACTGTAATGGTCAATGACTGTACTGGTAGTACCACTGTAATGGTCAATGACTGTACTGGTACTACCACTGTACTGGTCAATGACTGTACTGGTACTACCACTGTACTGTTTCTACCAATGTACTGGTCAATGACTGTACTGGTACTACCACTGTACTGTTTCTACCAATGTACTGGTCAATGACTGTACTGGTACTACCACTGTAATGGTCAATGACTGTACTGGTAGTACCACTGTAATGGTCAATGACTGTACTGGTAGTACCACTGTAATGGTCAATGACTGTACTGGTACTACCACTGTAATGGTCAATGAATGTACTGGTAGTACCACTGTAATGGTCAATGACTGTACTGGTACTACCACTGTACTGGTCAATGACTGTACTGTTTCTACCACTGTACTGGTCAATGACTGTACTGGTACTACCACTGTACTGTTTCTACCAATGTACTGGTCAATGACTGTACTGGTACTACCACTGTACTGTTTCTACCACTGTTCTGGTCAGTGGCTGTACTGGTACTACCACTGTACTAGTCAGTGACTGTACTGGTACTACCACTGTAATGGTCAATGACTGTACTGGTACTACCACTGTACTGGTCAGTGACTGTACTGTTTCTACCACTGTATTGGTCAATTTCATTTCTGGTCTGGTCGGCAGCAACAATAGATGCACAGAGGAAGAGAGGCGGGTCAGGAATGAACGTCCGACCTTTCGGACGCCCTGGATGAAGTCCTTGGCGCTCTGTGGGCCGCGGCCCTGCAGCTGGCGAGTACAGGCCTCTAAGGAAGAAGCGTGGGCTACAATCAGCACGGTGTTTCCTGTGTGGAAACCAGGCAGGACGGGATGTATGTAAAAATACAAGCTGCACAAAAACAGACTCCATAAGTTGCTCTAGAGTTGCTCGTACCAATGTTCCTGCAGTCCGACAGGATGTCTTTCATCACCTGGTAGCTCCGGCTCATGTAGTTCTCATAGGACTCAGACACCGTGAGCTTGCTGGCTGGGACCAGAGGTCTGGATGGAGACAAACACCGGCGGGATGAAACTCATTCGGCTGGACACAAGGTCCCAGGTCAGCTCTAGAAGGAACTGTTTTGGAGTTTATTTTTATTTCAGAACAGACACGTATGACAATCATTGCACAAGAAGAGCAATTTTTAAAAATTTCAGGAGATAACCCTATCCAAACATCTAATCATGGACGTGTTAAAACATACACTGAGAAATATTAATAAATATAGAAACAATGTGGGAAAAAGTTATACAAAGGAATTACCACCAATTACCCCCCTTACATGAAAAATGAAGAAAAGGGAAAAGTCTACTCTGTAATTATTGTCAAGGGATTCTCATAGAACATCTAGAAGGAGCACCATATGTGGTAGAATGAATGGTGTACCTGATGTTCCCTAGATTAAAACAGGACAAAATGTTCCTGGACCAGTGTGAAGAGGTTCTGAGTCCTTCCACTTAGGTGGACTCAGAACCTCCATGACACAACCAAGTTCACTGGAACTCAGGGACAGTCAGGAATCATTTAACAAACACCTTTACGAATACGTCCCTTCACCTGTACGTCGTGTCCACGCTGAAGTGGGCTGCAGCCAGCTCTGTGGGGGGTATCCACGCAGGCAGCGAGGTCCCAGAAACCCACTTGGTCCATTCGAAAAGGCCCGGTTCTACTCGCACCTTCAGCTTCCCCTCCTGCTGCATACCTGCTCACACACACACACACACACACACACACACACACACACACACACACACACACAGACACACCATTACCTCTCATAATGTCCCTGAGATACACTCACACAATAATAAAAGTTTCTTTTGTGACTGTTTGTCATCACGAGTGGCATGCATGGGGGGTGTTTAAGTGCTCTTTAGTATCCAAAGTGTGTGCTAAAGTGCCCTTTAGTACCCAGAATGTGTGTTAAAGTGCTCTTAGAATCCAAAATGTGTGTTAAAGTGCCCTTTAGTATCCAGAATGTGTGTTAAAGTGCCCTTTAGTATCCAGAATGTGTGTTAAAGTGCCCTTAGAATCCAGAATGTGTGTTAAAGTGCCCTTAGTATCCAAAATGTGTGTTAAAGTTCCCTTAGTATCCAAAGTGTGTTAAAGTGCCCTTAGTATCCAGAATGTGTGTTAAAGTGCCCTTTAGTACCCAGAATGTGTGTTAAAGTGCCCTTTAGTATCCAAAATGTGTGTTAAAGTGCCCTTTAGTATCCAGAATGTGTGTTAAAGTGCCCTTAGAATCCAGAATGTGTGTTAAAGTGCCCTTTAGTATCCAGAATGTGTGTTAAAGTGCCCTTAGAATCCAGAATGTGTGTTAAAGTGCCCTTAGTATCCAAAATGTGTGTTAAAGTTCCCTTAGTATCCAAAGTGTGTTAAAGTGCCCTTGGTATCCAAAGTGTGTTAAAGTGCCCTTAGTATCCAGAATGTGTGTTAAAGTGCCCTTTAGTATCCAGAATGTGTGTTAAAGTGCCCTTTAGTATCCAGAATGTGTGTGAAGTGCCCTTAGAATCCAGAATGTGTGTTAAAGTGCCCTTAGTATCCAAAATGTGTGTTAAAGTGCCCTTAGTATCCAAAGTGTGTGAAAGTGCCCTTTAGTATCCAGAATGAGTGTTAAAGTGCCCTTTAGTATCCAGAATGTGTGTTAAAGTGCCCTTTAGTATCCAAAGTGTGTGTTAAAGTGCCCTTAGAATCCAAAGTGTGTGTTAAAGTGCTCTTAGAATCCAAAATGAGTGTTAAAGTGCCCTTTAGTATCCAGAATGTGTGTTAAAGTGCCCTTTAGTATCCAAAATGTGTGTTAAAGTGCCCTTAGTATCCAAAGTGTGTGTTTAAGTGCCCTTAGTATCCAAAGTGTGTGTTTAAGTGCCCTTAGTATCCAAAGTGTGTGTTAAAGTGCCCTTAGTATCCAAAGTGTGTGTTAAAGTGCCCTTAGTATCCAAAATGTGTGTTAAAGTGCCCTTAGAATCCAGAATGTGTGTTAAAGTGCCCTTTAGTATCCAGAATGTGTGTTAAAGTGCCCTTTAGTATCCAGAATGTGTGTTAAAGTGCCCTTAGAATCCAGAATGTGTGTTAAAGTGCCCTTAGTATCCAAAATGTGTGTTAAAGTTCCCTTAGTATCCAAAGTGTGTTAAAGTGCCCTTAGTATCCAGAATGTGTGTTAAAGTGCCCTTTAGTACCCAGAATGTGTGTTAAAGTGCCCTTTAGTATCCAAAATGTGTGTTAAAGTGCCCTTTAGTATCCAGAATGTGTGTTAAAGTGCCCTTAGAATCCAGAATGTGTGTTAAAGTGCCCTTTAGTATCCAGAATGTGTGTTAAAGTGCCCTTAGAATCCAGAATGTGTGTTAAAGTGCCCTTAGTATCCAAAATGTGTGTTAAAGTTCCCTTAGTATCCAAAGTGTGTTAAAGTGCCCTTGGTATCCAAAGTGTGTTAAAGTGCCCTTAGTATCCAGAATGTGTGTTAAAGTGCCCTTTAGTATCCAGAATGTGTGTTAAAGTGCCCTTTAGTATCCAGAATGTGTGTGAAGTGCCCTTAGAATCCAGAATGTGTGTTAAAGTGCCCTTAGTATCCAAAATGTGTGTTAAAGTGCCCTTAGTATCCAAAGTGTGTGAAAGTGCCCTTTAGTATCCAGAATGAGTGTTAAAGTGCCCTTTAGTATCCAGAATGTGTGTTAAAGTGCCCTTTAGTATCCAAAGTGTGTGTTAAAGTGCCCTTAGAATCCAAAGTGTGTGTTAAAGTGCTCTTAGAATCCAAAATGAGTGTTAAAGTGCCCTTTAGTATCCAGAATGTGTGTTAAAGTGCCCTTTAGTATCCAAAATGTGTGTTAAAGTGCCCTTAGTATCCAAAGTGTGTGTTTAAGTGCCCTTAGTATCCAAAGTGTGTGTTTAAGTGCCCTTAGTATCCAAAGTGTGTGTTAAAGTGCCCTTAGTATCCAAAATGTGTGTTAAAGTGCCCTTAGAATCCAGAATGTGTGTTAAAGTGCTCTTTAGTATCCAAAATGTGTGTTAAAGTGCCCTTAGTATCCAAAGTGTGTGTTAAAGTGCCCTTAGTATCCAAAATGTGTGTTTAAGTGCCCTTAGTATCCAAAATGTGTGTTAAAGTGCCCTTAGAATCCAGAATGTGTGTTAAAGTGCTCTTTAGTATCCAAAATGTGTGTTAAAGTGCCCTTAGTATCCAAAGTGTGTGTTAAAGTGCCCTTAGTATCCAAAATGTGTGTTTAAGTGCCCTTAGTATCCAAAATGTGTGTTTAAGTGCCCTTAGTATCCAAAATGTGTGTTTAAGTGCCCTTAGTATCCAAAATGTGTGTTTAAGTGCCCTTAGTATCCAAAATGTGTGTTAAAGTGCCCTTAGAATCCAGAATGTGTGTTAAAGTGCTCTTTAGTATCCAGAATGAGTGTTAAAGTGCCCTTTAGTATCCAGAATGTGTGTTAAAGTGCTCTTTAGTATCCAGAGTGTGTGTTAAAGTGCCCTTAGAATCCAAAATGTGTGTTAAAGTGCCCTTAGTATCCAAAATGTGTGTTAAAGTGCCCTTTAGTATCCAGAATGTGTGTTAAAGTGCCCTTTAGTATCCAGAATGTGCGTTAAAGTGCCCTTAGAATCCAGAATGTGTGTTAAAGTGCTCTTTAGTATCCAGAATGAGTGTTAAAGTGCCCTTTAGTATCCAAAATGTGTGTTAAAGTGCCCTTAGAATCCAGAATGTGTGTTAAAGTGCTCTTTAGTATCCAGAATGAGTGTTAAAGTGCCCTTAGTATCCAAAATGTGTGTTAAAGTGCCCTTAGTATCCAAAGTGTGTGTTAAAGTGCCCTTTAGTATCCAGAATGTGTGTTAAAGTGCCCTTAGAATCCAGAATGTGTGTTAAAGTGCCCTTTAGTATCCAAAATGTGTGTTAAAGTGCCCTTAATATCCAGAATGAGTGTTAAAGTGCCCTTAGTATCCAAAATGTGTGTTAAAGTGCCCTTAGAATCCAAAATGTGTGTTAAAGTGCTCTTTAGTATCCAGAATGAGTGTTAAAGTGCCCTTTAGTATCCAGAATGTGTGTTAAAGTGCTCTTTAGTATCCAAAGTGTGTGTTAAAGTGCCCTTAGAATCCAAAATGTGTGTTAAAGTGCCCTTTAGTATCCAGAATGAGTGTTAAAGTGCCCTTAGTATCCAAAATGTGTGTTAAAGTGCCCTTAGAATCCAAAATGTGTGTTAAAGTGCTCTTTAGTATCCAGAATGAGTGTTAAAGTGCCCTTTAGTATCCAGAATGTGTGTTAAAGTGCTCTTTAGTATCCAAAGTGTGTGTTAAAGTGCCCTTAGAATCCAGAATGTGTGTAAAAGTGCTCTTTAGTATCCAGAATGAGTGTTAAAGTGCCCTTTAGTATCCAGAATGTGTGTTAAAGTGCCCTTAGTATCCAAAATGTGTGTTAAAGTGCCCTTAGAATCCAAAATGTGTGTTAAAGTGCTCTTTAGTATCCAGAATGAGTGTTAAAGTGCCCTTTAGTATCCAGAATGTGTGTTAAAGTGCTCTTTAGTATCCAAAGTGTGTGTTAAAGTGCCCTTAGAATCCAGAATGTGTGTTAAAGTGCTCTTTAGTATCCAGAATGAGTGTTAAAGTGCCCTTTAGTATCCAGAATGTGTGTTAAAGTGCTCTTTAGTATCCAGAGTGTGTGTTAAAGTGCCCTTAGAATCCAAAATGTGTGTTAAAGTGCTCTTAGAATCCAAAATGTGTGTTAAAGTGCCCTTAGTATCCAAAATGTGTGTTTAAGTGCCCTTAGTATCCAAAATGTGTGTTTAAGTGCCCTTAGTATCCAAAATGTGTGTTAAAGTGCCCTTAGAATCCAGAATGTGTGTTAAAGTGCTCTTTAGTATCCAGAATGAGTGTTAAAGTGCCCTTTAGTATCCAGAATGTGTGTTAAAGTGCTCTTTAGTATCCAGAGTGTGTGTTAAAGTGCCCTTAGAATCCAAAATGTGTGTTAAAGTGCTCTTAGAATCCAAAATGTGTGTTAAAGTGCCCTTAGTATCCAAAATGTGTGTTAAAGTGCCCTTTAGTATCCAGAATGTGTGTTAAAGTGCCCTTTAGTATCCAGAATGTGCGTTAAAGTGCCCTTAGAATCCAGAATGTGTGTTAAAGTGCTCTTTAGTATCCAGAATGAGTGTTAAAGTGCCCTTTAGTATCCAAAATGTGTGTTAAAGTGCCCTTAGAATCCAGAATGTGTGTTAAAGTGCTCTTTAGTATCCAGAATGAGTGTTAAAGTGCCCTTAGTATCCAAAATGTGTGTTAAAGTGCCCTTAGTATCCAAAGTGTGTGTTAAAGTGCCCTTTAGTATCCAGAATGTGTGTTAAAGTGCCCTTAGAATCCAGAATGTGTGTTAAAGTGCCCTTTAGTATCCAAAATGTGTGTTAAAGTGCCCTTAATATCCAGAATGAGTGTTAAAGTGCCCTTAGTATCCAAAATGTGTGTTAAAGTGCCCTTAGAATCCAAAATGTGTGTTAAAGTGCTCTTTAGTATCCAGAATGAGTGTTAAAGTGCCCTTTAGTATCCAGAATGTGTGTTAAAGTGCTCTTTAGTATCCAAAGTGTGTGTTAAAGTGCCCTTAGAATCCAAAATGTGTGTTAAAGTGCCCTTTAGTATCCAGAATGAGTGTTAAAGTGCCCTTAGTATCCAAAATGTGTGTTAAAGTGCCCTTAGAATCCAAAATGTGTGTTAAAGTGCTCTTTAGTATCCAGAATGAGTGTTAAAGTGCCCTTTAGTATCCAGAATGTGTGTTAAAGTGCTCTTTAGTATCCAAAGTGTGTGTTAAAGTGCCCTTAGAATCCAGAATGTGTGTAAAAGTGCTCTTTAGTATCCAGAATGAGTGTTAAAGTGCCCTTTAGTATCCAGAATGTGTGTTAAAGTGCCCTTAGTATCCAAAATGTGTGTTAAAGTGCCCTTAGAATCCAAAATGTGTGTTAAAGTGCTCTTTAGTATCCAGAATGAGTGTTAAAGTGCCCTTTAGTATCCAGAATGTGTGTTAAAGTGCTCTTTAGTATCCAAAGTGTGTGTTAAAGTGCCCTTAGAATCCAGAATGTGTGTTAAAGTGCTCTTTAGTATCCAAAATGTGTGTTATAGTGCCCTTAGTATCCAAAATGTGTGTTAAAGTGCCCTTAGAATCCAGAATGTGTGTTAAAGTGCCCTTTAGTATCCAGAATGTGTGTTAAAGTGCCCTTAGAATCCAGAATGTGTGTTAAAGTGCTATTTAGTATCCAAAATGTGTGTTAAAGTGCCCTTAGTATCCAGAATGTGTGTTAAAGTGCCCTTAGAATCCAGAATGTGTGTTAAAGTGCTCTTTAGTATCCAAAATGTGTGTTAAAGTGCCCTTAGAATCCAGAATGTGTGTTTAAGTGCCCTTAGAATCCAGAATGTGTGTTAAAGTGCCCTTTAGTATCCAGAATGAGTGTTAAAGTGCCCTTTAGTATCCAGAATGTGTGTTAAAGTGCCCTTAGTATCCAAAATGTGTGTTAAAGTGCCCTTAGAATCCAAAATGTGTGTTAAAGTGCCCTTTAGTATCCAGAATGTGTGTTAAAGTGCTCTTTAGTATCCAAAGTGTGTGTTAAAGTGCCCTTAGAATCCAGAATGTGTGTAAAAGTGCTCTTTAGTATCCAGAATGAGTGTTAAAGTGCCCTTTAGTATCCAGAATGTGTGTTAAAGTGCCCTTAGTATCCAAAATGTGTGTTAAAGTGCTCTTTAGTATCCAGAATGAGTGTTAAAGTGCCCTTTAGTATCCAGAATGTGTGTTAAAGTGCCCTTTAGTATCCAAAATGTGTGTTATAGTGCCCTTAGTATCCAAAATGTGTGTTAAAGTGCCCTTAGAATCCAGAATGTGTGTTAAAGTGCCCTTAGAATCCAGAATGTGTGTTAAAGTGCCCTTAGAATCCAAAATGTGTGTTAAAGTGCTCTTAGAATCCAAAATGTGTGTTAAAGTGCCCTTAGTATCCAGAATCTGTGTTAAAGTGCTCTTAGAATCCAAAATGTGTGTTAAAGTGCTCTTAGAATCCAAAATGTGTGTTAAAGTGCCCTTAGTATCCAGAATCTGTATAAAAGTGCCCTCCTCCTGGCTAAATGCACTAAAAACATGCCCTCTCCTCTTTTGTTTTCTCAGGCCAGTGGCGGTCAGGTGTCTCTCCTACCTGTCAGGATATTCTGTGCGGTCTGAACACATCTGAGGGAGGGGGAGCAGTATACCAGGTCCAGAGTTGTGTTGCTGTCTGACAGGGCCTCACCTGGATAACCACACACAGGTTTGGATCAGGACCAGAAGGCTGCTCTTTATATATTTACTCAGTGCATTGATGAGATGGACAGATCCGGGTGACCTACCCACTATTCTGGCCTGTGTGCATCCAGTCACAGTGATGGGAGCGTCCATGTCATAATCTCTGTGGCCCCCCCACAGCGGCACACTGGGAGGCATGTTCAGGTTGGAGCGGACATATCTACCTGCAGCAGCAAAAGAAGATGGTGATTTCTCTTCTCTACCTAAAGATATAGATATTGATGTGTTTATTGATGCTGTACCAGTAGCGTTGTGTTTTACTACAGTAAAAGTACTTTATTTAGTGTTGGAGCTCAAGTTTTCAATTTAAAACTCCGGATCAGAGCTTTAGCCTTTTAACAGGTTAGTCTCCCATATCCACTGATGAAATTCAAGGGGACTGGTTATAAAACACCAACCTTTACTGTCTGAGCACAGCGAGTGCCAGTGTTTTCCAAACACCACGTCCATCCTCTCGCCATGCCGACACACAAACAGCGTCCTCTTGGGTTGCCTGGAGTGACTCCCACTCTTGCGCAGGACCTGCTGGAATTTAAAAGCATTAAAAACCACCAGTAAGTCACTGTTGGAAGCAGCAGCAGCACATGTGTTGCTTTTCACTGGGTCAGTGTACCTGCATGGGATGACACATGAGGCTGAGGCTGGGGCTCTCTGCAGGACTGGGGGCGTCCAGCAGGGCGTCCAGCACCCCCCGCTCCTTGCTGCCCTTATCACAGGGGCTGAAGAACGAATGGGAGCTGGAGCAGGAACAAAGTGAAAACGACATAATTTATTCTCTATTCCTCTGGTCGACTAAGTGAAAAAAACAAAAAAACAAAAGTGAGCTTCTCCAGGAGATGGTGCCAGAGGCAAATTAACTGTATCTTATCAAGAGATAAGATAAGAGATAAGATATGATTTTATTGATCCCACAACGGGGAAATTTGTCTGTTACTGCAGCGTACAGAGTAAAGACATGAAAATAAAAGGTAAAGAAGATAAAAGCTATAAAAGTACACAACACTGTGTACAAAATTCGTAGAATTTGTTGATGATCCGCATACACAGTATGCATTATGGGCATAGAATGGGATGGAGAAAAAATACTGATTAATAGCAATAAAAAAGAAAAAAAAAGAAAAAAGGTATGCATAAGCAAAGCATACATACATACATACACACATACTAACCCTATACACACATGTACACATACATAGCTAATGCACACTTAAAGTGCAGGATGTGTGTGTACAGTAAAGTGACGAGTGGAGGAAAAGTGACTACAGTCAGTAGTTGATGCATTTGGCTGTATAAGTCTGTGTGTGTGTGTATATATACTGTATATATATATATATATATATATATATATAGATATATATACTCTCATGAAGTCACTGTCATTAATGATCTTGCTTATGGGAGGAGGTTTTCACTCAAATGGCCCCATCCATTCTTTTCTTTACCTGGATCAGTCGTCCACATGATGATTTCATCATTCTGATGTTTCCTATCATATTAAATGATGGTCTTTGTAAGCAAATGAGCATTCTTTCTTCACCAGACATGACAAATTGAGTTTTTACTGAAACTTCTATTTGGTTTCATCCGACCATTTGACCGTTCTCCCAATCCTCTTCTGGACCATCCATATGACTCCTCCTCCTCTGCCTACGTACGGTGAGCGTATTGCGTCACTCTCTGTTACTCTAAGCTCTGTTGTGTGTGTGGCAGCGTCTCTGCGTCGCTGCTTACTTTTTCCCTTTTATCATTTCAAAAAAAAAAAAAAATTCAATTGGCATCTCAAAGTTAATTCTTCCTATGTACGATAGTGTCATTCAAGCACCCTCCTACTGTCTCTTACTTTAGCGTTTCCATCGCTCATATCCCGATCGCTCGTTGTATTGGCTCCGCTAACCTAGCTTGCTCGGCTAGCTTGAAGTGCTCAGCTAACTTAGCTACGATGGCTTCTCTCACTCCCTCTCCTACTGCTGTTTCCTGCTCAGGGTGTCTTATGTTTAGCTATTCCCCTGCCTCCATTAGTAGTAACGGTACTTGTATCAAATGTAATGTTGTGTTAGACTTGGAGGCGAGGGTTCGTGAGGTAGAAGCTCGGCTCCGTGCGTTAGATAGCCAGTCATATGCTAGTGTAGCTAGACGGTCCCTAGTCTCCCCGGACCCCCCCAACGTAACCCAAAGCTCCCGGGCAGCAGCCGCCGCGGTCCGAGCTATTAGCCCGGGCCGAGCTAACGCTAGCTTAGCCTGTAGCTTAGCCGCTAGCGCCCCCGGCATTTTCCGAACAGCGCGACTGGGTGACTGTTCAAAGGGGGAATAGACGTCCTAAACCGAAGCCCTCGGGTACCAACAACACTGTTCACGTATCGAACAGATTTCTCCCACTCAGCGAAATACCCGCTGAGAAACAAACTCTGGTAATTGGCAGCTCTGTAGTCCGATACGTGAAGCTAGCAACACCAGGGTGCACAGTTAGCTGTATCCCGGGGGCCAGAGCAGGCGACATCGAATCCAACCTGAAGCTGTTAGCTAGGACTAGGCCTAGGTTTGAAAGGATTATTATCCACGTCGGCGGTAACGACGCCCGTGCTCGTCAGTCAGAGGTAACGAAGATTAATGTGGAGTCGGTATGTACCTATGCAAAGACCATGTTGGACACTGTAGTTTTCTCTGGCCCCCTGCCGAACATGACTAGTGATCTCATGTTTAGTCGCATGAGGTCTTTTCACCGCTGGTTGTCGGGTTGGTGCCCAGATAATAATGTGGGTTTCATAGATAATTGGTCGACGTTCTGGGGGAAACCTGGTCTGATAGCGAGAGATGGCATACATCCCACCCTGGATGGAGCCTCTCTCTTATCCAGGAATATGTTAGACTTTATCACCCGAAAACCGTGACTACACAGAGTTGAGTCCAGGAGGCGGAGTCGCAGTCCTACACGCTTCTCTGCGTCTCCCTTAGAGCAGTCACCCACTCAGAACTACATAGAGACGGTGTCTGTCCCCCGACCACTTCATTCACTAAAATCCTTTACATCCAACAATAGAAGACGAGTCACCCACAGCAACTTAATTAATATTAGCACTAATTCAGCCATAAAGCAACAGGACTGGAGAGTGAAATGTGGACTTTTAAACATTAGATCTCTGTCATCCAAAGCTTTGTTAATAAATGATATAATATCAGATTATAATATTGACTTGCTCTGTCTTACTGAAACCTGGCTGCATCCTGATGAATATGTCAGCCTGAATGAATCCACTCCTCCCAGCCATATTAACACTCATATTCCTCGTGACAGCGGCCGAGGTGGTGGAGTTGCAGCCATTTTCAACTCCAGTTTACTAATCAGCCCTGAACCGAAGTGTAGCTACACATCATTTGAAAGCCTTGTGCTTAGTCTCTCCCACCCAACTTGGAAATCACTACAACCAGTCATATTTATCACTGTGTACCGCCCTCCAGGCCCATATTCAGAATTTTTATCAGAATTCTCAGAGTATCTCTCAAGTCTAGTACTCAGGACAGATAAGATAATCATGGCAGGTGACTTTAATATTCATGTCGATGTTGATGGTGATAGCCTTGGCTCTGCCTTCCTCTCTTTACTAGAGTCAATCGGCTTTTCTCAGAGAGTAAATGTGCCCACCCATTGCTTTAACCACACCCTTGACCTCGTCCTGACATACGGCATTGAGGTTGAACACTTATCTGTCTTCCCACAGAATCCCCTCCTGTCAGATCATTATCTAATAACTTTTGAATTCCTGTTATTAAACTACTCACCACCTGAAAAAAGCATACTCACTCGATACCTAACTGACAGTTCCATATCTAAATACAAGAAGGTGATTCCCTCAGTCTTTAATCCGCTGCCTTGCCTCACCACAACTATAGATTTATATGCTGTTGCAGGTCCATCTAAAATAGATCAACTTGTTGAGAGCGCTGCAAGTTCACTGCGAACAACCCTTGACTCCATTGCTCCCCAAAAAAAGAAGTTAATTAAACAAAAAAGAGTCGCTCCCTGGTATAACTCTCTCACCCGTACACTAAAGTTAACCTCTCGGAGGCATGAACGAATATGGCGCTCCAGCAAACTGGAAGAGGCTTTACACGCATGGAAAGAGAGTCTCAGAATGTACAGGAAGGCCCTACGCAATGCCAGAGCTGCTTATTACTCCTCACTGAAAAAAACAAAAACAATCCAAGGTTCCTCTTCAGCACGTTAGCTTCACTGACTAAATGTAACTACACTATTGATCCACGTATTCCTACAACCCTCAGCAGTGATGACTTCATGGACTTCTTTAACGACAAAATTCTGACAATTAGAGACAGAATTTATCACCTTGTTCCATCCACTGGCTCTAATCTGCCCTCAGATGCTGTTAGTGTAGAGACAGATGAAATAGCTAATATTCACCTCGACACATTTACTTCAATCAACTTCGCTGAACTAGCTTCACTGATGTCGTCATCTAAAACTTCAACCTGTCTTCTGGACCCTATTCCATCCGGATTGCTAAAAGACATTTTCCCTTTGATTAGCCCTTCCTTACTAGAAATACTAAACATGTCTTTATTATCTGGCTATGTACCGCAGTCCTTTAAAGTAGCCGTAATTAAACCTCTCCTTAAAAAACCTGCCCTCGACTCAAGTGTTTTAGCCAACTATAGACCCATTTCTAATCTTCCCTTCCTCTCTAAGATTCTGGAAAAAGCAGTTGCTAAACAGCTGTGTGACTTTTTACACAACAATAACTTATATGAGGATTTCCAGTCAGGTTTTAGAATGCATCACAGCACAGAGACGGCTTTAGTTAAGGTTTCAAATGATATTCTCAATGCGTCTGATAAAGGATTCATTTCCATCCTTGTTCTGTTAGATCTTAGCGCTGCATTTGACACAGTCGACCATCAAATCTTGTTACAGAGACTAGAGCATCTTATTGGTCTAAAAGGGACTGCACTAAAATGGTTTAAGTCCTATCTTTCAGATCGTTCCCAATTTGTCCATATCAATAATGTTTCTTCTATCCATACCAAAGTTAATCATGGGGTTCCACAAGGTTCTGTGCTTGGACCAATACTTTTCACCATCTATATGCTCCCATTGGGTAAAATCATTAGAAAACACTCTATTAATTTTCACTGTTATGCTGACGACACACAACTCTATCTATCAATTAAGCCAAATGAAACCAATCAGCTAGCTAAACTTCAAGCCTGTCTTAAGGATATAAAATCCTGGATGACCTGCAATTTCCTGCTACTCAATTCAGAAAAAACTGAAATTATTGTACTCGGGTCTGAAATCCTGAGGAACTCCATATCCAGTGATATAGGTATCCTGGATGACATCTCCCTGGCCTCTAGCTCCACGGTGAAAAACCTGGGAGTCATCTTGGACCAAGACTTGTCATTCTCTGCCCACATTAAACATATCTCTAGGACTGCTTTTATCCACCTACGCAACATAGCAAAGGTCAGACACTTCCTGTCTCTGAAAGATGCAGAAAAACTTATCCATGCATTTATTACTTCCAGGCTGGACTACTGCAACTCTTTACTGTCGGGTTGCACCAAAAAGTCTCTAAGGACTCTCCAGCTGATCCAGAATGCAGCTGCTCGTTTATTAACCGGCACTAGAAGAAGGGAGCATATCTCACCTGTATTAGCCTCTACACTGGCTTCCTGTGAAATCTCGTATAGAATTTAAAATCCTGCTCCTCACCTATAAAGCACTCAACGGTCAGGCACCATCCTACCTTAGGGATCTCTTAGTCCCATATCGCCCATCAAGAACATTACGCTCCCAATATGCAGCTTATTGGAGGTTCCCAGAATTTCTAAAATTAAAACAGGAGGCAGAGCCTTCAACTTCCAGGCTCCCCTCCTGTGGAACCGTCTTCCAATCTCAGTCCGGGGGGCAGACACCCTTCCTATATTTAAGAACAGGTTAAAAACTTTCCTGTTCGATGAAGCATATAGTTAGGGCCGGCCCTGGCTGGCCTAGTTATAGTTATGCTGCAATAGGATAGTCTGCCGGGTCCTCATGAGATGCCCTGGGCTTCTTTTTCTTTTTCTTCTTCTATCTGTGATACTGTTGTACCACTACTGTACTTTTAAATCTGCTGTGGTTCCGGAGTCCTGCCCTGTGTTTTCTCTTTCACAGAGCATGCTGCAGTACAGCCACTGAGGGATCTACGGATGTTGGAGGGTCTGAGGCTGCCTTGGTGAAACCTGAAAGCTGTGATGGATCCTGCTCCTCATCCTCCACTTCTACCAACATTCATTACATTTCTGTTTGTTTGTAATATTCAAATTTCTCTGTAATGTTCTCCACCTGCACACATCATCTACTGCACGCCTGTCCGTCCTGTGGAGGGATTCCTCCTCTGTTACTCTTCCTGAGGGTTCTTCCGTTTTTTCTCCCTGTTAAAGGGGTTTTTTAGGGAGTTTTACCTTGTACGATGTGAGGGTCTAAGGACAGGGGATGTTGTGTTGCTTTTGTACACAATGTAAAGCCCTTTGGGGCAAATCTGATTTGTGATTCTGGGCTATACAAATAAATTGAATTGAATTGAATTGAATTGAATATGATCCACTTTTGGTGTCCTCACTATATGTGTGTGCGTACATAATACACGTTTCTGCCGATTGATCAGTATTAAGTATTGGTAAGTATTGATAAAGTAAAGGTTACAGTGATGTGGTGTAGGTTTAGAATATTATTCTGGCAGCGCTGCCTGATACCCACACAAGAAAACAGCAAACCTGATGGATGCATAAAAGCGGCTCCAGCTGTTCTGTGATGTGATCACTCACCCGTGGAACACCCAGGTGTCGGACTCGTCCGCCGGACCAACGTAGTTCTCGGGCAGGAGGCCGGACTGCCCGCTGGCCAGCGAAGTGCCACTGACCCAGCCCTCGCTGGTCACAGCCTGGTCCACCAAGGACGTGAAGATAAAATCACCAGGAACCAGCTCCAGCTCGTCTTCATTCTGAGGGATGTAGGGGTACATGACCCTCAGCGTCTGAAACACACAGATAACACCAGCAGCAGCAATAAACTGAATCAACACAGTGAATAAATAGATCAATGAAATAATTAAAAGCATAAAAAAACAAGTTCTCTGTCATTTAGCAGGTGGTGCCAGGTAGAACTTCCACGAGGCAAAAGAGAAAAGTCTGAGATAATAATGGCTGATCCATTATTCCACCGATAATCAGGGAGCAGGTTTTTACTACCTGGTTCAGACTGTTTGTTTCTTTCACAGCTAGTCGCTTTAAACCAGCAGATAAAAGAGAAAGTAAAAAAGACTTTTAAAGAAAGGGTAATAAAAACATGACAAGGTGAAACACTAAAAGAGCTCAGCTTCTCCAACAGGTGAATCCTTAGATTTGATGACTTTATGATGAATAACACAATACATCATCTACAGGTAAATACAGGGCAGAGTTACACTATTCACCAGTGTTTCATGTTAAAATGATCTGTATAAATATTATATTATAGTATTATTTCACCAGTTTATTCCAGGTGACATTGGTGTTACTGTTGAAACTGTGACTATGATTATTACTGATATCACTATTATTAGCATTGTAATAGTATTGATATGAATGAAATTCACATTAATAATATTCAATCTAAACTTCTTCAATAATGTCTTTAATAACTTTTTGAATGATAAAATCAATGGTAAATGGTCATATTGTTTTTATTGTTTAGTTTCTTTATCGTTTCACTGTTGTCTTTTTGTTCCCACATTTTAAATTACACCTCCTCACTGATGCTGGAGGTAAGGAGACGTGTGGCAGTGAATTTTTACCTCGTGGTTTGTAAACCGAATGTCCCTGGAGAAGAGGACGGCCAGCCAATCACAGCCCAGTTTGACCTCGATGCCCTCGGCGAGTTTCTCCAGCGAGGAGAGGTGGTCGGTGGGGAAATTGTAGGCCAGGGTGACGTGAAGCTGCTTCTTATGAGGCTCCACGTGGACGTCTGGAGAAACAGGACAAAGCAGCTGGTTTAATGGCAGGTCAACGTCCACCTGGAGCTACTAGTGAATGTTTCTTCATGCTGATTATGATCATAGGACACCATTATTACCAGTATTATTATAGAGCTGTCACTGACAGCAACTGTGAGTGACCGTCTGTAACTGACTGTCGCTTTCACTGACTGTGAAACTGTAACTGACTGTCTATAACCCTCCTCTAACGCCTCGAGGCCAATCACAGCATGCCTCCTCTGATGTGTCCTAGCCAATCACAGCGTCCCTCTACTAACCCCTCCTGGCCAATCCCAGCGTGCCTCCTCCAACGCATCCTGGCCAATCCCAGCGTGCCTACCTGCCTTCCTGGAGGCCTCGGTGGCGAAGTCGGCGGCGAACTGCTTGAGGGGCTCCGCCACCTGCTCCTCCACAAACAGGCCGATGAAGTTGGAGGAGGTGTAGAGCTCCAGCGGCAGCGGGCTGGGGAAGCGCCCACGCCACTGCTGCACGGCGGCCTGCAACGCCGCCACCAGACCTTCCACTTGGTGGTCAGCACACTGAGGAGGGATGAGGAAGAACACTTGACCAGTTTGCATGAGGCGGTTTTATATAAATAAATTAAATTAAAAATATGATGGAATAATGATATAAAGACTTTAAAACCACCTAAATCTCAGGCCTATTTTCAATTTTTCCTGCATGATCATAAATCTGGAATATCCCTACAACAGGGGTGTCAAACTACACACTGCTTCACAAACATGAAGTTCATTAGACTTAAACCTGAATCAGAATAAATCTACAACATGTGAGGTGACTACAAAGGAGTCAAAACCAATGTTGCTGTTACACAGCAAATAGAGTATTGAACAATATTCTAACATTGATTAAATACTTTATTTAGTGTTGGAGGTGAGGTTTTCTATGTGATTTAAGACTAAACCTCAATGCTGCGCCTGTACCAAAGGTTTAGGGTTTAGGTGAGTTGGTTGTGAATCAGAGACTCACCATGAAGAACTGGCAGAGGGTGATGTGGGGGAAGATGTTGTGGGCTTTGTTTTTGCCGCAGGTGACCCGGCTCTGCTGCCAGAAGTGGGACAGCTGGTTCTGGAGCGGCCCGCTGGGTCGCAGGTACAGGACAAACTCCCTGGGCAGAGGGTCGTCCAGGAAGGGGTCGTCCACATGGGAGAAGAGCCTGAAACCACATGGTAGAACTTCTGAAACCACATGGTATACCTTCTGAAACAACATGGTATACCTTCTGAAACAACATGGTATAACTTCTGAAACCACATGGAAGAATTTGTGTATGTGTATATGTATATGTATGTATGTGTGTCATCTAGAATTCTGACCCTGAAGGACCTGTTAGTCCGCCCATTAGAAGTCCACCTGCACTCCATGTATCATCCTTAATCAGATGCACCTGTTTGAAGTGGTTAGCTGCATAAAAACACCTGTCCACCCCATACAATCAGCAAGACTTTAACTTGTAACATGGCGAAGACCAAAGAGCTGTCCAACGACACAAGAGAGAAAATTGTACACCTCCACAAGGCTGGAAAGGGCTACGGAGCAATTGCCAAGCAGCTTGGTGAACAAAGGTCCACTGTTGGAGCAATCATTAGAAAATGGAAGAAGCTAAACATGACGGTCAATCACCTCGTGGGGTCTCAATGATTCTAAGAAAGGTGAGAAATCAGCCCGCAACTACACGACAGGAGTTGGTCAATGACCTGAAAAGAACTGGGACCAACGTTTCCAAGGTTACTGTAGGTAATACACTAAGACGTCATGATTTGAAATCATGCATGGCACAAAAGGTTCCCCTGCTTGAATCAACACATGTCAAGGCCCGTCTTAAGTTTGCATATGACCATTTGGATGATACAGAGGAGTCATGGGAGAAAGTTTTGTGGTCTAATGAGACCAAAATAGAACTTTTTGGTCATAATTCCACTAAGCTTGTTTAGAGGAAGAAGAATGAAGAGTACAATCCGAAGAACACCATCCCTACTGTGAAGCATGGGGGTGGTAGCATCATGCTTTGGGGTGTTTTTCTGCACATGGGACAGGACGAGTGCACTGCATTAAAGAGAGGATGACTGGGGCGTGTATTGTGAGATTTTGGGCAACAACCTCCTTCCCTCAGTCAGAGCATTGAAGATGGGTCGTGGCTGGGTCTTCCAACACGACAACGACCCAAAGCACACAGCCAGGAAAACCAAGGACTGGCTCCGTAAGAAACATATCAAGGTTCTAGCATGGCCCAGCCAGTCTGCAGACCTGAACCCAATTGAAAATCTTTGGAGGGAGCTCAAACTCCGTGTTTCTCAGCGACAGCCCAGAAACCTGACTGATCTAGAGAAGATCTGTGTGGAGGAGTGGGCCAGGATCCCTCCTGCAGTATGTGCAAACCTGCTGAAAAACTACAGGAAACATTTGACCTCTGTAATAGCAAACAAAGGCTACTGTACCAAATATTAACATTCATTTTCTCAGGTGTTCAAATACTTATTTGCCGCTATATCACACAAATAAATCATTAAAAATGATTTGTGATTTCTGGATTTTTCTTTTTAGTTTATCTCTCTCACAGTGGACATGCACCTACGATGACAATTTCAGACCCCTCCATGATTTCTAAGTGGGAGAAATAGCAAATTAGCTGGTTTTCTTTACTGTATATATGTGTGTATGTATGTGTTTGTATGTGTATGTATGTGTGTGTATATATGTGTGTATGTATGTGTATGTATGTTAAAGGAGTTACTGTGATCAACTGGACTTGTTCTTTAGCTTGAAGACGTTTCTCCTTCATCCAGAAGCTTCTTCAGTTCTGATGCTGGAAACCAGGAGCTACATCTCTGGATCACAGGGTGGAACTGAACAACACTCTCATAACAATGGTCCATAAGTCACACTGCAAGGTGGGAAGTGGAATGAGAGTCGCTGTGGTCACATGATCCAGAGAATGAGTCCTGCTCTGATTGGTTGAGAGCAGGTAAACTTCCTGGGATGAGATCTCAAAGCAGGATGGTCTGTAGCAGATAGATTATGACATAACCCACCTCCTCTGTTTATGACCTGTATGAATGAGAAAGTGTGTGTATGTGTATGTGTGTGTTTGTGTGTGTGTGTATGTGTTTGTGTGTATATGTGTGTGTATGTGTATATTTGTGTATGTGTATAGGTATATATGTGTATGTGTGTATGTGTATATTCAATTCAATTCAATTCAATTTATTTGTTCAGCCCAGAATCACAAATCAGATTTGCCCCAAAGGGCTTCACATTTTGTACAAAAGCAACACAACATCCCCTGTCCTTAGACCCTCACATCGTACAAGGTAAAACTGTGTGTGTGTGTGTGTGTGTTTGTGTGTGTATGTGTGTGTGTGTGTGTGTGTGTGTCTGTATGTATGTGTGTGTGTGTGTGTGTGTGTGTCTGTATGTGTGTGTGTGTGTATGTATGTATGTATGTATGTGTGTGTGTGTGTGTGTGTGTGTGTATGTATGTGTGTGTGTGTGTGTGTTTGTATGTATGTGTGTGTGTGTGTGTGTGTGTGTGTGTGTCTGTATGTGTGTGTGTGTGTGTGTGTGTGTGTGTGTGTGTATGTATGTATGTATGTATGTGTGTGTGTGTGTGTGTGTGTGTAACACATGTTTACTTACCAGTCACATGCTGCTTGCACACTACGACCTCCTGTTGATACCAGAGCTTTCAGTCTGTAAAACAGAAGAGATTGAATCAAATCTAATTATTAAAAAACAAATTTAATTATTAAATGAATAATAAATATAATATGCATGTGCTGAAATACAAGTAAAGCTACTTTAATATAGATTATCAATAATCACTATTGATGATAATATCAGCTATAGACTATCAATAATCACTATTGATGATATCAGCTATAGAATATCAATAATCACTATTATTGATAATATCAGCTATAGACTATCAATAATCACTATTATTGATAATATCAGCTATAGACTATCAATAATCACTATTAATGATAATATCAGCTATAGACTATCAATAATCACTATTGATGATAATATCAGCTATAGACTATCAATAATCACTATTGATGATAATATCAGCTATAGACTATCAATAATCACTATTGATGATGATATCAGCTATAGACTATCAATAATCACTATTATTGATAATATCAGCTATAGACTATCAATAATCACTATTATTGATAACATCAGCTATAGACTATCAATAATCACTATTGATGATAATATCAGCTATAGACTATCAATAATCACTATTATTGATAACATCAGCTATAGACTATCAATAATCACTATTGATGATAATATCAGTTATAGACTATCAATAATCACTATTATTGATAACATCATCTTCAGATTGAGATTCTCTCCAATCACTAATTAATCTCCCAGGAAGTGTAACTGCGGCTGTAGCTCAGAGGTAGAGCAGTGTGTAAAGTGTAAAGCGCTTTGAGTGGTCAAAAAGACTAGAAAGGCGCTATATAAATGCAGGACATTTACCCACTCGTTCTCTGGATCATGTGACCACAGCGACTCTCACTCCAATTTACACCTTAAAGTCCCTGTAATGTTTCCGCCTGCACACATCATCTACTGCAGCCTGTCCGTCCTGAAGAGGGATCCTCCTCTGTTTCTCTTCCTGAGGTTCTTCTGTTTTTTAGAGTTTTACCTTGTAGATGTGAGGGTCTAAGGACAGGGGATGTTGTGCTGCTGTTGTACAAACTGTAAAGAACATTGGGGCAAATCTGTGATTTGTGATTCTGGGCTATACAAATAAATTGAAATGATGAGAGTGTTGCTCAGTTTCACCCTGTGACCCAGAGATATAGCTCCTGGTTTCCAGCATCAGACCTGAAGAAGCCTTCTGGATGAGAGGTGAAACGTATTCAAGCTACAAGAAAAAGTCCAGTAGCTTACAAGTTTGACACTACAATGACCTGGATGAATGAGAATCTACGCAGACATGGCAGGAACACCCTTCATCTGGTGCGGGAGATGAGAGATCTATGAGAAGATCTCATAGATCTCAGTCTGGACTGGTCCTAAATAGCTCACGCCTTGGATCCACAGTCAGAGGCCACAGAGCAGAACAGATTCTGCACAGAGCACAACAACAACTCCTCACTGAAAGAATAAGACAGGTAAACTTCACTACAGACGCACTGAAACAAAAGGGCAACCAGATTCTTAAACAACTGACAGCACAGTTACTAATCCATATAAAAGATGAGGTCTCAAAGTTCGGGCCAAGGCAGACAAGGCAGGCAAAGCATTGTCCCCTGCCTACAAGACCTGAAACTTAGGGAAGCCATTGCCCAACATATGTACTACCAACTCTACACAGGGGACACCGTCCCATGCAAATACAGGCTCCTGAAGATTCACAAGGAAGAGGCCTCCCTCAGACCAATTGTTAGCAGCACTGATCTAATGTTTCTCTGTTCTAAATGTACCTTAAAGCAATATTTTTCTAGTTTTTAATTCTCTTAACATGTGAGTGGACAAATGTGCTTCAGCCAAGTGTCTGTTTATGATTATTGGAACAATGAGAAATAGTCTCAATAACTAAAAAACCTCAGTTCTGATTTTCAGTTAAAATGTTCATCATAACTATGCTATATAGCAACTAAGCTATAGAGAAGCAAACCATAAAATAAACAAACATGAACCTTTAACCTAAACCAAGCTAAAGTTGAAAAAGGAAAGAGGTCAGGTGACTTTCTGCTTAGTAAAGACTGTACATGGATGTTATAAAGACACACCAGCACTTTCAGAGAGTGACATGTGTAATATGAAATATATTTTAATAAAAGTTAACTTGGCTCTAAATGAAAAGAGCTTGTCTCAGAGCAGCGGCTTTTTTCAGGTTCTGCAGGGAAACAAACTTCCGTCCTCACAACAATAGAGATGATAATCTCCTTCCTTTGTTACTGTTCATTGTTCCAGGGAGTCTCCTTCAGACTTCACATCAGCACAAATCCTCTCACACATATTTTTTGGATTTGAAGCTGCTGAAAGTGACATTGTAAAATCTGTGAATCTGTGAATAGGTAATTATATGTAACTGGCTTGCATTCATAGCCATTCATATCGAGTTACACCAAAAAGTCTCTAAGAACAGTCGACCCAGAATGCAGCTGCACATATATTAACTGACATTAGAAGAAGGGAGCATATCTCACCTGTATTAGCCGCTCTACACTGGCTTCCTGTGAAATCACGAAAAGAATTCTAAATTCTGCTCCTCACCTATAAAGCTCTCAAAAGTGAGGCTCCATCCTACCTTAGGGATCTCTTAGTCCTATATCAACCATCTAGAACATTAACATTTTAATTTCTAGAATTAAAACAGGAGGCAGAGCCTTCAACTTCCAGGCTCCTCTCCTGTGGAATCGTCTTCAGTCTCAGTCTGGGGGGCAGACACCCTTCCTATATTTAAGAACAGGTTAAACGTTCCTGTATAGAAGCGTATAGTTAGGGCTGGCCCTGGCTGCCTAGTCATAGTGATGCTGATAGGTTAGTCTGGTCCTCATGAGATGCTCTGAGCTTCTTTTTCTACTGATGATCCACTATTGTACTTTTAAATCTGCTGTGTTTTCTGTGTTTCCTCATCCACAGAGCATGCTGCAGTGCAGCCACTGAGGGATCTACGATGTTGGAGGGTCTGATGCTGTCCTGGTGAAACCTGGAAGCTGTGATGGATCCTGCTCCTCATCCTCCACTTACACCAACATTCATTACATTTCTGTTTGTCTGTTTGTAATGTCCAGTTTTCCCTGTAATGTTTCCACCTGCACATCATCTACTGCAGCCTGTCCGTCCTGAAGAGGGATCCCTCCTCTGTTTCTCTTCCTGAGGTTCTTCTGTTTTTAGAGTTTTACCTTGTAGATGTGAGGGTCTAAGGACAGGGGATGTTGTGTTGCTGTTGTACAAACTGTAAAGAACATTGGGGCAAATCTGTGATTTGTGATTCTGGGCTGAACAAATAAATTTAATACAGAGCCGCCCACACATCAGGAAACAACGCACTCACACACCAATGGCACACGTCTTTCCCAAAGACACAAAGATATACGACCTGGAGGAGCCAGGAATCGAACCACAGATCTCCCTCCATCTGAAGCCTGATGTCACTGAAGCTTCAGGAGAACACTCTGAAACCACAGGGCATCACCAACTAATCAAATCACAGATTGTTTTTCCCACTTTCACTCATTTAACACACAGCCAGTCAACGGTCAACAGTTAGTGGTCAACGGTCAAGAGTTAGTGGTCAACAGTTAACGGTTAACAGTAATGGTCAACGGTCAATAGTTAGTGGTCAACGGTCAACAGTTAATGGTAAACAGTTAGTGGTCAAGGGTCAACAGTTAGTGGTCAACGGTCAACAGTTAATGGTCAACAGTTAGTGGTCAACGGTCAACAGTTAGTGGTCAACGGTTGCAGTTAATGGTCAACAGTTAGTGGTCAACGGTCAACAGTTAGTGGTCAACGGTCAACAGTTAATGGTCAACAGTAATGGTCAACGGTCAACAGTTAGTGGTCAACGGTCAACAGTTAGTGGTCAATGGTCAACAGTTAGTGGTCAACGGTCAACAGTTAGTGGTCAACGGTCAACAGTTAGTGGTCAATGGTCAACAGTTAGTGGTCAACGGTCAACAGTAAGTGGTCATCAGTTACCAGTTAACTTTTTCCACCTGCTTTTAACCCAGACACAATGCTGAGCTAATCTATAGACTTCACAGCTAAAAGAGTTTCTGTTTCAAAGTGAAATGATGCCACTGCAAGTATGAAAATAGTAAATGCTGTCATTTGTAAGTCCAGGATTCATCAGAAACTGATTCTGGCTGCTGCTGAAACAGGAAACAGCAGCGATGTGTTTACTGGACAAATGAACTCTGTGATCTGACCAAGACAGGCCCTCCATTCAACACACACACACACACACACACACAAACACACAGACACACACACACACACACACACACAGTGATGACTTCATGACTCCTGACTCCAGTTTTCTCAATAGTTTAGGTATGACAGCTCTAAATCGAAATATACAACATTAGAATTAACTAATGAAGTAAAAACTGGTAGAACTTCAGTTCCAATACTCTAGCTGAGTATAATTTCAACATACTGGTATTATTTCCATTCAATGTTTTTTGGCACTTATTTTCTAATCAGTATTTCATATGTAATATATATTTGAATTTTTACTTACCTAAAATAACTGAGCACCTTCACCACTGAAAATTGTAAATGCATTTAAACCATCAATGAGGCTGAAAATAAAATAAATAAAATGAACAATTTTCCGGGCTGCTGATAAAACAGTTAACAGTCAACGGTTTACAGTCAAAAGTTGAAGTTAACGACTAATGCTAACCCTAACAGTTAACCGGTAAATGCTAACCCTAACCCTAACAGTCAACAGTTAACCATTAAATGCTAACGCTAACCCTAATAGTCAACAGTTAACCGTTAAATGCTAACCCTAACCCTAACAGTCAACAGTTAACAGGTAAATGCTAACCCTAACCCTAACAGTCAACAGTTAAATGCTAACCCCAATGGTCAACAGTTAACAGTTAAATGCTAACCCTAACCCTTATGGTCAACAGTTAACCATTAAATGCTAACGCTAACCCTAATAGTCAACAGTTAACCGTTAAATGCTAACCCTAACCCTAACAGTCAACAGTTAACAGGTAAATGCTAACCCTAACCCTAACAGTCAACAGTTAAATGCTAACCCCAATGGTCAACAGTTAACAGTTAAATGCTAACCCTAACCCTAATGGTCAACAGTTAACAGTTAAATGCTTACCCTAACCCTAAGAGTCAACAGTTAAATGCTAACCCCAATGGTCAACAGTTAACAGTTAAATGCTAACCCTAACCCTAATGGTCAACAGTTAACAGTTAAATGCTTACCCTAACAGTCAACAGTTAAATGCTAACCCTAACAGTCAACAGTTAAATGCTAACCCTAACAGTCAACAGTTAAATGCTAACCCTAACCCTAACAGTAAACAGTTAAATGCTAACCCTAACAGTCAACAGTTAAATGCTAACCCTAACCCTAACAGTAAACAGTTAAATGCTAACCCTAACAGTCAACAGTTAAATGCTAACCCTAACAGTCAACAGTTAAATGCTAACCCTAACAGTCAACAGTTAAATGCTAACCCTAACAGTCAACAGTTAAATGCTAACCCTAACCCTAACAGTCAACAGTTAAATGCTAACCCTAACAGTCAACAGTTAAATGCTAACCCTAACCCTAATGGTCAACAGTTAAATGCTAACCCTAACAGTCAACAGTTAAATGCTAACCCTAACCGTAACAGTCAACAGTTAAATGCTAACCCTAACCCTAATGGTCAACAGTTAAATGCTAACCCTAACCCTAACAGTCAACAGTTAAATGCTAACCCTAATGGCAGCAGTGAGGACTCTTCTGCTGTGACTGACAGAACTAACGCCCCCCCACGCACACACACACACACACACACACACACACCCCGCTACTCACGCCCTGGGTCTCGGGAAGCCCATGGACAGCAGCACCTCCAGGCTGGAGCCACATTTCACGGATCCCGCCCGGTGGTGGCGGAGTCTCCGCGGGAGGATTTTACTGTAAAAGTCGTCCTTGGCGGCCATGGTCCGCTACACAATCCGAACCCGGTCCAGCAGCAGCGGGTCCGCCTTCAGTTCAGGAGCTCCAGACCGCATGAGGCCAGCGACGGAACGACCACATGCAGCCGGGCCGAGAGCAGCCGTCTGCGGCCGTGCAGCCAGGCGCTGCCCCGCCGCTTGGCCGCTCCGCCCCCCGGAGGAAGCGGCGAATCAGAGCCGCTCTCTGGCTAGGAATAAAGATATACATGAATAATAAATATAATAAAACACATCAGCAGCTGAAGGACAAGTAAAGCTACTTTAATATAGATTATCAATAATCACTATTGATGATAATATCAGCTATAGACTATCAATAATCACTATTGATGATAATATCAGCTATAGACTATCAATAATCACTATTATTGATAATATCAGCTATAGACTATCAATAATCACTATTGATGATAATATCAGCTATAGACTATCAATAATCACTATTGATGATAATATCAGCTATAGACTATCAATAATCACTATTATTGATAATATCAGCTATAGACTATCAATAATCACTATTGATGATAATATCAGCTATAGACTATCAATAATCACTATTGATGATAATATCAGCTATAGACAATCATTAATCACTATTATTGATAATATCAGCTATAGACTATCAATAATCACTATTGATGATAATATCAGCTATAGACTATCAATAATCACTATTGATGATAATATCAGCTATAGACAATCATTAATCACTATTATTGATAATATCAGCTATAGACTCTCAATAATCACTATTATTGATAATATCAGCTATAGACTATCAATAATCACTATTATTGATAATATCAGCTATAGACTATCAATAATCACTATTGATGATAATATCAGCTATAGACTATCAATAATCACTATTATTGATAACATCAGCTATAGACTATCAATAATCACTATTGGTGATAATATCAGCTATAGACTATCAATAATCACTATTATTGATAATATCAGCTATTGACACAAGGCGGGGGGCCGGAGGCTGAACCCAAATGCACGACTCTTCACGGATCGATCAAAAGAAAAAGTCTTTATTATGATTCCGTACAAAAGATTCACTCAACATGAGGTAAACAAAAAATCACTCTTGCGAGGAGAACAAAAAAATCACTCTTACGAGGAACAAACAAAAAATCACTCTAACGAGGAAAACAAAAAATCACTCTTACGAGGAACAAACAAAAAATCACTCTTAACGAGGAAAACGGGACTAGGAAAAATAACGAGGGAAAGACTGACAAAACAAGACTGGGAACTTCAGTAGACGAGAACAAAACCTGGTAGGACTTGGAGCTGGGCGCTGGCTCTGACACATGGGACGTGACGAACTGGCACAGGACAAGGGGAGACACAGACAATATATAGGCGAGGTAACAGGGCACAGGTGAAAACAATCAGGGCAGGGGAAGGCAATCACCGTGGCGGGAAACACACAAGGGCAGGAAGCAAAGGTGCCTGACACAAGGGGGAAGAGTAATTTCAAAATAAAACAGGAAGTGCAGGGCAAGACAACACGAGTGACAACCTAACATTTGCGACGAGACATGACAGCTATAGACTATCAATAATCACTATTGATGATAATATCAGCTATAGACTATCAATAATCACTATTATTGATAATATCAGCTATAGACTATCAATAATCACTATTGATGATAATATCAGCTATAGACTATCAATAATCACTATTGATGATAATATCAGCTATAGACAATCATTAATCACTATTATTGATAATATCAGCTATAGACTATCAATAATCACTATTGATGATAATATCAGCTACAGACTCTCAATAATCACTATTATTGATAATATCAGCTATAGACTATCAATAATCACTATTATTGATAATATCAGCTATAGACTATCAATAATCACTATTGATGATAATATCAGCTATAGACTATCAATAATCACTATTATTGATAACATCAGCTATAGACTATCAATAATCACTATTGGTGATAATATCAGCTATAGACTATCAATAATCACTATTATTGATAATATCAGCTATAGACTATCAATAATCACTATTGATGATAATATCAGCTATAGACTATCAATAATCACTATTATTGATAACATCAGCTATAGACTATCAATAATCACTATTGATGATAATATCAGCTACAGACTCTCAATAATCACTATTATTGATAATATCAGCTATAGACTATCAATAATCACTATTATTGATAATATCAGCTATAGACTATCAATAATCACTATTGGTGATAATATCAGCTATAGACTATCAATAATCACTATTATTGATAATATCAGCTATAGACTATCAATAATCACTATTGATGATAATATCAGCTATAGACTATCAATAATCACTATTATTGATAACATCAGCTATAGACTATCAATAATCACTATTGGTGATAATAACAGCTATAGACTATCAATAATCACTATCGATGTGATATCAGCTATAGACTATCAATAATCACTATTGATGATAATATCAGATATAGACTATCAATAATCACTATTGATGATAATATCAGCTATAGACTATCAATAATCACTATTATTGATGATATCAGCTATAGACTATCAATAATCACTATTATTGATGATATCAGCTATAGACTATCAATAATCACTATTGGTGATAATGTCAGCTATAGACTATCAATAATCACTAATATTGATAATATCAGCTATAGACTATCAATAATCACTATTGATGATAATATCAGCTATAGACTATCAATAATCACTATTATTAATAACATCAGCTATAGACTATCAATAATCACTATTGGTGATAATATCAGCTATAGACTATCAATAATCACTATTGATGATAATATCAGCTACAGACTCTCAATAATCACTATTATTGATAATATCAGCTATAGACTATCAATAATCACTATTATTGATAATATCAGCTATAGACTATCAATAATCACTATTGATGATAATATCAGCTATAGACTATCAATAATCACTATTATTGATAACATCAGCTATAGACTATCAATAATCACTATTGGTGATAATAACAGCTATAGACTATCAATAATAACTATTGATGATAATATCAGATATAGACTATCAATAATCACTATTGATGATAATATCAGCTATAGACTATCAATAATCACTATTATTGATGATATCAGCTATAGACTATCAATAATCACTATTATTGATAATATCAGCTATAGACTATCAATAATCACTATTATTGATAACATCACCTATAGACTATCAATAATCACTATTGATGTGATATCAGCTATAGACTATCAATAATCACTATTGATGATGATATCAGCTATAGACTATCAATAATCACTATTGATGATAATATCAGCTATAGACTATCAATAATCACTATTATTGTTAACATCACCTATAGACTATCAATAATCACTATTATTGTTAACATCACCTATAGACTATCAATAATCACTATTGATGATGATATCAGCTATAGACTATCAATAATCACTATTGATGATAATATCAGCTATAGACTATCAATAATCACTATTATTGATAACATCAGCTATAGACTATCAATATTCACTATTGATGATAACATCAGCTATAGACTATCAATAAATACTATTATTGATAATATCAGCTATAGACTATCAATAATCACTATTGATGATAATATCAGCTATAGACTATCAATAATCACTATTGATGATAATATCAGCTATAGACTATCAATAATCACTATTGATGATAATATCAGCTATAGACTATCAATAATCACTATTATTGATAATATCAGCTATAGACTATCAATAATCACTATTGATGATGATATCAGCTATAGACTATCAATAATCACTATTGATGATGATATCAGCTATAGACTATCAATAATCACTATTGATGATGATATCAGCTATAGACTATCAATAATCACTATTGATGATGATATCAGCTATAGACTATCAATAATCACTATTGATGATGATATCAGCTATAGACTATCAATAATCACTATTGATGTGATATCAGCTATAGACTATCAATAATCACTATTGATGTGATATCAGCTATAGACTATCAATAATCACTATTGATGATGATATCAGCTATAGACTATCAATAATCACTATTGATGATAATATCAGCTATAGACTATCAATAATCACTATTATTGATAACATCAGCTATAGACTATCAATAATCACTATTATTGATAACATCAGCTATAGACTATCAATAATCACTATTGATGATAATATCAGCTATAGACTATCAATAATCACTATTATCGATAATATCAGCTATAGACTATCAATAATCACTATTATCGATGATATCAGCTATAGACTATCAATAATCACTATTGATGATGATATCAGCTATAGACTATCAATAATCACTATTATTGATCATATCTGCTATAGACTATCAATAATCACTATTATTGATCATATCTGCTATAGACTATCAATAATCACTATTATTGATCATATCTGCTATAGACTATCAATAATCACTATTGATGATGATATCAGCTATAGACTATCAATAATCACTATTGATGATGATATCAGCTATAGACTATCAATAATCACTATTGATGATAATATCAGCTATAAACTATCAATAATCACTATTGATGATGATATCAGCTATAGACGATCAATAATCACTATTGATGATAATATCAGCTATAGACTATCAATAATCACTATTGATGATATATCAGCTATAGACTATCAATAATCACTATTATTGATAATATCAGCTATAGACTATCAATAATCACTATTGATGATAATATCAGCTATAGACTATCAATAATCACTATTATTGATCATATCTGCTATAGACTATCAATAATCACTATTATTGATCATATCAACTATAGACTATCAATAATCACTATTATTGATAATATCAGCTATAGACTATCAATAATCACTATTGATGATAATATCAGCTATAGACTATCAATAATCACTATTGATGATGATATCAGCTATAGACTATCAATAATCACTATTGATGATAATATCAGCTATAGACTATCAATAATCACTATTGATGATAATATCAGCTATAGACTATCAATAATCACTATTGATGATAATATCAGCTATAGACTATCAATAATCACTATTGATGATGATATCAGCTATAGACTATCAATAATCACTATTGAGTGGTAAATATAATTAAAAAATAATAAGAGTATTTTAATGTTTTATTTTATAATTCTGGAGCCAGTAATTATACTTTAGCTCTTACAAAATGAATATTTGAAAAAGTAAAGAGACAAATTTGTTCCTATAATAGAATATTAAACTGTAAATATTCTTCAATATTATTAAAATACTTATCTGAAAAGTGACTAGCTGCATTAAAGCAACATTTAGGTTATTAGTATTATTAAACAATACTGTCGTAATCTGTTAACTAAAATCATCCCCACATTGACAGACTACAATAACAATAAAATATACTATAACATGCTGCTTAATAAGTACTTGTACTTTTTATACTGTACTGAGTTTTGCCAAAAGTATAGTAGTAGTAGTAGTATTTTTTGTTTGTGTTGTTTTAACGTGAAGTATGACATTGATGCATCGATATAAAAGCTGCTATATAAAAAAAGTTATAAGTGTGTAATATGTGTGGAATTGAAGATGTATATTATGGATAAGTTATTATTCTTATAAATAATTATTATTAAACTATTGGTGAGAAGTGACAAAATACACAACAAAATGCTAAAATCGGTCTCCAAAAATATGTTTAATTTGAGTACAAAAATTCATCATCACACTGTATTAAATCATCACATCTTATACATATAAAGTATTTTTATTTATAGTAGATTTATCAGTCTGGTGAATGAAAAAGGTCAAAGGTCATTAGGTGTCCAAATGGCACAGATAGGTCACCAAGTTTTATAAAACCATATGAATCTGCACAGGGTCAAATTGTCTGCATCTATCAAGGCATTAACACTGATCATGTACTGGACTAATGATTCCTATATAATTTGGTCTAAAAACTCATTTTATCGAGATGAAGTTCACTGTAAAACAGGATTTCTCAATTTTTGCAATATTCTTGCTTTATTTGCTCTGTCCCAGTAGCACATGAGTAGATTCATTTTGGAGCAAAAAATCTGACAACTAGGCCGATCTAGAGCTGATCTATTTCAACCCAAATGACTCAGTGCACCGGTTTGATTAAATTACTGGTCGTTTGTTTCACATTACAGCTGCTAAACAAGGTCTATGGTGAGGTCTGAGTCGGTGGTTTGTAGGGTTCAATGACACAGAAAACGCAGCCGGCCGCCTGGAACGCCTGCCTCATCTCCTCCTGGAAGATCAAACACACCATCAGAGAAACACCTTCAAACCATGGACACAGCAGGACGGACGCAGCGTTTCTGCTCAGAATCACATCGTTAGGGCAGGAAGTCGCCCCCGAGGGTCGATTTAAAGTCTAACACCTACGACAGCCAGTTTCTATTCACAACTTTAAATGTAATTGTTATTAAAAAAAAACAGTCAGTCATTCTCTAGACCTGCTTATTCTTCACTATGGTCACATGGTTTGCTGGAGCCAATCCCAGCACACTACAAGTGAGAGGTAGATCCCCCAGGCAGGTAGCAGCCAATCATGGAGCACACACACACACCATTCACCCACACGCTCACACCTGCAGGTAATTTAGAGTCTCCATCAACCTCAGCATGTTTTACACTGTGAAGGAACCTGAAGAACCTGGAGAACCTGGAGAGAACCTGGAGAGAACCTGGAGAACCTGGAAGAAACACAGAGAACCTGGAGAACCCCAGAAAATCTGGGAACCTGGAAAGAACCTGGTGAACCTGGATAGAACCTGGGAACCTGGAAAGAACCTGGTGAACCTGGATAGAACCTGAGAACCTGGAAAGAACGCAGAGAATCTGGAGAACCTAGCAAATCTGGGAACCTGGAGAACCTGAAGAACCTGGAGAGAACCTGGAGAACCTGAAGAACCTGGAGAGAACACAGAGAACCTGGAAAGAACACAGAGAACCTGGAGAACCCCAAAAAATCTGGGAACCTGGAAAGAACCTGGTGAACCTGGATAGAACCTGAGAACCTGGAAAGAAAACAGAGAACATGGAGAACCTAGAAAATCTGGGAACCTGGAGAACCTGGAGAGAACCTGGAAAGAACACAGAGAACATGGAGAACCTAGAAATCTGGGAACCTGGAGAACATAAAAACTCCATACAGAAAGGAACCAGACCAAGCACCTGAGACCTCTTTGATGTGAAGGAACAGTTCTACCGACTGAACCACTGTGCCCCCCCATGCCACCCCACCTTGACATGAAAACTGGCCTTAAATAGGTGAGTTTCTCTTTGTTTCTCTTTTCTCACACATATATATGAATAGCAGCCTAGTCTTACCAGTCGGTCCTGGTCCAAGCACAGACCCACCACCGCCCCCCCGCTCCCCGGCAGCTTCACCGCTGAGCCAAACTACAACAGACGTTAAAGAGGAGGAGAATCAACACTGATGATGACGAACGTGGAACGTGAGGATGAAGATGAACAGAGGCCTCACACCAACCTGCCGCGCCAGATCCACCATCATGAGGTTACCAGGACCCAGGCAGTCATCAGAGTACACAGACCTGGGGGGGGGGCAGGGGTTAGTATCCTAGAGGACCTGAAAACCTGACGGTGTCCTCCCACTGCTTAGAGTCAGGGCACGTTTCATTCTAATAATTAAAGTTAAACCCACATTAAAACATGAGTAGAAACATCCAGATGTGTCCAGTGGTTGTGTATCACTGCATTTTCTCATATTACTGAGTAAACGTTAAATAAACAGATCAATGCGACTGAAGCTGGTTTGGTTTGTGTTCAACATGTTTTTATCATTTTAAAACCAGAACTGAGGTTTTTTTAGTAACTGAGACTATTTCTCTTTGTTCCAATAATCATAAATAGACACTTGATTATTGATAGTCTATAGCTGATATCATCATCAATAGTGATTATTGATAGTCTATAGCTGATATCATCATCAATAGTGATTATTGATAGTCTATAGCTGATATTATCAATAATAGTGATTATTGATAGTCTATAGCTGATATTATCATCAATAGTAATTATTGATAGTCTATAGCTGATATAATCATCAATAGTGATTATTGATAGTCTATAGCTGATATCATCATCAATAGTGATTATTGATAGTCTATAGCTGATACTATAATTAATAGTGATTATTGGTTATTGATATTATTGACTACCAAAAAGATTTAAATATAATCAGATAGTTTTACCTCCTCAGCTCGAAGTTCCGGTCCATCAGCTGAGCCAGACGGGTCCAGTCTCTGTCCTCCAGAGCCGTCCTGAGGGGACATGACTTAATATCAATGAGCATGTCGGGATTAAAAAGTATGAGATAACAAATAAAATGCATGTGGAATTCAGGCTGTAAAAACTGAAACTGACTTTGCTTGATCAGTGAGTTCAGCAAACGTCTTCATGGCCTCGATGACCTGGGGTTCACCTGGAGAGACATGGATAACACAGATAACACATCAAATAACATGTCAACCAACACATCAATCAACACGTCAACCAACACGTCAATCAACACGTCAACCATCAGGTCAAATAACATGTCAACCAACACGCCAATCAATTTGTCAACCAAAATGTCAACCAACAGGTAAAATTACATGTCAACAAACACATCAATCAACATGTCAACCATCAGGTCAAATAACATGTCAACCAACACGTCAACCAACAGGTCAAATAACATGTCAACCAACATGTCAACCAACGTGTCAACCAACACGTCAATCAACACGTCAACCAACATGTCAACCAACACATATTTATCTGTTTTGAGTGTTTGTCCCATTGTTTAGGCAAACAGGAACATTCCTGGAACAGGAAAATCTTTCCCCACACACTCCGAGCTGGTCCTGATCGAGAGGAATCACTCAAATACAGGTACACATATTTTTATTAAAACACATATTTATGTATATGAATAAAAATCGCTGAGCATTGATCATCACTAAGAGGAGAGCAGCAGCCTACCGCTGAGCCAGCGCTGACGGACGTTGCTGTGGATGCGTCCCGAGTCGCTGGGGTCGCTGAGGTAGGAGAGCCACAGCGGGGGCAGGTGAGTCATGTCCATGGAGATATAGTTCCCTGAGACACACACACAAGTATCATCAACATAGCGCCAACACGTCTATGGTACAATGCTGTAACTACATATATGCTGTACAGTAAATACATATACATACACACATATATATATATACATATACATACATACATATATACATATATATATATATATATATATATATATATATATATATATACATATACATACATACATATACATACATACATATATATATATATACATACATACATACATACATACATACATACATACATACATATATATATATATATATATATATATATATATATATATATATATAGTGATATATAAGCTGCATTCTGGATAAGCTGGAGAGTCCTTAGAGACTTTTTGGTGCAACCGGAGAGTAAAGAATTGCAGTAGTCAAGCCTGGAAGTAACAAATGCATGGATAAGTTTTTATGCATCTTTCAGAGACAGGAAGTGTCTGACCTTTGACCTTTGCTATGTTGCGTAGGTGAATGAAGGCAGTCCTAGAAATATGTTTAATGTGGGCATAGAATGACAAGTCTTGGTCGAAAATGACGCCCAGGTTTTTCACAGTGGAGCTAGAGGCCAGGGAGATGTCCTCCAGGATAGCTGTATATATATATATATATATATATATATATATATATATATATATATATATATATATATATATATATATATACATATACAGTACAGTACTGTAAATACATATATACTGTACAGTGCTGTCAATTCACATATACAGTACAATGCTGTCGATACCATATCCTTGCTCTTCCAGAAGCTCCTTGCTGAAATCCATGTAGACTAATCCTTCGTAGACCTGCAGAGACAAAAGTGTTCCTCAGTTGCTGATGCTGCAGCTGCAAAATAAAAGGTAAGCGTCACGTTGCTATAGTGACAGGAGTTCGTTGTATTTATATGTCCTGGTACCGACCTGCACGACCCTGTCCTGCAGCCCGGCCGTGATGAACAGTTCATCGGTCTCCACATTGAGGATGAAGTTGGCCCGCACTGGCTTCGGGAGATCCTGGAGAGTTCACGTGAAACAGCACAACTTCTTACTCTGTGGCAGACAGTAGAAGCTGGAACCAAACAGTTCTAACCTCCTGAGACCCTCACGTTGTCCGTGATGTTGTAGAATGTCATGAGACACTTCAGGGTAGCTGAGACAATGGCACTGCACGAGAGGAGGTTATTAAAACAGAGCTAGAAAAAACATTTTCATGGTAAAGAACCCATAGGAGGTTCCTTACCTGCTTCCAGCGAGGCCCTTAAAGAAACAGAGACAAGTAGAAACGTTAGTGTGTTCTTTACGTTTCTCCACAGAATTTCTGGAAACCGGCGTTTCGGTAGGTTCTCACCACTTGTCGAGGGATGTTAGTGTCGTACTTCAGCGTGAAGTTTTGCTTGGTCAGAGCGATGCTGCAGAAATGGAACCAAGTCAGGCACACGTTAGAAGAGATCTGGGCTAACACACCTGTGTTTGATCACACATTCATGGTCCCAGATGATGACTTCAACAACTATGACCTCTGGGCTTCTTTATTTCAAAAGGTGAGGTCTGCAGTGTTCAGGGTTCAGTAAATTCAAGTAAACTAAAATATAAAATCAGGAGTGACAAGGAGAGTTTCAGGAGGAAGATGGAGGAGCAGCTCCAATCAAACAATGTCCGAGAGGTCTGGAGAAGCATGAACAAGATCTCTGGTCACCTCAAGGACAATGGAGGAGTAGCAGTGTCCACCAACCGGGGGTGGGCCAATGAATTGAATCTGTTTTTTAATAGATTCGATTCTGGACCAACAACCTCCCCCACCCCCCAGCTTCCATCAACCCCCCTCCGTGTGCTGTCCCCCCCCTCTCCCCCCTCTTCTGGCGCTGTGCTGTTGCCTGGTGCACTCTCCTCGTTCCATCCCACCACACCCCCTTTACACCTACCCACATCAAAGCCAGCCCCACCCCCCACCCCATTACACCTACCAACAACAAAGCCAGCCCTTCCCCCCACCCCGGACCAGCCACAGATCTGGCTCACAGCTGATCAGGTGAGAAGTCAGCTAAAGAGGACAAAGGTCAGGAAGGCAGCAGGTCCAGACGGAATCAGCTCCAGATTGCTCAGGGACTGTGCAGACCAGCTTTGTCAGGTGGTCCTGCACATCTTTAACCTGAGTCTGAACCTGGAGAGGGTTCCTGAACTGTGGAAGACTTCCTGCGTAGTTCCAGTGCCTAAGATCGCACGGCCCAGGGAGCCCAACCACTACAGACCTGTAGCCCTGACTTCTCACCTGATGAAGGCCTTGGAGAGGCTCATTCTGCACCACCTTCGCCCACTGGTGAGCTCAGCACTGGACCCTCTGCAGTTCGCCTACCGGCCCGGCATCAGTGTGGATGACGCTGTCATCAGCAGTTGCTAAACAGCTGTGTGACTTTTTACACAACAATAACTTATATGAGGATTTCCAGTCAGGTTTTAGAATGCATCACAGCACAGAGACGGCTTTAGTTAAGGTTTCAAATGATATTCTCAATGCGTCTGATAAAGGATTCATTTCCATCCTTGTTCTGTTAGATCTTAGCGCTGCATTTGACACAGTCGACCATCAAATCTTGTTACAGAGACTAGAGCATCTTATTGGTCTAAAAGGGACTGCACTAAATTGGTTTAAGTCCTATCTTTCAGATCGTTCCCAATTTGTCCATATCAATAATGTTTCTTCTACCCATACCAAAGTTAATCATGGGGTTCCACAAGGTTCTGTGCTTGGACCAATACTTTTCACCATCTATATGCTCCCATTGGGTAAAATCATTAGAAAACACTGTATTAATTTCCACTGTAATGCTGACGACACACAACTCTATCTATCAATTAAGCCAAATGAAACCAATCAGCTAGCTAAACTTCAAGCCTGTCTTAAGGATATAAAATCCTGGATGACCTGCAATTTCCTTCTACTGAATTCAGAAAAAACTGAAATTATTGTACTTGGGTCTGAAATCCTGAGGAACTCAATATCCAGTGATATAGGTATCCTGGATGACATCTCCCTGGCCTCTAGCTCCACGGTGAAAAACCTGGGAGTCATCTTGGACCAAGACTTGTCATTCTCTGCCCACATTAAACATATCTCTAGGACTGCTTTTATCCACCTACGCAACATAGCAAAGGTCAGACACTTCCTGTCTCTGAAAGATGCAGAAAAACTTATCCATGCATTTATTACTTCCAGGCTGGACTACTGCAACTCTTTACTGTCGGGTTGCACCAAAAAGTCCCTAAGGACTCTCCAGCTGATCCAGAATGCAGCTGCTCGTTTATTAACCGGCACTAGAAGAAGAGAGCATATCTCACCTGTATTAGCCGCTCTACACTGGCTTCCTGTAAAATCTCGTATAGAATTTAAAATCCTGCTCCTCACCTATAAAGCACTCAACGGTCAGGCTCCATCCTACCTTAGGGATCTCTTAGTCCCATATCGCCCATCAAGAACATTACGCTCCCAATATGCAGGCTTATTGGAGGTTCCCAGAATTTCTAAAATTAAAACAGGAGGCAGAGCCTTCAACTTCCAGGCTCCCCTCCTGTGGAACCGTCTTCCAGTCTCAGTCCGGGGGGCAGACACCCTTCCTATATTTAAGAATAGGTTAAAAACTTTCCTGTTCGATGAAGCATATAGTTAGGGCCGGCCCTGGCTGGCCTAGTTATAGTTATGCTGCAATAGGATAGTCTGCCGGGTCCTCATGAGATGCCCTGGGCTTCTTTTTCTTCTTCTATCTGTGATACTGTTGTACCACTACTGTACTTTTAAATCTGCTGTGGTTCCGGAGTCCTGCCCTGTGTTTTCTCTTTCACAGAGCATGCTGCAGTACAGCCACTCAGGGATCTACGGATGTTGGAGGGTCTGAGGCTGCCTTGGTGAAACCTGAAAGCTGTGATGGATCCTGCTCCTCATCCTCCACTTCTACCAACATTCATTACATTTCTGTTTGTTTGTAATATTCAAATTTCTCTGTAATGTTCTCCACCTGCACACATCATCTACTGCACGCCTGTCCGTCCTGGAAGAGGGATTCCTCCTCTGTTACTCTTCCTGAGGGTTCTTCTGTTTTTTCTCCCTGTTAAAGGGGTTTTTTTAGGGAGTTTTACCTTGTACGATGTGAGGGTCTAAGGACAGGGGATGTTGTGTTGCTTTTGTACACGATGTAAAGCCCTTTGGGGCAAATCTGATTTGTGATTCTGGGCTATACAAATAAATTGAATTGAATTGAATTGAATTGAATTGAATTGAATCTATCTGCTGCACCGATCTCTCTCCCACCTGGAACAAGCGGCGAGCACGGTGAGGATCATGTTTTTTGACTTCTCCAGTGCTTTTAACACCATCCAGCCTGCACTGCTGAAAGGGAAGCTGGAGGGAGCCGGAGTGGATGAGCAGCTGACGGCCTGGACCATCGACTACCTCACCAACAGACCACAGTATGTCAGGCTTCATGACTGTGTGTCTGAGGTGGTAGTCAGCAGCACGGGGGCGCCACAGGGTACAGTGCTCTCACCCTTTCTGTTTAGTCTGTACACCTCAGACTTCACCTACAACTCGGACAACTGCCACCTACAGAAGTTCTCAGATGATACGGCCATCATCGGGTGTGTATCAGATGGGAACGACCAGGAGTACAGGGGGGTCATCAATGACTTTGTCAGCTGGTGTGAGATCAACGCTCTCCAAATCAACGCCAGCAAGACAAAGGAGATGGTTGTGGACTTCAGGAGGAAGTCCCTCCCCACCACACCGGTGAGCATCCAGGGAAAAGACATTGAGACAGTGGTCTCTTACAAATACCTGGGTGTTCACCTGAACAATAAACTGGACTGGACAACTAACACTGATGTCCTGTACAAGAAGGGCCAGAGTCGACTTCACCTGCTGAGGAGACTATGGTCCTTTGGTGTGTGCAGGACTCTGTTGAAGACCTTCTACGACTCCGTCGTAGCATCTGCCCTGTTCTACGCAGTAGTCTGCTGGGGAGGCGGATGCTCAGACGGGGACAGAAGGAAAATTGACAAACTGGTACGGAAGTCTAGCTCTGTACTGGGATGTCCTCTGGAGTCGGTGGTGGTGGTGGGAGAGAGGAGGATGTTGGCAAAGCTGACATCCATCATGGACAACCCCCATCACCCTCTGCATGGGGTAGTGGGTGCGCTTAGCAGCTCCTTCAGCCAGAGACTCAAACACCCTCGCTGCAAGAAGGAGCGCTTTCGCAGATCATTCATCCCGACAGCAATAAGACTCTATAACATAACATAAACATAAACCTCACTGTAGTCACTGTCACTTTTTCACTGGTCACTTTTTTCTCTTCACACACACCCTGCACCTTAAGTGTGCATTAGCTATGTATGTGTACATGTGGGTATGTGCGTGGATATGTATGTCCATATATATATATGCAAATATGTGTGTATGTGTATGTATGTAGGTATGTACGTCCATGTATGTATGTATATATGCTTTGCTTATGCATACTTTTTCTTTTTTCTTTTTCTTACTATTTATTAGCATTTTCTCTCCATTCTGTCCATAATGCATACTGTGTATGCGGATTAACAAATTCTGCGAATTTGTACATTGTGATGTGTGTTTTTTATTTTTTATAGTTTTTTTATCTTCTTCAACTTTATTTTACTTTTTCTTTATCTGTAACGCTGCAGTAACACACAAATTTCCCCGTTGTGGGATTAATAAAGTTTATCTATTCTATTCTATTCTATTCTAAATGATGTACCGTATTCTCATGACCATAAGGCTCCGTACTAAAAGGCTCAGTCTCAGTTCTGTGTGTCATTACTGTATTTAACACACACATAAGGAACCTAAATATAGGGGAGGGTTTATATACACTGTGATGTCACGAGAGGCCGGGTCCTGGAGGGGTGCTACATCCCCTTGAGATGGCTACAGCAGTATCCTGGCATGGCTCCATCTGCTCGTGGAGCCAGGAACTTGCCCGGAATTTCACCCGGCACTACAATCCACTGAACGATGATTGCCTAATGAGGCACACCTGTGGCCAATCTCCTGCAGTGAAACTACAGGGAATTTTAGGACACCAGAGCTCTCAGTAGTGTGTGGCGGTGTAGGAGAGAGGCTGCAGACTCTGATTTGGGTGAATCATATGTGCTGAAGAACCTGCTAAAGAGAAGACTACTTTGGTTGGATTACTCATTCTCTGGTATTGGACCATTTTGTTTGCTGCGCTGTGTGGAGGTACTGTGGGGGTGAAGACCCAGGAAATGAAGTGAACTTTATTTGGAGGGAAGACTTTTGAGTTTGTTTAGAGACTTTTTTTTGTGATTATAAACTGATGAAGAAAAGAAATCCTTAGTTAGCCTTTTTGCGCTGAAATGCCTTTTCTGTTAAACCCTTTTTGACCAGTAAAAGAAACTGCATTTTAAATCTTTGTCTCCGTGCACTTCTAGGACTGCCCTGCTGAACGTGGATTGCCTCTCATGACATCACAACAAACAAGTGTGTGTATTTAAAAATAGAGCGGGGTAATGTCATCAATCAAACCATCAAAGTCCTCATCCTCTGTTTCTGATTCCAACAGCAGCTAAATCTCCATCAAACATGCCAGCTTCACTTTCTTCACCATCAGAGTCCTCATCCTCTGTTTCTGATTTCAACAGCAGCTAAATCTCCATCAAACATGCCAGCTTCACTTTCTTCACCATCAGAGTCACTTTCCTCTAAATGACGCGTAATAATCCGCTGGAAGTTGCTGTGCTACCGTAGTCCTGGTCTGAATGGAGAAATGGCACCGAAACGAAAGCACCAAGACGGAAATGTTCAATTTTCATTTCTTCTGCTGCTTTACTGCTTTTAGTGAATGGTGACCGTTGGAACTGATCCAGTCTTTGCTCTGTGATCCACTGATCGAGTCTTTGCTCTGTGATCTACATGCCCACACTTCCCCTACATACAGACATAGGGAGCACCAACATTTTGAAGGAAATAGAAGACTTTGATGTGGCCTTATAGTCGTGATACGGTAACTGTGATTCATGTTAACAGAGGTGAATATGTTGGAGCAGGGGGTCAAACATGGGGCCCGGGGACCAGAACTGGCCACCAAAGGGTCCAATCTGGTCCACTGGATGACTGTAGACATTAAAATAAATAAATGTTCCACTTCCTGTTTCTACACAGAAATATGAATCAATGAGAGTCTTTGAGGGCTCAAGTAATAAAAATTTAAAATTGAGATTAGTAAATTCATTTGTAAAACAAGAGATAACTTCACCTATTGATTAAAAATACTAAATATTAGTCTTGTTTTATTGAAATAAGATTTTCTTGACTTTTATCCTAAAGTTGTATATTATCTCATATTCTGAACCTTTTATCTTAGAATTCCAACTTGTGTCAAACTCTTTGACATACAATTATCTGTAAATGGAAAGAGACAAAACAAAATAATTCTACTCAAATTATTTCCTACTGACAGCATTATAATATTTAGATTAGTGAATGGTTTATAAGGCAGTAAATATTCATAATGTATGTTCTCTACATAAAAAGCAGGAGAGAAATTGACAGGGATCATTCTATGTTAATTTTTACCAGAACAAATTTGACAACACTGTGATATACGATCCAATGAGGCAGAGAGAGCATAGTCTTTAAAAACATTGTACTTGAGAAACAAAAAATACAGCTAATTTTTTATATATATTCAACCATTCCTTTTTTTCTAGTACTGTAGAGGCAGCATGCCGCTGATTCTGAACACCATGACACAAACCGTCCTGCCTCCACTGGAGGTAAATATCATAATAATACAACTGTTCTCACCCTTGTGTGGAGCAGAACTGGTAGAACTTCTTGCAGGTGGCCTGCAGCAGCCGCAGACCTCCCAGGTACCTGGAACACACGAGTAATGAAAGCAGAACGGAGCAGCACTCGCCTGTATTTCAAGTCGTCAGATCACGTGCACACACCCTTCCTTCCTGCTGATGCAGAACAGATCCTGCAAGCTTCCAAACGCCGTGGGGTCGTTTAGCGGGTGAGGAACTAGAACCTGGAATACCAGGGAAACACGCCTGTTATTCCTGATGAAGGAGAGCCATGCTTCATTTACATGAACTGTTCTGTAGTTCAGCATGAGGGAGTCATGTGTATTCACATGTCCTTCATCCCAGCAATGATGTCTGTGTTCAATGTAGACCTGAACTAAATATAAACACATATGAACTACATATGAACATATAAACTACGTAAGGACACATTTGCACTACATATAAACACATGAACTACGTATGAACACATGAACTCCATGTGAACACAGATATGAACTGTGTGTGTGTGTGTGTGTGTGTGTGTGTGTGTGTGTATACCAAAGTTTGACTCTCCACCAGAGTGACCTCAGCCCAGAAGTTAGAGATACTCATGGCGATGGTTTTCCCATGGAAGCCGTCTGATGGATTCCCCATCAACCCCACCCTGACATCCAGAAAACTAAATCAGTTGAAATCTAAGACTCAGAGGCACCATAATAAACAAGTTTTAATTCTGATTGCTAAAGTTAAATTAACAATAAGGCCACGAACACTGAAGGGAAATTCCTGAGGAGCTGATGGACATTAGGTGATGTTCTGACCTGGCGTAGGACCTGTATCTGATGGACATTAGGTGATGTTCTGACCTGGCGTAGGACCTGTATCTGATGGACATTAGGTGATGTTCTGACCTGGCGTAGGACCTGTATCTGATGGACATTAGGTGATTTTCTGACCTGGCGTAGGACCTGTATCTGATGGACATTAGGTGATGTTCTGACCTGGCGTAGGACCTGTATCTGATGGACATTAGGTGATGTTCTGACCTGGCGTAGGACCTGTATCTGATGGACATTAGGTGATGTTCTGACCTGGCGTAGGACCTGTATCTGATGGACATTAGGTGATGTTCTGACCTGGCGTAGGACCTGTATCTGATGGACATTAGGTGATTTTCTGACCTGGCATAGGACCTGTAGCTGGTGGACATTAGGTGATGTTCTGACCTGGCGTAGGACCTGTATCTGATGGACATTAGGTGATGTTCTGACCTGGCGTAGGACCTGTATCTGATGGACATTAGGTGATGTTCTGACCTGGCGTAGGACCTGTATCTGATGGACATTAGGTGATGTTCTGACCTGGCGTAGGACCTGTATCTGATGGACATTAGGTGATGTTCTGACCTGGCGTAGGACCTGTATCTGATGGACATTAGGTGATGTTCTGACCTGGCGTAGGACCTGTAGCTGATGGCGGCAGCGGGAAGCTGCTGCTGCTTGGTGGAGTAGTGGCTCAGCCACCTGGTGTAGTCACACAGACCCTGAGGACCACAGGAAAGCAAAAGACTTCATATGCAGATTCAGACGCTGTTTATAAGTTCAAATACTGAATCTGAGCAGTTGTTACCAGAGTTAAGCTCAATACTTAAGATTAAAAAAATATATACTGGAAGCAGCTGACTGGGTGTAAATATAATTGAAAAAAATTAACTAAATTACAGAATAAAGTACAGAAATAAAGTATGGAATAAATTACAGATTAATGTACAAATTAAAGCACAGATTAAACTACAGATTAAAATATGGAATAAATTACAGATTAAAGTACAGAATAAAACACAGATTTAATTACAGATTAGAGTACAGACCACTTGTCCAATGAGTTGAAAGCCAGTGGGAAGCTTCATTCCAAACACATCAAGCTCCTTCTCATTGATGAGCCACTCCTAAAAAAGCACAAACTGAATCAATAGATAACCCCTCAGTAAAAGTTGTTCCTACTGTTTTGTTTTATTTTCTCTACCAACCCAGAATTGGCCGAAGCTCCTGTGCTTCGTGGCGTCCGACAGGAAGTGCAGCGTCTGCCTCCTGATGCAGTAGAACACCACGCTGGCCAGCCGCGACGCCGTCAGCCCCTCGTCGGGTTTCTCCAGGAAACGACTGATCCTGGTTCAGAACATGGCGGCATATGGTTTAAGGTTCAGCCTCTCCACAGCTTCATTATGATAGACATGATTTATTTTAATTCCTAAAGTTAAATTTATGTTTAGGCCACTAACGCTGCAGGAAATATGAGTAGAAACATCCAGATGTGTCCAGTGGATGGTATCACTGCATTTACTGAGTAAATGTTAAATAAACAGATCAATATGACTGAAGCGGGTTTGGTTTGTGTTGTTTTTCATGTTTTTTTATTTTATTTTCATGATTTCAAGAAGACTCATAGTTAAAAAGCATATAAAAGTTTTAAAAGGTGTCCCACAAGTGTCAGAACTAGGACCTGTTTAGTTTATTCTTGATATCAATAACATGGATTCTGCTGTGACTGGATGTAGAATTCGTCTTTATGCTGATGATACTGTTACGAACAGCCCCTCCATACCTAGATTATAAAATGTTAATTATACCTTTTACAGATCAATATGACTGAAGCTGGTTTGGTTTGTGTTCAACATGTTTTTTTTACATTTTATAATCAGAAATGAGGTTTTTTAGTTATTGAGACTATTTCTCTTTGTTCCAATAATCAATAATCATAAACTGAAGCAGATTTGTCCACTCACATGTTAAGAGATAAAAAGTAGAAAAATATCCTTTAAGGGACATTTAGAACAGAGAAAGATGAGATTAATTAGTGATTGGAGAGAATCTCAATCTGAAGATGATGTTATCAATAATAGTGATTATTGATAGTCTATAGCTGATATCATCAATAGTGATTATTGATAGTCTATAGCTGATATTATCACCAATAGTGATTATTGATAGTCTATAGCTGATATCATCATCAATAGTGATTATTGATAGTCTATAGCTGATAATATCATCAATAGTGATTATTGATAGTCTATAGCTGATATTATCAATAATAGTGATTATTGATAGTCTATAGCTGATATCATCATCAATAGTGATTATTGATAGTCTATAGCTGATATTATCAATAATAGTGATTATTGATAGTCTATAGCTGATATTATCATCAATAGTGATTATTGATAGTCTATAGCTGATATCATCATCAATAGTGATTATTGATAGTCTATAGCTGATATTATCATCAATAGTGATTATTGATAGTCTATAGCTGATATTATCAATAATAGTGATTATTGATAGTCTATAGCTGATGTTATCAATAATAGTGATTATTGATAGTCTATAGCTGATATCATCATCAATAGTGATTATTGATAGTCTATAGCTGATATTATCAATAATAGTGATTATTGATAGTCTATAGCTGATATTATCATCAATAGTGATTATTGATAGTCTATAGCTGATATTATCATCAATAGTGATTATTGATAGTCTATAGCTGATATTATCATTAATAGTGATTATTGATAGTCTATAGCTGATATTATCAATAATAGTGATTATTGATAGTCTATAGCTGATATTATCAATAATAGTGATTATTGATAGTCTATAGCTGATATTATCAGTAATAGTGATTATTGATAGTCTATAGCTGATATTATCAATAATAGTGATTATTGATAGTCTATAGCTGATATTATCATCAATAGTGATTATTGATAGTCTATAGCTGATATTATCATTAATAGTGATTATTGATAGTCTATAGCTGATATTATCAATAATAGTGATTATTGATAGTCTATAGCTGATATTATCATCAATAGTGATTATTGATAGTCTATAGCTGATATTATCATCAATAGTGATTATTGATAGTCTATAGCTGATATTATCATTAATAGTGATTATTGATAGTCTATAGCTGATATTATCAATAATACTGATTATTGATAGTCTATAGCTGATATTATCAATAATACTGATTATTGATAGTCTATAGCTGATATTATCAATAATAGTGATTATTGATAGTCTATAGCTGATATTATCATCAATAGTGATTATTGATAGTCTATAGCTGATATTATCATTAATAGTGATTATTGATAGTCTATAGCTGATATTATCAATAATACTGATTATTGATAGTCTATAGCTGATATTATCAATAATACTGATTATTGATAGTCTATAGCTGATATTATCAATAATAGTGATTATTGATAGTCTATAGCTGATATTATCATCAATAGTGATTTTTGATAGTCTATAGCTGATATTATCATTAATAGTGATTATTGATAGTCTATAGCTGATATTATCATCAATAGTGATTATTGATAGTCTATAGCTGATCTTATCAATAATAGTGATTATTGATAGTCTATAGCTGATATTATCAATAATAGTGATTATTGATAGTTTATAGCTGATATTATCAATAATACTGATTATTGATAGTCTATAGCTGATATTATCAATAATAGTGATTATTGATAGTCTATAGCTGATATTATCATCAATAGTGATTATTGATAGTCTATAGCTGATATTATCAATAGTGATGGTTCTTACTATAAGCTCTGAGTTCCTGCCTTAAGTGAAATGAAGCTGGTTGTATTCAGTCACTCAAAATAAAATGTACATGAGTTAAATACTAAGTCATTACTACAGCCATTTGTCTCATAAACTAACCTATTTGACAAATTTTCAACTAATCAATGAATCTGCAAAAACTTGAGTTTTCCACAGATATTTATCAGGATCATTTTTGAGTTTTGTCATTTCTAAATTAGTCCCATTTAGTACCATTAAATTATAGCGCTGCTGCTTTAAACTGATGACTCCAGTGGTTTAGGAGCTTTCTTGTGCATCAATAAGGCTGGGAAGGTGAAAACAGATTGTTAACCTGTGGTTGAGGGGACAGACCTCCACGATGCCCCTGGAGCTGCTCTTCTCCCCCTCCTCCAGCTCGTAGTAGATCATCAGTTCTCCAGCCTGAGAACACAAGACCTCTGGAGGTCAGTTTGTCCCATTAATACAGTAAACAGGTATTAACCTATGAATTGCTGTGAAGGTTAAGATAATCTCACCTTTGATCTGAAGAAGCGAATAACTTGAGCGATGTCAAAGTTCTGGTCTGCACACAGCATGTCACCTGCAATCTGTTTATACAGAAAAAACATCCTAATGTGGTAAAAAGTCCAATGTGAGTGGGTGAAAACAACTTCTTCTTTCCACTATTGAGTAGAATTATCTTCATCATCAAACTGCCTTGCTTGGTATCATTTTTTCAGTACAAACTCTTAGTGTGAATTCACATTTATTTTTTCATTTCAATATACTATATTAACACCTTGAACCTTAAATCACACAAAACATGACACGAGTAGAAAAAAAGTTTTTCATTGTACCACCATGATGTCCATCATCGTACCACCATGATGTCCATCATTGTACCACCATGATGTCTATCATCGTACCACCATGATGTCCATCATCGTATCACCATGATGTCAATCATCGTACCACCATGATGACCATCATCGTACCACCATGATGTCAATCATCGTACCACCATGATGACCATCATCGTACCACCATGATGTCCATCATCGTACCTCCATGATGTCCATCATCGTACCACCATGATGTCCATCATCGTACCACCATGATGTCCTTCCTGCAGCTAGTCAACACATCGTACCACCATGATGTCCATCCTCGTACCACCATGATGTCTATCATCGTACCACCATGATGTCCATCATCGTACCACCATGATGTCCTTCCTGCAGCTAGTCAACACATCGTACCACCATGATGTCGTCCTGCAGCTAGTCAACACATCGTACCACCATGATGTCGTCCTGCAGCTAGTCAATCATCGTACCACCATGATGACCATCATCGTACCACCATGATGTCAATCATCGTACCACCATGATGACCATCATCGTACCACCATGATGTCCATCCTGCAGCTAGACAACACATCGTACCACCATGATGACCATCATCGTATCACCATGATGTCCATCATCGTACCACCATGATGTCAATCATCGTACCACCATGATGTCCATCCTGCAGCTAGACAACACATCATACCACCATGATGACCATCATCGTACCACCATGATGTCCATCATCGTACCACCATGATGTCCATCCTGCAGCTAGTCAACACATCGTATCACCATGATGTCCATCATCGTACCACCATGATGTCCATCATCGTACCACCATGATGTCCATCATTGTACCACCATGATGTCCATCATCGTACCACCATGATGTCCATCATCGTACCACCATGATGTCCATCATCGTACCACCATGATGTCCTTCCTGCAGCTAGTCAACACATTGTACCACCATGATGTCCGTCCTGCAGCTAGTCAACACATCGTACCACCATGATGTCCATCATCGTATCACCATGATGTCCATCATCGTATCACCACGATGTCCATCATCGTATCACCACGATGTCCATCATCGTACCACCATGATGTCCATCATCGTACCACCATGATGTCGTCCTGCAGCTAGTCAACACATCGTACCACCATGATGTCGTCCTGCAGCTTACGGCTGCGTATCACCAGCTCCAGGTCGGCCACGGCTCCGAGGCTGTTCTCCAATGTGGTGCTGCCATTGTTTATGACGTTTTCCAGTGGGAAGTCGTTTGCTGTCGCCCAGCGCTCATAGTGCTTATACCTACCCAGGAGGAAGGAGTAGGAGTGGGTTAACTAAGAAAATAAAGAAGCATCAAGAAGAAGATTCTGTTAATTCCCTTTCTTTACTCACTTGTCCGCATTAGTGACCAGATACACCTCTGTGAATAGCTGTCTCCTGAGGAGAAACCAGGTGCACAGTTATACAGGAGAAACTGAGCCTGCTCAGGTCTGGATCAGGTTTTAATTGTACATACATGTTGACGGTCTCCCACCAAAAGTCCAGGATCTTCTTTCCTCCGATGCCGGGCAGCAGGGCCTTCGGGACCCCGAGGAGGTGGCTGTACAGACCCGTATCATCGTTCTGAGAAGAGAGACGGGGAATATCGATCCAATCAAATCACGTCATTAACACACTGTTAAAACACACTTTTACAGATTGTGTCAAAGGAGTTACTTGTAAGCAACTAGACTTTTTCTTGTAGCTTGAAGACGTTTCACCTTCCAGGCAGAAGGCTTCTTCAATTCAGAACTGAAAAAGCTTTCTGGATCTGGAAAAAGTCCTTTGACACTACAATGACCTAGATGAATGAGAATCTACATAGACATCTTTTACAGATTCAAATATTCACACCATATTCGAAGTAGTTGATTACAAATAAGTCTTCCATAACAAGCTTTTTGAATAACATTCAAGTGCTGCCCCCCCATACTTTTATTTTAAACCTGTCTACTTTTCTGATAATAAGATCACTGCACGGACAGATAAGTCTGGTTATTTGTGATGTATTGATGCACATTACAGCAGAGTATGAGTCTATCAAAGCTCTAAAAGATGCTTAATGTAGCTACTGAGTATATTTACTCAAGTACTACAGTGAAATACTACCTTGAGGTACTAACTCTAACTTCTCAGTTACTTTTCTACTACAATTATGCTTTAGTACTAATAAGAGTAATCAAAAGTAGATGTCGATTTTTTTTTTTAAGTATGACTTTTACTTTTAATACATTAAGTCAATTAGGCCGATAACATTCATGCACTTTGATCTAAGTGGAAGTTCTTTTGGAAGATCTTTTCTTGTAAAGGAATATTTTTGTTTCTACACACTGAGGCTGCTTTTACTTTAATAAATGATCTGAACACATCTCGTCCACTACAACCGTGTGATCATTGACTAACCAAGTACATTTACTCAACTCCTATATTTAAGTACATGTACTTATATATAGCCTTATCGATCAACTACATTATAGAGGGAAATGTTGTACCTGTATCTTTAGTTACTTTTCAGGTGAAACTTTTACATGAAATAAAACATTATAATATATAATGTAATATATAATGTAAGGGGCGACACGGTGGTGCGGTGGGTAGCACTGTTGCCTCACAGCAAGAAGGTCGCAGGTTCAAGACCGCCTTGGGCCTGGGTCTGGGGCCTTTCTGTGTGGAGTTTGCATGTTCTCCCCGTGTCTGCGTGGGTTTTCCCCGGGTACTCCGGTTTCCTCCCACAATACAAAAAACATGCTCAGGTTAATTGGTAAACTCTAAATTGCCCATAGGTGTGAGTGTGAGAGTGAATGGTGTGTGAATGGTGTGTGTGCCCCACGATTGGCTGGCGACCATCTGGGGTGTATCCCTGCCTCTCGCCTTAACGCGCTGGGATAGGCTCCAGCAGACCCCTGCGACCCCTAAAGGGAATAAGCGGGATAGACAATGGATGGATGGATGGATATATAATGTAATTGTTGTTTAAATTGATGGACTTTTCTTAAAAAATAATAATGTGTTATGAACTTTGTGTGAAAAGTTTAAATAAACTGTCTCGAACTATCATGTGATAAACTTAAATACTATAATGTGATGCAGTAATTCATATGTATTACTTCATATATTAATTACTATTAATTAAGTATCTACATTCATCCACATTCATAAATGTCAACATTAAAATACTTTCACTTGTATTTTCTAATGATAAACAATATAATAAACTATATTAATAACACCTCTGCAAATAAGTTGTTTTACTTTTAATACTTTAAGTTAATTTTTCTAAAAATACTACTGTATGTTTACGTTTTCAGTTCTGGACTTTTACTGGTAATTTAGTATTTTAGATGACAATATTTGTACTTTTACTCCAATAAAGTATCTGATTACTTTATCCACCATCTGTTTCTTATTATTAGTGAACCCTCCATGTCGTCATTGACGCCGCGTTGTCCTCTGGGAGGCGCGTCAACGACGCCGCCATCTTGGAAGGGTCGACTTGACCCTAACGTTTGTTAATAGTCAGACACGGAGAGAAAGAATAATAACCTACTTTATAAATATATAATCATATTTCAATATAAAACAACGCTTTTACATAAATTGCGAAATATGCTTCGGATTAAGAAATGCTTTAACGCTAATTGTGCTTAAGGTACTGATTGTGATCTAGTTTTTCCCCTCCCAAGATGGCGGCCGCGCTGACGCGGCAACAGACGTCGGCTTCTTTGTGAACGTCTGTAGTTGGAGTCGCTATAACCGTTGGTTTACCGGCGTTGATGTGTTAGCAGCCGGTAACACGGCGGGCGTCTTTCAGCAGTTCGTTAAACGTGTCACGTGACCGCTCCGTTACAGCGTGAGTCACCTTGTTTCTGCAGGGTCGCACGCGCCGCTCACCTTGATGTGCGCCTCCAACACGGCGCCGTGTCCCGCTACGAGCAGGACGCAGATCATCGTCTGGTGTCTGCGAGTTTCTGTAAATATGAATGAAACAGCGCTGCTGCCAGGAGCTGAACTCAACTAGCGTCAATAGGGAAAACTTACTTCCGACGAGAAACTACAAAATAAAATGTACTCCCTATAGATTTCTAGAAAACACTGGCTCGCGTCGCCACACGGTGGCCATCTTGTGTCGGGCCGCGCTTAAGCTTAAGCATTCAGTGGATAAACTATACTATAAAAAACTATATATATATATATATATATATATATATATATATATATATATATATATATATCCATCCATCCATCCATTGTCTTCCGCTTATCCGAGGCCGGGTCGCGGGGGCAGCAGTCTAAGCAGGGACTCCCAGACTTCCCTCACCCCGGACACGTCCTCCAGCTCCTCCGGTGGGACCCCAAGGCGTTCCCAGGCCAGCCGAGAGACATAGTCCCTCCAGCGTGTCCTGGGTCTTCCCCGGGGCCTCCTCCCGGTGGGACATGCCCAGAACACCTCCCTAGGGAGGCGTCCAGGAGGCATCCTGAGCAGATGCCCGAGCCACCTCAGCTGGTTCCTCTCAATGTGTAGGAGCAGCGGCTCTACTCCGAGCTCCTCCCGTGTGACCGAGCTCCTCACCCTATCCCTAAGGGTGCGCCCGGCCACTCTGCGGAGGAAGCCCATTTCAGCCACTTGTATACGCGATCTTGTCCTTTCGGTCATTACCCAAAGCTCATGACCATAGGTGAGGGTAGGAACGTAGATTGACCGGTAAATCGAGAGCTTCGCCTTCCGGCTCAGCTCCTTCTTCACCACAACGGACCGATACAGCGACCGCATCACTGCAGACGCTGCACCGATCCGCCTGTCAATCTCACGCTCCATCCTTCCCTCACTCGTGAACAAGACCCCGAGATACTTGAACTCCTCCACTTGGGGCAGAGACTCACCACCCACCCGGAGAGAGCAAACCACCTTTTTCCGGTCGAGAACCATGGCCTCGGATTTGGAGGAGCTGATTCTCATCCCAGCCGCTTCACACTCGGCTGCAAACCGCCCCAGTGCCTGCTGCAGGTCCTGGCTCGAAGAAGCCATCAGGACAACATCATCTGCAAACAGCAGAGATGAGATCCTGTGGTTCCCAAACCAGGCCCCCTCCGGCCCCTGGCTGCGCCTAGAAATTCTGTCCATAAATATAATGAACAGAACCGGTGACAAAGGGCAGCCCTGGCGGAGTCCAACATGCACTGGGAACAGGTCTGACTTACTGCCGGCAATGCGAACACAGCTCCTGCTCCGGTCATACAGGGACCGGACAGCCCTTAGCAAAGAGCCCCGGACCCCATACTCCCAGAGCACCCCCCAAAGGACACCACGAGGTACACGGTCGAATGCCTTCTCCAGATCCACAAAACACATGTGGACTGGTTGGGCATACTCCCATGAGCCCTCGAGGACCCGATGGAGAGTATAGAGCTGGTCCAGTGTTCCACGACCGGGACGAAAACCACACTGCTCCTCCTGAATCCGAGGTTCGACTATCGGTCGGATTCTCCTCTCCAGCACCCTGGAATAGACCTTACCGGGAAGGCTGAGGAGTGTGATTCCCCTGTGATTGGAACACACCCTCCGGTCCCCCTTCTTATACAGAGGGACCACCACCCCGGTCTGCCACTCCACAGGTACTGTCCCCGACCGCCACGCGATGTTGCAGAGACGTGTCAGCCAAGACAGTCCCACAACATCCAGAGACTTGAGGTACTCAGGACGGATCTCATCCACCCCCGGAGCCTTGCCACCGAGGAGCTTGCCAACCACCTCAGTGACTTCAGCCAGGGTGATGGACGAGTCCGCCCCTGGGTCCCCAGTCTCTGCTTCCTCCTCGGAGGACGTGACAGTGGGATTGAGGAGATCCTCAAAGTACTCCTTCCACCGCCCGACAACATCCCCAGTCGAGGTCAGCAGCTCTCCACCCGCACTGTAAACAGTGTTGGTGAAGCACTGCTTTCCCCTCCTGAGGCGCCGGACGGTTTGCCAGAATCTCCTTGAGGCCGTCCGATAGTCCTTCTCCATGGCCTCCCCGAACTCCTCCCAAACCCGAGTTTTTGCCTCTGCGACCGCCCGAGCCGCGGCACGCTTGGCCCGCCGGTACTCATCAGCTGCCTCAGGAGTCCCACGAGCCAACAAGACTCGATAGGACTCCTTCTTCAGCTTGACGGCATCCCTTACTTCCGGTGTCCACCACCGGGTTCGGGGATTGCCGCCGCGACAAGCACCACGGACCTTACGACCACAGCTACGAGCAGCCGCATCAACAATAGAGGTGGAGAACATGGCCCACTCGGAGTCCATGTCTCCAACCTCCCCCGGGATCAAGGAGAAACTCTCCCGGAGGTGGGAGTTGAAGACCCCCCTGACAGAGGGCTCCGCCAGACGTTCCCAGCATACCCTCACAATACGCTTGGGCCTGCCAGGTCCGTCCGGCTTCCTCCTCCGCCAGCGGATCCAACTCACCACCAGGTGGTGATCAGTTGACAGCTCAGCCCCTCTCTTCACCCGAGTGTCCAAGACACACGGTCGGAGGTCAGATGACACGATGACAAAGTCGATCATCGACCTCCGGCCTAGAGTGTCCTGGTGCCATGTGCACCGATGGACACCCTTGTGCTCGAACATGGTGTTCGTTATGGACAAGCTGTGACTAGCACAGAAGTCCAATAACAAAACACCGCTCGGGTTCAGATCGGGGAGGCCGTTCCTCCCAATCACGCCCCTCCAAGTGTCACTGTCGTTACCCACATGGGCGTTGAAATCCCCCAGGAGAACAACGGAGTCCCCGGATGGCGCACTATCTAGTACCCCTCCTAGGGACTCCAAGAAGGCCGGGTACTCTGCACTGCTGTTTGGCCCGTAGGCCGACACAACAGTGAGAGACCTGTCCCCGACCCGAAGGCGCAGGGACGCGACCCCCTCGTTCACCGGAGTGAACCCCAACACGCAGCGGCTGAGCTGTGGGGCAATGAGCAAGCCCACACCAGCTCGCCGCCGCTCCCCGCGGGCAACGCCAGAGAAATAGAGAGTCCAACCCCTCTCAAGAAGATGGGTTCCAGAGCACAAGCTGTGCGTGGAGGTGAGGCCGACTATATCTAGCCGGTAACGCTCCACCTCCCGCACAAGCTCAGGCTCCTTCCCCCCCAGCGAGGTGACATTCCATGTCCCCAGAGCTAGTCTCCATGTCCGGAGATCCGGTCGCCGAGGTCCCCGCCTTCGACTGCCACCCGAATCTCTCCGCACCCGCCCCCCATGGCTCCTCCCGCAGGTGGTGGGTCCACGGGAGGACGGCCCCACGTCGTTTCTTCGGGCTGGGCCCGACCGGGCCCCGTGGGAAAAGGCCCGGCCACCAGGCGCTCGCTGCCGAGCACCCACCCCAGGCCTAGCTCCAGGGTGGGGCCCCGGTAACGCCAGTCCGGGCGACGTAACTGGCCTTGTTCTTATCTTTTTCATCATGTGGGGCTTCTGAACCGCTCTTAGTCAGACCCGTCTCCCAGGACCTGTTTGCCATGGGTGACCCTACCAGGGGCATAGAGCCCCCGACAACATAGCTCCCAGGATCATTCGGGTGCTCAAACCCCTCCACCACGTTAAGGTGGCGGTTCGGGGAGGGGATATATATATATATATATATATATATATATAACGTTACTTCATTGATGTAGTGACACTTCGTAGTACTGTCGTAGTGCAAGTGTTTTTTTAGTTTGCTGTATATTATGTTTATTTCTATGTTTGTTTCTGCTACTGTTAATATAACTGCTGTTATATGTTGTGTAATGTAGTTTTATCGTGATGGTCGGAAACCAACTGGCTAAATAGGATAAATTCAACATTTAAAAATACACACAAAGCAAGTGCTTTACACACGATCACAATAGAAGAAGCTTCTCATCAGCAAGAGCAGAAATATCAATGTTAAAAACGTTCTATTACAATGACAATTAAACGTAAAGCAGCACATTCAAAGTATTTAACTACCCGGTGTTCCACGTGTTATTAACATGCGTTCACATGCGTCAATAACGTGGAAAAAACTTTCACTGGGTTTCTTTGTCTTTTAATAATTAACTTTTAGAGAACAGATCACAGCCCGAGCTGGCCCGTCACAATATGGCCGCCGCCGTACACTTCGTGGTTCCACTTATTTCACTGTTGTTTTCTTCAGATAACACGGGAATGAATTTGTTACGTGGGGACAACAAAGCTCGTTTTCTCTTGCTATTAAGTTTGTTTTTAAACTGTAATTCAAGCCGACGGCGATGAAACTACATCCGGTGTTTTCAAAATAAAGCACTTCACTTTCAGAAACCTTTATTTTGTTTGTTAAAAAAGACTCAAGAAAGACTCCACGAGACAAAACAAGTGTAAAATAAACGGTTGTGTTGTAAAAAGCGTTATGAATTATTATCACGTTTTAGATTTTGTCATTGAAAAACGCCTGTCATGCAGAAACCAAGTTAATGATTAACATTAAGTAAAAATGACCTAATACAGCTGATCTTGTGTTGTGTGTAAACTATTGGGTTCTGTTGTATTCAGTCTCAGTTACAATGAACACAGACCTGCTTTATTTTAAAATATATAGAATACAAAATAGTGTATTAATACATTATATACACCCATGCATTTTTTAACATAAGTAAACCAATTCACCAACTTTAATAAACATGAAGTGAATAATGACATACAGTGTTTGATGTTTTTATTATAAAGACATAACAGCCTACCTACCAACCCAGTTTATTAGTTAGTTACATTGCTGCAATGTAATATTGTCCCCAGTGAGGCTTAATGATACAACATAGAAAAATACAAATTAAACACTACCGATAATAACAAGTAAAAGCATGGATACAAAGTCATTTGAAGACATTAACATGATACTGAAAAAAGAGGAGTACTGCAGAGATTAGTGAGAGAAACCGACGTGAAGCCTTTCAGAGCCGAGCCATGTCGTTGAAACAGTCCTAACGTTTGCAGAGGAAAGCAGATCCTCACTTTACAAATGAATTCTAATGAGCGGCTTGTATTCACCAGAGAGAAATGGTTCTTTACAAACCTCTAGGAGCGAATATTTAGGGCACTATCCAATCATTTCTTCCTATTTCATGCACACACTGTCACAAATAAAGTAGTTCAGAGAATTTCAAGTACTCTTTTGGCCCATATGTGGTGGTCTTCAGTAAAAATGACAGGCGTCTTCTCACCGGGGGGTCTTCTCACCGGGGGGTCTTCTCACCGGGGGGTCTTCTCACTGGGGGTCTGTGCTGGACGAGCCCACGATGCCGTGCTGTCGCAGGAGGTTCCTCAGGATCTGGTTCTTGGACTTCCAGTCTTCCACCTGAAAGCACAACACATATTACCCAGCAGTAATTATACATACATACATATATATAGAGGCGACACGGTGGTGCGGTGGGTAGCACTGTTGCCTCACAGCAAGAAGGTCGCAGGTTCAAGACCGCCTTGGGCCTGGGTCTGGGGCCTTTCTGTGTGGAGTTTGCATGTTCTCCCCGTGTCTGCGTGGGTTTTCCCCGGGTACTCCGGTTTCCTCCCACAATACAAAAAACATGCTCAGGTTAATTGGTAAACTCTAAATTGCCCATAGGTGTGAGTGTGAGAGTGAATGGTGTGTGAATGGTGTGTGTGCCCCACGATTGGCTGGCGACCATCTGGGGTGTATCCCTGCCTCTCGCCTTAACGCGCTGGGATAGGCTCCAGCAGACCCCTGCGACCCCGAAAGGGAATAAGCGGGATAGACAATGGATGGATGGATGGACATATATATAGATATATATATAGGTAAAGATATATATATCACTTCTTTTACATCAAGTCTCTGTTTGCTGCTGATTTCATTTAATTCGAACAACAATTTGTTCTTTGCAAGGAGCTTTTAGTGTTATTTTTACTTTCTTATCTTTCTTGAATTTTCACAAATTTGATAATGTTATTCGTATAATGTTATATGATTTTATTTGAACTCTAGTCAGAAGCATGCATTACCTTCAGTCCAAAACACTGGTACACAGTCCATAAACCCCTGAACGCTGACTTACCTCCTGTCTGAGCAGCTGGTTGTCGATCCTGAGACGGTCCAGAGTCCCGATATCGTCCCCCAGCTTCAGGTTACTCTGCCGCAGCTCCTTGATGTACTCACAGGCTTTGGACAAAATGCCTCCTTTACTCTGAAAAAAATTACACACCTGAGAAAGGAGGGAAAACTACTTGCCCCTGTTGTCTAGTGAAATAATTCAGTGTTTATTATTCTGGAGAGTAAAGCTCACCTGTCTCTATGTAGCTCACCTGTCTCTATGAAGCTCACCTGTCTCTATGAAGCTCACCTGTCTCTATGAAGCTCACCTGTCTCTATGAAGCTCACCTGTGTCTATGAAGCTCACCTGTGTCTATGAAGCTCACCTGTGTCTATGAAGCTCACCTGTGTCTATGAAGCTCACCTGTCTCTATGAAGCTCACCTGTCTCTACAAAGCTCACCTGTCTCTATGAAGCTCACCTGTCTCTATGAAGCTCACCTGTCTCTATGAAGCTCACCTGTCTCTATAAAGCTCACCTGTCTCTATGAAGCTCACCTGTGTCTATGAAGCTCACTTGTCTCTATGAAGCTCACCTGTCTCTACAAAGCTCACCTGTCTCTATGAAGCTCACCTGTGTCTATGAAGCTCACCTGTCTCTATGAAGCTCACCTGTCTCTATGAAGCTCACCTGTCTCGATGAAGCTCACCTGTCTCTACAAAGCTCACCTGTCTCTATGAAGCTCACTTGTCTCTATGAAGCTCACCTATGTCTATGAAGCTCACCTGTCTCTATGAAGCTCACCTGTGTCTATGAAGCTCACCTGTCTCTACAAAGCTCACCTGTGTCTATGAAGCTCACCTGTCTCTACAAAGCTCACCCGTCTCTATGAAGCTCACCTGTGTCTATGAAGCTTACCTGTCTCTATGTAGCTCACCTGTCTCTATGAAGCTCACCTGTCTCTATGAAGCTCACCTGTCTCTATGAAGCTCACCTGTCTCTATGAAGCTCACCTGTGTCTATGAAGCTCACCTGTGTCTATGAAGCTCACCTGTGTCTATGAAGCTCACCTGTCCTGTCTTGGTGTAGTCCACATTACAGTCTGGTATGGTCTTCGACAGCTGTACGATCCAGTTATTTATCTTGTCTCGACGTCGGCGCTCAACTGTTATGACAAAAATCTTTTAATTTGATGCATGTCACAGTAACTCAGAGGTCTCATTTTAGTTTGAGGCATTTAATCTCACTCCTTGGAGGTCATGGGTTAGGGCTAGAAAGATTAGAAAATTATATATTTGAATACAGCAAACTGGTCAAACGGATAATATCAGCTATAGACTATCAATAATCACTATTGATGATAATATCAGCTATAGACTATCAATAATCACTATTATTGATAACATCATCTTCAGATTGAGATTCTCTCCAATCACTAATTAATCTAATTTTTCTGTTCTAAATGTCCGTTAAAGGATATTTTTCTACTTTTTAACTCTTAACATGTGAGTGGACAAATCTGCTTCAGCCAAGTGTCTGTTTATGATTATTGGAACAATGAGCATTTCATTTTGTCGCATGAAAAGTGGCATACAAATACTTTATTTTATTATATATTGGCTATTATAAATGAGAGTATGGTTAAATCTTAACGAACCTTCGTTGTGCTGCGCTCGTCGTTTCTCATCTCTAGAGCCGCGAGGAGCTTCTTGCTTTCTACAAAACAGAAAACAATGTGATGACTGTTGTAAATGCATACATGGTGGTGCATTAATTCTCAGTTATGATGTGGTTACGCCATGTATGGCTGAGTGCGTGGTGCGATTGTCCTTTGATTGGATCCCGTCAACACTTCCTGTGGTGACATCATCACGTAGAGCTGCCCTATAAAATACAACAAACACAGCAGCATAATAAACAGCTTTAAGAATTCAGTTATTGTCTTAACCACATCGCCTCAGGACTATTATTCAGTTTTCCTGCTATAAATGGTGATAAATCTGGAATATCTCTACAAACATAAAGGGTATTGGACTTAAACCTAGAATCATAACATGTGAGGAGACTACAGAAGAGTCAGAATCTATTTATGCTGATGTTACACAGAAAAAACTAGAGTTAGAATGTTGGAAAATAAATCTAATATGTTTTACTACAGATAAAAACACTTTATATAGTGTTGGAGCTGAGTTGAGCTGTTAACAAGTTAAATAACCACTCCCATGTCCAATGAAAACACAGCTTTACTGTATTTATCCAACTTATCCTAAACCAGCAGCACCTGTGGGCGTGGTCTGACCCAGCAGCGTATCGGATGCCTGCACCGTGGTCACCATGGTGCCCGTGGTGGCGTCGGCAATGGTGGCGGGATAGTAGGTGTACTGAGTCTCAGCGCTACCATCTCCTTCTAACGCCTCCGACTGGGAGAACACGGCCTGTAACCACAGGCAGCCAGTTATAAATGACCAATCTATCAAAGTTATTAATGACCAATCGCCAATCTATCACATGATAGGAACGATCTGTCACATGATAGGAACGATCCTTCACATGATATCAATCACCAATCACATGATATCGACGACCAATTACATGATAGTAAAGATCTATCACATGATATCAGTAATCGTTCACCTGTGTGACAGTCTGTGTGGCTGCAGGGAACCCGGTGACCAGGCTGACCGCTGCAGCTGTATCTGTCTGAGCCTCCAGCTGGCCGTCAGACACCTGGATCACTCTGTAGGTCACCTGTAGGACACGAGACGTCCATATGTCGTTACTGCTCAACAGGAGACATGTCTTCACTAAGGAAAGTGGGTCATGAGGACTAAGACTAGCAGCTAATGCTCAATAACCAATTTATACAGGTTCTTCTGAGGCTCAAATCCTCCTGCTCAATCATAAATAATGTCCACGGTGCTTCCTACCTGTCCACCTGCCCCTTCTGTCTTGAACAGGTACTTGATGGGTTGATCGGTGAAGGTGGCAGCAGACTGGATGGTGGCGATAGCTGCTGGGTCCTCTGCAGTGGCTACGGAGCCTGAGGATGGAACATCGCAGCAAACTACAGCTGAAAAAACATTTGACACTTCCAAAGAAAACGTCCCAGTACAACATGTGGACACGGTGACACTCATCAAGTATCAATAATCACTATTATTGATACTATCAGCTATAAAGGATATTTTTCTACTTTTTATCTCTTAACATGTGAGTGGACAAATCTGCTTCAGTTAATGATTATTGATTATTGGAACAAAGAGAAATAGTCTCAGTAAATAAAAAACCTCATTTCTGATTTTAGTACGTTTTAATATTATAGAGTGTTAACTAACTAAACTTTAACTTTTGTGTGTATACATGACAAGGATGGCGTTATTACTATAATTTGTTTTATTGTGTAAAGTACTTTTTCTATTTTTCTATATATTCAAAAAAGTTCTATAAAAAAGCATTTTTTCATTTAATTTCTTTATGTTATTATTCATTTATTATTAATAAATAAAGGTATGGTGATGATATGATGATGAAGCAATGGCAGAAGACAGGAAAAAAAATAGGAAAACCAATCTGGTCTAAGGGGGACAAAGCAACAAAAGAAAACACACATTAAAAAGTAAATTTGAATCTAAGAGCAACTACAAAAACATTAATGTGAAGGGAAATTGTTTGTTCCTATTTTTTCTGTGTTTTTCTCTGTAAAACGTTTAAGCCCTGTTGCAGTCCAGCGAGCCAGGGGAACCTCTACATTTTCCCTAAATGTGGCAGCTCAGGTACTTTGTGCAATGGGTCAATAAATACATCAATATAAGACCAAGGAGGGAACCTGGACTGAGCATCTAAAGGAAACCCACAAGCTGACTTTAATCCTAACTGAAGGAACTTTATTCTAGACTCAAAGTCAGGAACTGCAGGTGCTTCATCCAGCTGTGCATGCTTCTAGCAGCTGGAGGGTTGCTCTGTTACCTTCCTCGTTGACAGTGACACCCCCATCTGGTTCAGGGCTTTTCTGTTGGCTGCACATGTAAAACACAATCAACCAATTAACACCTGGTAATTAGCGGCGTGTCCATGGCAACGTGTTTAGTTGTGATTAAGTAACAGCGTTAGCCTGTTAGAGCCCACTCACCTCTTCATTTCTGCAGAACCCGTAGCTGTCCCGCAGCCGGACTGCGAAACAACCGGAGAAGTTTGACCAACAGACGGAGGAAAACACGCTCACAGCCGCAGGCTGTTGTCTACAGAGACGACTGAAAGCGACCACGGCCCTGCAGCACACAACAAACCCGAAACCGCGTTAGAAAAGCGGCTTGCAGCAGCCCTGCAGGAACCGAGGCAGGTCGACCGGGAACGGAAACCGGACTCTGCGCCATCAAAATAAAAGCAAAGAACTGGGGAGTCCCATCTAAAGAAACGCGATGGACATCGGTGTTTAGAAGCGCGTTATAATTTATTTGTAAGTACGTGCTGGATGCGGTCGAATGCTTAGTTTCGCGCTGTGCCAATTGGAGAAGGTTCAAACGCTTTTTTCCATTTTGGAAGCTCTTACCGGAAGTCAATAGCTAGCTTGTGGCTAGCTTGACGCGGATCCTGCCTTGCGGCCCCAGCGGTTTTTACAGATGTTTAAACAATAAAAAACATGTTCCTGTTTGCTAAGTTCGTGGAAGTTGCGGCCGCAGTAGCTGATAGACATAATGTCAACGATATTCACCGGCTGCGTTTTGTTGAATATGTTCCAGGATGAACAAAGATTTACTTACGCCGCAGTGGTCCCTCCCCCGATATTTGTCAACAGACCAGCCTCAGTGTCGAGCTGTGCGCATGCGCGACGGAAGCTCCCATATACATGTTTTGTCCTACCAAAATAAAATGCATTGCAAAAAAATGCATTCACCAAAATAAAATAAATTACTAAAAATAAAATGTTTCTTTATATTTAAATTCAGCTACATTTTAGAGGGATATATTTAACTTTACAAAAGTTGTTTACATGACACAATATAAAAATATGTTTATTTACAAAAATGAAAATGTGGCCTGTAGGGATCAGTGTTGAGTTAAGCTCTGATATAAGTCGTTTGACTCTAATATCTGTCAGAGTGACACGGATCATGTTTAATATGAATTCCCTTTGCTCTTTCTGAGGTATTTTAACATCATGTAAGACAATAAGTGAAGAAAGAACAGGAAGAAAAAAAAAAAACGCTGGACAGCGCCCGTGGTCGAACCCGCGAACGCGGACTTGTGTTTTTCATCATTGAAAATCATTGGGAAGTAACCACTGAGCTAAACCAGCGCAGCGGTTACACCGCAAATCTGCTGTTATATGGTGAAGCATCGCAGAACGTGCGTATTCACGGTGATTTCTCCATGTCCCACACACTGATCATGGTGATACTAAACCTATCGTCTCTTCATTCATTCTTTATCCATCCATCCATCCATAAAAGTGTAGTTTAAGTCAAAATGTCACATGGTGTAACCATAGAAACCTGGTAACCTGAAACCCCACCCAACAACCCCCCAAACACCAGCAACAACCCCCAAACCCCCCCAGCAACCCTCCAAACTCCCACAAACACCCCCCAACAACCCCCCAAACACCCCCAACAACCCCCAAACCCCCCCAGCAACCCTCCAGCAACCCACCAAACCCCCCCAGCAACCCTCCAAACTCCCACAAACACCCCCCAACAACCCCCCAAACACCAGCAACAACCCCCAAACCCCCCCAGCAACCCTCCAGCAACCCACCAAACCCCCCCAGCAACCCTCCAAACTCCCACAAACACCCCCCAACAACCCCCCAAACACCCCCAACAACCCCCAAACCCCCCCAGCAACCCTCCAAACTCCCACAAACACCCCCCAACAACCCCCCAAACACCCCCAACAACCCCCAAACCCCCCCAGCAACCCTCCAGCAACGCACCAAACCCCCCCAGCAACCCACCAAACCCCACCCAACAACCCCCAAAACTCCCCCAAACACCCCCCAACAACCCCCCAAACCCCCCCAGCAACCCTCCAGCAACGCACCAAACCCCCCCAGCAACCCTCCAAACTCCCACAAACACCCCCCAACAACCCCCCAAACCCCCCCAGCAACGCACCAAACCCCCCCAGCAACCCTCCAAACTCCCCCAAACACCCCCCAACAACCCCCAAACCCCCCCAGCAACCCTCCAGCAACGCACCAAACCCCCCAGCAACCCTCCAAACTCCCACAAACACCCCCCAACAACCCCCCAAACCCCCCCAGCAACCCTCCAGCAACGCACCAAACCCCACCCAACAACCCCCAAAACTCCCCCAAACTCCCACAAACTCCCACAAACACCCCCCAACAACCCCCCAAACACCAGGATTCACTGCCTGACTCATTTAATATGCTTTTAATACAATAACTCAGGTTTTTCTACCAGGATCCACCAGGGATCAGCCTCTGCTGGACCTGGACCCAGCTGTGTGTCCTTGAAGAGTGACTGGTCAATGGATGATGTTATTAACTTTAAAGACCAATGTCCTGCAGCAAAGAGGTGAGTCTAAATGTTTTAATAAAGTCTAATAAAAACATCAATGTGTTTAAAGATTTAAATTCTCTATGTGAAGGTGAATGATGACAGAAGTGTCAGGAACAGGTGTTGCTGTCATGATCTGTCACTGTCCTGCTGCTTTTCTAGTGTTTTGGGGCTTGTGGTTGTTCAGTTTCACTTGAAGTGACTCAGACCAGAATCAAACAAACAGAACCTCCAGTTATTACTGAGACAACACGTATCAATTCAATTCAATTCAATTCAATTCAATTTATTTGTATAGCCCAGAATCACAAATCAGATTTGCCCCAAAGGGCTTTACATTGTGTACAAAAGCAACACAACATCCCCTGTCCTTAGACCCTCACATCGTACAAGGTAAAACTCCCTAAAAAACCCCTTTAACAGGGAGAAAAAACGGAAGAACCCTCAGGAAGAGTAACAGAGGAGGAATCCCTCTTCCAGGACGGACAGGCTGCAGTAGATGATGTGTGCAGGTGGAGAACATTACAGAGAAATTTGAATATTACAAACAAACAGAAATGTAATGAATGTTGGTAGAAGTGGAGGATGAGGAGCAGGATCCATCATAGCTTTCAGGTTTCACCAGGACAGCCTCAGACCCTCCAACATCCGTAGATCCCTGAGTGGCTGTACTGCAGCATGCTCTGTGAAAGAGAAAACACAGGAACCACAGCAGATTTAAAAGTACAGTAGTGGTACAACAGTATCACAGATAGAGGAAGAAAAAGAAGCCCAGGGCATCTCATGAGGACCCGGCAGACTATCCTATTGCAGCATAACTATAACTAGGCCAGCCAGGGCCGGCCCTAACTATATGCTTCATCGAACAGGAAAGTTTTTAACCTATTCTTAAATATAGGAAGGGTGTCTGCCCCCCGGACTGAGACTGGAAGACGGTTCCACAGGAGGGGAGCCTGGAAGTTGAAGGCTCTGCCTCCTGTTTTAATTTTAGAAATTCTGGGAACCTCCAATAAGCTGCATATTGGGAGCGTAATGTTCTTGATGGGCGATATGGGACTAAGAGATCCCTAAGGTAGGATGGAGCCTGACCGTTGAGTGCTTTATAGGTGAGGAGCAGGATTTTAAATTCTATACGAGATTTTACAGGAAGCCAGTGTAGAGGCTAATACAGGTGAGATATGCTCTCTTCTTCTAGTGCCGGTTAATAAACGAGCAGCTGCATTCTGGATCAGCTGGAGAGTCCTTACAGACTTTTTGGTGCAACCCGACAGTAAAGAGTTGCAGTAGTCCAGCCTGGAAGTAATAAATGCATGGATAAGTTTTTCTGCATCTTTCAGAGACAGGAAGTGTCTGACCTTTGCTATGTTGCGTAGGTGAATGAAGGCAGTCCTAGAAATATGTTTAATGTGGGCAGAGAATGACAAGTCTTGGTCCAAGATGACTCCCAGGTTTTTCACCGTGGAGCTAGAGGCCAGGGAGATGTCATCCAGGATAGCTGTATCACTGGATATTTAGTTCCTCAGGATTTCAGACCCGAGTACAATAATTTCAGTTTTTTCTGAATTCAGTAGAAGGAAATTGCAGGTCATCCAGGATTTTATATCCTTAAGACACGCTTGAAGTTTAGCTAGCTGATTGGTTTCATTTGGCTTAATTGGTAGATAGAGTTGTGTATCGTCAGCATAACAGTGGAAATTAATACAGTGTTTTCTAATGATTTTACCCAATGGGAGCATATAGATGGTGAAAAGTATTGGTTCAAGCACAGAACCTTGTGGAACCCCATGATTAACTTTGGTATGGATAGAAGAAACATTATTGATATGTATCATTGAAACAGCTCAGCCTGTGTTTGTTGGTACAGAGCCTGGAAACCTTCACTCAGAGTCCTATCAAAGACCCACAGCATGTTTCCTGAAGGTGGAACACATTGAAATCATTGATCCATCTGTCCTTCAGTATCTGTGACGGCTGTCAGTCATTTAGAGTCTGTGATCTAATGTGTGACTTGTTTTCTGCAGCAGCAGCAGTTTTTGTTTTTAGCTGCTTCACCGGCTTTGAAGGATTCACGATATGAATAAAACATGTTGGTGCTGCCTTTATTAAACAATGATTCATTTCTTACACTGCACTGTACATGTTGTTCTCATGTTGAATCTGTCTGATTCTATTTCAGCGTGTTTGTATTTTCTAGTCTCTTAAATCTTTATTAACTGTTTACTTGTTTTTAAATGTCCTTTCATAGTGTTTCTTTATCACTTTATGGTAAAGTTATTAATTGTCAAATAAAACATGTTGAATTGTCTTGCTGTTGAAACCTTCTTCACAAATAAAGTTTCCTTCCTTTTCTTCTATGTACAGTGACTGGTCCATGGAGCGTGCTCCATTCTTCAGTAATGAACCTGGACCTGGACCTGGACCTGGACCTAGACCTGGATCTGGACCCAGCTGTGTGTCTATGAACAGTGCCTGGTCCAGAGATCGTGCTCCATTCTTCAGTAATGAACCTGGACCTGGTTTATACACTGTGGGTTTGAAGTCTTTTTATTTGGTATTTGATGTAAGCAAATGACAAACAGCATCAACATAATAAAAAGAAGACAGGGTCTTCTGAGACCTTCAAATACCTGAATATTTCATGTTCATCATTTCCCATATTCCAGTAATTCCTAACTAACTGTCTGGTTTTCAGCTAGCTACTAACGTCACTACTTTACACTGTCCATAACATTAAGCTGCACCAAAACAACAGATGTCAGGCTGAAATCCTTCAGTCCTCCTGATAAAAGTGGTGAGTCTCAGTCTGGAAGCAGCGAGGGTTTATTGGTGCCACAGGTGTTTTATGCATGAAGTGCAATAGTACGGATTGAGCACCAGGTGGAGGTAGAACATTAGAATGGAACCCTGAGTTGAACCTGCGTTTGGCCACTGATGGTGCAGGATTACCTTTTATCTATGAGCGATAGTGAAAAAGTTTGGAAACAGCAAAAAGTGCTGAATAAACGTAATTCTACACAGACATTGGCCCACACGTTGAACTACAAAGACCTGATTAGATGGTAGAAAGGAACATTCCTGGTTCATGGAGTAGGAACAGCAGGACGAACTAGGTGTGTTTGTGTTGAGTAACAACTCCTTCGTTTCCTGATGTAGAAACTGTAAAAGCCCTCACATGTGCAGAGCTGCAGCCCGCCTCATTAAACCAGTTTCTGTGAAGTTTGTGTTGCTGCGTTTAAATCGAGGTGAAAGTTTTGTTTTTCTTCCTTTAGTTCTGCCAAAATTGGCAAATTCCAATTGTTAAATATTCAACTCAGAATTGTTCTCTAAGGAAATAACTCCACAGCTAAAGTGTGTATAAAGCTTAATAGGTGAAGTCATCTTATTGTTAGTAGAATAAGTCCAATATTGAGTAGAATTATCTTATTCCACTATCAGATAATTTTGCTTATTTCAAGTTTGTTTTCCTGATTCAACTTTGGGGTCAATTACAACAACATTATGCTGCAGTTGTTAGTTTCTCTGCACAAATAAGACAATTGTTCTGCAGTTGTTTTACATGGATTGACACCTTGCAGCAGCAAGTGGAAGCATGGGGTCAGGATATAGAAAATAAGATAGAAAGAGAAAATATAAATACATAAAAATACAATATATAGAAAATAAATACACATGTGATATGTGGACCACTTCACTGACTATGACACACACCGTGAGAACAGCTGAGAGGATAAATGGTGTACCAAGACCCCACAAAGTGGTCAATGACACACGTGTTGTGCCTGAGCAATTACATCAAGGAACTAAGTTTAAGCTTATCAATGAGAGCTTGAACAAATGGTCCCCAAAGACAATAAAAGTTCTTTTATTCCTGGAGCTTCAAGCAGGATTCCACACAGTGGTTCCATCAGGGCCCCAGAAACAGGCTCCATTTGGCCTGTAAATGAAGCGCTGCTGCAGCCCTGAGTAGATGTTCTGAGCTGGTTTCAGTGACGTGAACAGGATCGTGGGCGTGTTTGCTCCAGGCGGTGGGCGGCCTGACTTCCTTCAGCATGGATAACGTCAGCAGCAGATGATCCAGCACCTACAGACCAGCTCATCTGGACCTGGGTCAGCGTTTGCTTCTCAAACAGCATTAAAACATGGATAAAGTTCCAGCTTTTCGGTACGTGTGACCTTTTCCTCTTTCCTTCCCTGCAGCCGCACAAAGATGAGACGACGGTACAAAAGGAAGCAGAACTGTCCAGAGTCCACGGACAGCGAGTCCAGTCTCTGTCCTCACAGACCTGTTCCCAGGAGGATCAGGCAGGATGGGGCCGGCGCTGCCAAAGGTAGGAGGTCTGATTTCTGGGGTTGGAATTTGTAGCAGGGAATTCAGCACTTTTAATGGACCAAATTCCTCATCTAAAACCCCTTTAAATTCTAACACACACATTGCACACACATGCTGCTGTTACATTTATACTTTATTTTTATATTTTTACCGCACTAGCCATTACATTACAACAACAACTACCTCATAATGCACAGCTGGGACAGTCAGTGCATCCTGTTTTGTCTCATCATTAACTGCTAATGTGAGTAGTGGGCTTGAGGTTCTCATGTCTCGTCTTGTCATACCTGGTTTTCTTCTTGGTTTTAGCAACACTGGGTAAAATAGCCTTAAGCTAAAGCACTTTATTCATTGTTGTTGCACTTTAATGTTGTTTTACATGTAAAACACAGAGGATAGTGAGAAACACAATTTTGATTCCTTTGTATGTCAAGTACATGTGAAGAAGTTGACAATAAAATTGACTTTGACACATAAATACAAATTCAGATTTAACACCTTTGGGGACCAAAGATTAGGTGAAGTAACAGGGAGTTGTACTTAAGATCAGAAGTAGAAATATTTATGTGGGTGATATTTACAGACGAGCAGTCTGTATGAACTTGTTGATGTTATGTTAGCAGATAGAAGCTTTAGGGTTATAGAAACATCCAGTCGCTGATGTGGTTGTTCCTCCTCCAGGTTCAGAATGCTCGGGCCACGGTGACAGGGTCTACCTGGGCGTCCGCGTCAAGATGCCCGTCAAAGACCTGCTGAGGAACATCCGCGTGGCCCAGGGCTGCGACCCTCTGAACCGTCAGGTGATATCCACACACCCACCACACGATACGGATTCAGCAGCAGCGCTGCAGAATCCACTTGGAGCAAAATATTAAATTATGTCACATCATCGACGCGCAGGCTGAACGAAGCCGGGAATCGAAATTAGAGGCTAAACTCATATTATTCATTCTAGAAAAATGTAAGAATTCATAATTTTTCTCTGAATTCTGAGATTAAAATCTGAATTGTTTTATTATAGGAGCCTTCTCTTTGTTAATTAAGTTTAATATTAGGTCCTTTTTGATACTGAGTCTTACCTACAGGAACAATATTTACCACTGCTTAATAATAAATACTCAATACTGAACTAATTGTACCAAACTTATTTTACTTGTTTTTATTTTTGCAGTGTATGAAACTCGAAGTGTCATCATGGTTAAGTTTACATTTGTCTACTTTCCTGCAGAATCCACTCAAACACAATTTAAAAAGATTATGATTAAAAAAAATGAAGTAAGGTGCTGGAAAAGTCAGAAGATACTACAAAAATTCTTTGATTTAGAAAAAAACCTGAGAATATTGGTGTCCAACTAATGATTAATGATGAATTATTATTTACATTTTGGTTATTAGAAGTTATATTTTATACATTTATTTCTCACAACAGCAAAAATCTGATCAGAATCATGAAAGTTGCACTAAAGTTCTACGAGGACACGTTGTACCTTACGCACATTTTGTTGACTGTAATGTTCCCACCATGAGTAATGATATTCTAATAATTACTTATTCTATAATTAGTGAAGCTGATCATGGTTCGTACATGACGGACCACGCAAACCTTCAGGGTGTTTGCACACATTCAGGTCACAGACTTTCAGGCACCAGGATCCGTCAAAGATAATTACCCAGAATCCCCAGAGACACATTCAGTCAGTTCAAGCAGGAATGTTGCTGTAAATGTGGAAGAGAAAACTCCTCTGAGACCAAAGTGAAGAAAAATGCCAGATTTTAATTAGTACTTTTCACGTACCTTGGCCCTAATATATGTTTGACTGCAATCATTCAACAGATCAAATATTTTGTCTTTATCCAGATGCCGTCACATCGCTGTCAAGGAGTTCAGATGTTTTACCGGGGTAGTGAATACTAGGCTAGTTAAAGGTTCTGAAGGTTATTATTTGAAATTGTAGGCCAGGATCATTATAAAAGGCAGCGTGTCCTGTAATCTTCATGTCACTCTTTAGGCTCTCTGGCTGCAGTTATCAAATAAATAAACCTTCTTTTCGTTTAGTTTTTATTGGTAAAATGGTGGAACCGCTAAGACGTGACTGCTCACGCCATGGACGTTCAGAAACAGAGGCGTTGTGTAGCTAGTACGCCCTATGCAAAAAACTGATGTGCAGCGAAGGGTTTACTCTCCTTTAAGGATAGAAAGTGATAGAAAATGACGTTTGTGTTTGTGTCTTACGATGTAGGATCCGGAGTACACTAAAACACTCAAAGGTCAGTAAAACCCGTGTCCATGGGGATTAGGTAACTCGCCAGGTTTGGAATCAGGCTCCACTCAGGTTTCAACTTGACTTTCTCTTCCACAGGAACCAAGAGACGAGTCAAAACCCGCCCCGGACGCCGAACCGTAAAGGTGAGTGACAGCCGTGGACCCGGGTCCTACTGCTTTATGGTGTGCTGTAAACCAGCCAAACGCAATGACACGGCATGCCTCGGCTTTCAGAGGAAACGCCCCACGAAGGGCCTGGAGGAGCTGGCGATCATCGTGGAGGTGCTGGAGGAGGATCTCAAGACCAGCGGCTCACCTCAAACGCTGTCCCGCTCCGCCTCCCCGGGGTTGTCCGACTGGTCCAACAGTAAATCTTGTCACACTCACGCTGCCTCTCAAATATGTCAAATACGACACTGACGGGCATAGGCGTTGTTGGCTCGTCTCATGTCTCGGGTCTCATGTCTCGTGTCTCGTGTCTCGTGTCTCGTGTCTCATGTCTCGTGTCTCATGTCTTGTTTCTTTTTTGGGCTTTACACTTTGTACAACAGCAACACAACATCCCTGTCCTTAGAGCCTCACATCTACAAGGTAAAACTCTAAAAACAGAAGAACCTCAGGAAGAGAAACAGAGGAGGATCCCTCTTCAGGACGGACAGGCTGCAGTAGATGATGTGCAGGTGGAAACATTACAGGGAAAACTGGACATTACAAACAGACAAACAGAAATGTAATGAATGTTGGTGTAAGTGGAGGATGAGGAGCAGGATCCATCACAGCTTTCAGGTTTCACCAGGACAGCATCAGACCCTCCAACATCGTAGATCCCTCAGTGGCTGCACTGCAGCATGCTCTGTGGATGAGGAAACACAGAAAACACAGCAGATTTAAAAGTACAACAGTGGATCATCAGTAACACAGATGGATGTCTCGTCTCTCGTGTCTCATCTTGTGTCTCCTGTCTCTCAAGGTGCAGGCTACAACAGCGAGGAGTTAGATGAAGTGATCCCCAGCCCCCGGTCCTACGTGCCCTACTCCCCAGACGCGGCGGAGGCCACGCCCCCGCAGGGCGGGTCTGGCGGCGGCCAGCGGTGGGACGAGTGGCTGAGCCCCCGGGACCAGGACTGGCACCTGAGCAGCTCCGTGTTCTTCTGGTCCCAGCTGCAGCGGGAGGACGGCCGGCTGAAGGACGTCCCCGACGCCGCCCTGCTGGCCACCGACCAGCATGGCAGGACGTGAGTTGGGTACCTCACTATAGAAGACGCAGTCATCGCTCTAAGGGGGGCTTTTAAAATAAATTGACGATAAGGCCACTAATGCTGCAGGAAACAAGTCCAGGTTGTGTCACTGCATTATAATAACACGTTTTGTCTAAAAGCATTTTTCAGGACACCAAAAACAGATACAGATACAAAATAAAAGACATTGTACAAACAGCAGGGAGGAAAATGATGTGAGCAGTTAGAGAGTTAGAGGGAGGATGCAAGTCTGAAAACGTGAGTTTTGAGTTTGGATTTGAAGATAAGTTACCGATTGCCAGTTTTTATTGGTTTGTTGAACTCATCTAAGGCTGCAGGCACACAATTAAATGAATGAACAAATCCCATCCAACGGAGCAGGTTCACACATGACTCCTTTGATTTGCCTCGAGTTTTACCTCGTACGATGTGAGGGTTTAAGTTCAGGGGATGTCGTGTTGCCTTTGTGTAAACTATAAAACCCATTTGGGCAAATCTGTGATTTGAATGTGTTTCAGCAAGAAACTTTCATTTAAGGTCTTTTTTAAAATGTATTTCTGTTGTTGTTGTCATATCCCTGCAGAACTTTCCATGAAGTGGCATGTGTTGGTAAGAGGGCGCTGGGCTACGCTCTGGCCAAAAGGATGGTTGCACTCAACAGCCTGGACCTCAGGGACTCTGATGGAATGGTAGTGTAGTGAGAACTTGTTTGATTTCCACGGAATCTCCACCTCTGTAGCACCACAGTCTTATTTTTTCAGTAGGATTTTAAACTTGAATGAACAGCCTCAGTAAACCGCGATAAAACCTGAGCAATGTGACCTGCTGGTGGAAGTAGGCGTTGGATTGTTGGTGTCATCAACATTCCTGAAATTGCAGGAAGAGGCGATGCCGTTCGACTCTGTCTTCAGGCGAGACAGAAAGTGACGCTTCTCTGTCAGACGAACCCGGACAGAAACCTGCAGCAACCACATGTAGAAGCTGCTCAAATCAGAGAAACAACTAATGTTTTTACAGCTAAAACTCCAAAACCAGAATTTAAATTTCTGCTCTTTAAGATTCAAAAGGTTAAAAGTCTCAGGAGAAATTAAACATCTCAATCCAACATCCAACAGATGAATTACCAGCGTCTCAAATATACTAAGATACTAAGCGGGATAAACACAACTCCATATATATATATATATATATATATATATATATATATATATATATATATATATATATATATATATATATATATATTTATATATATATATATATATATATATATATATATATATATATATATATATATATATTTATATATATATATTCTTTCTTTAAATGGTTTGTTTGTATCATCTCTACAATCCAAATCATAGAGCAGGGCTGCCCAATCCTGTAGAGCTACCATCCTACATGTTTTAATCTCCCTACTCCCACACACCTGATTCCAACTATTCACAAACGATTGGCAAGCTGTAGCTGCTTGATTGTGAGTGGATGATTAGAATCAGGTGTGTTGGAGTAGGAGATTCCTAGAACATGGAGGATAGTAGATCTCCAGGATTGGGCAGCCCTGACATAGGCAATACGTAACTGATCAGATGATGATCTACCAATAGTTTGATTGATTATGAGGCGTCATGCTTTGCATTTGTGAGTCCAACGCCTGTTTGTAGATGACAGTAAATTCACCTTGTGCAGAATGAGGAACTCGGGGGTGGAGCTGATGCTTTTAACGTGTCCAACCCGTTCCTGTGATGTGTTCTTCTGTTTAACGTCCGCAGACCGCCCTCCTCTATGCTGCCAAGCACAACCACCACCTGATAGTGGCCGACCTCATCACGTTCGGCGCCAACGTCAATGCGGCCAACGCCTCGGGGAAGTCCTGCCTCCACCTCAGCGCCGAGAACGGCTACGTCAGAGTCCTGGAGGTCAGAGCTGCTGCCCTCCACGTGTCACATGATGTAAAACTACGCTTCAAGTGTCAGAAACTCAGACGCACGGAACTCATCTGCTGCTAGGGATTAAAAAAATAAAGCAAAGCTGCCAGATACTAACTCCTGGCTACGCTAGTACATTAGCAGTCAGCAATGCATTTATATTACCTGTTAGCAGGTATAGCACGTGTTAGCAGGTATAGCACGTGTTAGCAGGTATAGCAGGTGTTAGCAGGTATAGCACGTGTTAGCAGGTATAACATGTGTTAGCAGGTATAACACGTGTTAGCAGGTATAACAGGTGTTAGCAGGTATAACGTGTTTTTTGGTTGTTTTGTTTTTTAAAACTAACAGAAATTGTTTCCAAAGTTCCAACCTCTAACTGGTCTGGTCAGGTTCATGTTTACCAAGTTTCTAAACATACGTTTGCATCATGAAAAGATTCTTGGATATGGACCAATGGTTATTAGCTGCTCTGTGTGAGTGAGAGAACACGCCTTCAGATGGCGGCTGGTTAATCAGGTTTGGATTCGTCACCTCAACCCAACGCTAGTGCTGAGCCTGCGTCCTCATAAGAACAGCAGAAATATAACTTAGCTTCATACGATTTGTATTAAACTCTTCGTTATTCTCAGTGTCATCTTCACATTCAGCACAAGCACATCTTGTTTTTTATGCAGGATCTGGCCTCAACTCATTGAGCAGGTTTTAAATGTCAAATCTTACATGTCACCAGTCAACCTGAGGCGTGTGTGTGTGTGTGTGTGTGTGTGTGGGTGTGTGTAAACTTGCATAACAACCAGTCTTGTCGGTTTCTTACAGGTTCTAAAATACACAATGATGAAGGGTGTATATGTTGACCTGGAAGCCACTGATAGCTCTGGTATGTGCTGTTCCTCAACATATGATGAAACAGGGCTAGAATCTTTAGAGGAGGGACTATCAATAATCACTATTATTGATAATATCAGCTATAGACTATCAATAATCACTATTATTGATAATATCAGCTATAGACTATCAATAATCACTATTGGTGATAATATCAGCTATAGACTATGAATAATCACTATTATTGATAATATCAGCTATAGACTATCAATAACCACTATTGATGATAATATCAGCTATAGACTATCAATAATCACTATATATATATATATATATATATATATATATATATACATGAATCTGACTTCAACAGTTATAATAGAGCGTGTCTACTGAGGTCCAGGTGTAGCTGCTGTTCCCTCTCAGACTCTGGTTATCATGCTGAGGACCATCCCAGCTGTGCTGTGACAGTGCTTGGTGTGTTTCTCCAGGAATGAGCGTCCTTCAGTGTGCCTCCATGGCTCTGAAGGCCACCGTCCGAGAGCTGGAAGGCAGTAAATCCTCCAGTCGCATCAGACTGTGCACGCTCCGCAAAGAGCAGATGGTGGAGACCCTGGAGTGTCTGCTGCAGATGGGCAGCTACCCTCACATCCAGGTAGGCCTCTCGCCTTTACTAGCAAGGACTCACAAAGAAAAGCAGGAAGGCTGGAGGTGGTTTCTAAGACAGCCTCCTACCTGGCGTCTCTCCTCACACAGACTCACCTGTACCTGAAGCATGCCATCAGTCTTTTGAAGTGTCAATCAGGTTGTGTCTTCCAGTCCCTCTGTGTGAGGATCTGTCAGTTCTAGACTCAGAGGGAACCTCCAGGGGCCGAATTGCCTTCTCATCTTTAGTATTTTACGACAATAGAAGCCGTGACAGCGTTTTCCCTGGAGGGGGAAGCTACAGTCAACTCAATTCACTTTATTTGTTCAGCCCAGAATCACAAATCACAGATTTGCCCCAATGGGCTTTACAGTTTGTACAAAAGCAACACAACATGGAAGATGAAGGCTCTGCCTCCTGTTTTAATTCTAGAAGTTCTGGAACCTCCAATAAGCTGCATAATGGGAGCGTAATGTTCTGGATGGTGATATGGGACTAAGAGATCCCTAAGGTAGGATGGAGCCTGACCGTTCAGAGCTTTGTTGGTGAGGAGCAGGATTTAGAATTCTATTCTTGATTTCACAGGAAGCCAGTGTAGAGAGGTACAGATTCACATTTACCCAACACCACAGCTCTGGAAGCTCTGTACGCCATCACTAACTCACGCTTTTCTCTCTTTCCTCAGGGGGGGCGAGGTATGAAACCTCTGCTCGGTTGAACCCGGCACATCCGCCTTAAACCCGACAGTAATGTTCTGAGTTGGTTCAGGCTTGAGTTTTTAGCTCAGCTGGTTTTTACCTTCTTGCTCAGGCCTGTTCCTGTAAAGCATCCGATGTTTCGTTGTGCGAGGCCTAAACTTTAGCAAATGGTTCTGCTTGTTAAGCCCGTATGAAGACATTGGGTTCCCCATCAGGTGGTTTCTGTGAAACTTCCACTGTTTGTTACGCTCGAGTAACAAAGCCGTTGGCTGGGTGGTTCCTTGGAGATCCATGTGTAGATCCTATGGAAGTCGTCATTTTATATGATGAGGCAGGATCTAAAAACAGATTCGTTCGTTTGGTCTATGGCACAAAGTCAAAAATGTCATGTGGTTTAATCCTAAGAAACCTGGTACCAGATACTTTGTTAGTATTGTTTTCTGTTTCACCAGGTGACATTTGTGTCAAAAAATTACACAAAATTCAGATTTTAAAATGTACATTTTGAGCGACCTGATAAATGCTTCTTTAAAATGTATTTAGCGTTTCTGACTTTCTCATCCTGCCAAACATGATTATCACTGATCCTGATCGCAGTTCTAATAAACGCAACCTGTTCTGATGATTCTGATGTAGTGATTATCGGACATGAGCTGCTGGTCTGAAATGTACGAGAGAAATTAACGCCAAAGTGATTCAGAGCCATAGATCTCACACTTGGATTTTCTAAGGACTTTTATGCTCAAGGACACAAATTATTTTTTTCTTACTCTGAACCAGTGTGATCTCCAGTTTTATTCCTGACTTTATATCCTGAAGGTTTTTACACAAGTGGTTTGTTCTTGTATGATTCAGAGAGTAGTTTATCGAACATTTTATTAGTTAAAAAACATGGAGAAAGTTCTTTTTTTTTAAATAGTTAAATCTATTACTGTATGTCAGAAAATGAAACATGAACATTAAACCTGGATTTATCCGGTGTTAACATTTCTGTTAATGGGAAATGTTTGCAAATGAATGCATATTTACTTAGAAACGCATCATTTACCTGCAGTTTCTTGCCTTAAATCACCTTTTTTCTTATTTACAGATTTAAAAGCTGTATTTTGTTTGATAAATCAAATGTAAATTGTTGTCTTTGGCCAACGTTTTTCAACTTTTTTTTTATTTGTGCATAAAACATGTGATTCTGGGGAAATGTGACACTTTATTGTTTCAGGTTCAATATGAACCAATGATTCATTTTGTGTATTTTTTTTGTCAAGAATCTGGTTGATTTGTCAACTTTGGGTTTATATGACTTTTATTTTAAAATGGTGGTTTTCTGGGGTCAGCATGCTTCTCTCAGGTTCAAGAAGTCATCTGAACATTTCTTTTGAGGTTGTGAAAAAATATGAAAAGTTAAGATAATATGAGTTTATGTACAAGTGAAAAGAGTTTTTTTTAACTATTGATAAAGACTAATAGTTTCAGAGATGATATTCCTAATACAGAAGAACAAATTCTCATGGATCTTCTTAGAATGTCACAAAGTACATTTTTGTTGTTGTTAAATGTTCAATTAATACAAAGACAACAGCAAAAAATATATAGAGAAAATTAAGGATTATAGATCAAACAAACAGGTGGTGGCAGGGTGAGTTGTAATATAAAAACCGAGGTATGAATATGGTTGTGGGGTGGTATATAGAAAAACTAGCGAATATAAGGGGTGGAAATGCATATAATAAAATATAAATCTATATGTTTAGTAATTACATTCTGTAAAAATGCTAAAACGTTGTTATGCTCTGCACATAAGTGAGATGATGAATTGTAGAACACAGTGTAGAACACTTTTCTATTGAGTTTAGTTTATCTCAAATAATAAACATCTATAAAAGAAAACACAATATAAAAACGCTGTTGTATGCAGATGATCTGCTGCTCTCCACATAGAAATAACAACACGTCATCTAAACATTAATGACTCAAGAACTCAACCAAACCAAATACATAAAGCTATTGTATATATATATGTAATTTACACCGTTTCTGTGCTGCCGGCGTATTAACATGACTTGGTGGTGGTTACTGGGTGTCCATATTAATATAAACCATAAAAATGTACGTCTCAATAAACATGTACTCACAATTATCACTTGTTGAATTCTTTGAATATAACTCCTTTAAAGCTGCTTTGACTGTGGGCCATGAATATATATGTCAAATTCTTTAAATGTGTTATATTTAGTTCAGTTCCATTGTTACTACTTATATATTTAAATATTTTAGTATCTATATTCTTATTGTCTCCATTTTTTATTTCGGCCTATAGTTTGTGTGAAGGTTGCCAGATATTCTGATACAGGACTTTTCCTATTAATCTTAAAGTGGTACTATTAATCTACACAAAGTACCATATCTCAAAGTGGTTTCACATAAATAAAACATAATAGGAAAGAAAGAAATACTCTCACATTTATTTAGTAATAAAAATTTGTATATTATACTATAATAATTAACACTTCTCATATTAAGCATGTTTTTTTGATGACAGTATTTCTACTTTTGCTCATGTAAAATATCAGTATCTACAACACAATCTCTACCATTTATTCCACTATAATTTTACACAATGTTTTAGATCTCATATTCTATACACAACACAAGCAGTGTGCTGTCAGCCTTTTCCCAAATAGTCAAGTCAATTTATTTGTTCAGCCCAAAATCACAAATCACAGGATTGTTTAATGGATGGATAAGTTGTTCTACTTACACTCTACAGGAACACACACAATCTACAAGAACACACACTTTCTACAGGAACACACACACTCTACAAGAACACACACTTTCTACAGGAACACACACTTTCTACAGGAACACACACTTTCTACAGGAACACACACTTTCTACAGGAACACACACTTTCTACAGGAACACACACTTTCTACAGGAACACACACTTTCTACAGGAACACACACTTTCTACAGGGACACACACTTTCTACAGGAACACACACTTTCTACAGGAACACACACTTTCTACAGGAACACACACTTTCTACAGGAACACACACTTTCTACAGGAACACACACTTTCTACAGGAACACACACTTTCTACAGGAACACACACTTTCTACAGGAACACACACTTTCTGCAGGAACACACACTTTCTACAGGAACACACTACTACACACACTACTTCCTGCCTCCCTTGAGTGTGGACGCATTTCTGACTGCTCCGCTCTTGTCGCTTGCTTTTTGCTCCTATCTGTGGTGTCTTGTCTCTTTTTGGAACTCCTTTTGAAACCCCTCTGCCTTTGAAACTCTGGATCTCACCATGGAATTGATCAACTGGTCTCTCAGCGCAATTGACAAGATATTTTCCCAAAGAAGCAGAGGCATCGGGGAGCCTGCTTGCCCAGACGGGACATTCCACGCTGGGTACACACAGGATGCTTGGAACAAGTGGAAAGTGTTGTGCCTGACGGTCCTGTCTGTGGAGGATTCTGAAGATATTTATGTATTTGGAACACTGATAGCCGGGATCCTCCTGATCGGCTCGGGGATCGCTTTGGTTTATCGCAAAAATTCCAAGCAGGCTGCAGTCAACATTGGGCTCAGACAGCACCTGCAGAAAATGAAGACTCGCGGGGACGAGAATAAGAGCACTTTGATGGAATTACACCAGAAAGATACACTGATTGAGGAACTTTTGACCAAATCTGTGGAAAAGGACAAAAAGTTGGACATCGGGGGGCAGACCGGAGAGTTGTGTCGCCGCTTTTCGGAACTGTCTACAAAGACTAATGAACTATATGTGCTCTTTGACCGCTTCGTGAGCAGAGCTTGAGAACCAGAGACATTATGGAATTGGAGGAGAAATTACCTCTTTTCAGTTTAAAATTATGCTGCCACGCTATCATCCCCGTCTCGGAATCTCAAGGGCAGACATCTGGGTTGCTTATCACTGGTTGGCCTTCACTGGACGTCAACAACTTCCACACTCAGAGCTTTTCCTCCCTCCCTAATGTAAACCTTGTTAAAGTTACCGTGCACATCCCGGGCACAAATGTTTCCATTGTTTCTACTGTGATGTCAAATTGTTGTTGTTTTTTGTACTGCTCTGCTTGTTTTAATCTCTGTTTCCAAGAAATGGCGCCACGGAAGGCAGCCTGTGACACAGCTCTGTACGCTGCAGTAACAATCAAATTTCCCCGTTGTGGGATCAATAAAGTACTATCCTACACACTTTCTGCAGGAACACACACTTTCTACAGGAACACACACTTTCTACAGGAACACACACTTTCTGCAGGAACACACACTTTCTACAGGAACACACACTTTCTGCAGGAACACACACTTTCTGCAGGAACACACACTTTCTACAGGAACACACACTTTCTACAGGAACACACACTTTCTACAGGAACACACACTTTATACAGGAACACACACTTTCTACAGGGACACACATTTTCTACAGGAACACACACTTTCTACAGGAACACACACTTTCTGCAGGAACACACACTTTCTGCAGGAACACACACTTTCTACAGGAACACACACTTTCTACAGGAACACACACTTTCTACAGGAACACACACTTTCTACAGGAACACACACTTTATACAGGAACACACACTTTCTACAGGGACACACATTTTCTACAGGAACACACACTTTCTACAGGAACACACACTTTCTACAGGGACACACACTTTCTGCAGGAATACACACTTTCTACAGGAACACACACTTTCTACAGGAACACACACTTTCTACAGGGACACACACTTTCTGCAGGAATACACACACTTTCTACAGGGACACACACTTTCTACAGGAACACACACTTTCTGCAGGAATACACACACTTTCTACAGGGACACACACTTTCTACAGGAACACACACTTTCTACAGGAACACACACTTTCTACAGTGACACACACTTTCTACAGGAACACACACTTTCTACAGGAACACACACTTTCTACAGGAGCACACACTTTCTACAGGGACACACACTTTCTGCAGGAATACACACACTTTCTACAGGGAAACACACTTTCTGCAGGAATACACACTTTCTACAGGAACACACACTTTCTACAGGAACACACACTTTCTACAGGAACACACACTTTCTACAGGAACACACACTTTCTACAGGAACACACACTTTCTACAGTGACACACACTTTCTACAGGGACACACACTTTCTACAGGAACACACACTTTCTGCAGGAACACACACTTTCTACAGGAACACACACTTTCTGCAGGAACACACACTTTCTGCAGGAACACACACTTTCTGCAGGAACACACACTTTCTACAGGGACGGGACAAGTAATAATATTTAAACACATGTTTGTGTGTAACCTTCTTCCATGGTGATCTGTTAACCCTCGTGATGTGCTGCTGCTACAACGTTTTCTCTGTGTGTTTTTGTGGCAGCAGAGAAGGTGATTTTTTGCCGTATGGATGAAGCTGCTCCAGCAGCTGCAGCTCATGATGAATTTAAAAGCTTCTTTCTTGTGTAAACTCAGCCTGAGAACATGCTGTTACACTGAGTGTGGTTCATCTCTTGCTCTCCACCCCCACCAGCTCCACTTCTCTTCTTGCATCACCTCCTCCATCCCCTGCTGCTCTAATGTGTTCTCGCCTTCATCGTGTTTCTTCAGCCTGTTCGTCTCTGGATGAGAAAACCTTGCTGCTGTCGTATCTGACTACTAATCCTGCTGTGAGTGTGTATGCAAAATGGAGAACAAACACCGTTCATCAGTCTCAGAGTTGTCAGGACGCGTTAGAGCTGCTGCACGAAGGACTTTTACTGTCCAACATTGCAGCAACATTTCACAGCAACATTGTGTGTGAGTTACAGCAACGTTGTGTGTGATTCACAGCAACGTTGTGTGTGATACAGGAACGTTGTGTGTGAGTTACAGCAACGTTGTGTGAGTTACAGCAACGTTGTGTGTGATTTACAGCAACGTTGTGTGATTTACAGCAACGTTGTGTGATTTACAGCAACGTTGTGTGATTCACAGCAACGTTGTGTGTGATTCACAGCAACGTTGTGTGAGTTACAGCACGTAGTGTGATTTACGGCAACGTTGTGTGAGTTACGGCAACGTTGTGTGAGTTACGGCAACGTTGTGTGATTTACGGCAACGTTGTGTGATTTACGGCAACGTTGTGTGAGTTACGGCAACGTTGTGTGTGAGTTACGGCAACGTTGTGTGTGAGTTACGGCAACGTTGTGTGAGTTACGGCAACGTTGTGTGATTTACGGCAACGTTGTGTGATTTACAGCAACGTTGTGTGATTCACAGCAACGTTGTGTGTGATTCACAGCAACGTTGTGTGAGTTACAGCACGTAGTGTGATTTACGGCAACGTTGTGTGAGTTACGGCAACGTTGTGTGAGTTACGGCAACGTTGTGTGATTTACGGCAACGTTGTGTGATTTACGGCAACGTTGTGTGAGTTACGGCAACGTTGTGTGTGAGTTACGGCAACGTTGTGTGTGAGTTACGGCAACGTTGTGTGTGATTCACAGCAACGTTGTGTGTGATACAGGAACGTTGTGTGTGAGTTACAGCAACGTTGTGTGAGTTACAGCAACGTTGTGTGTGATTTACAGCAACGTTGTGTGATTTACAGCAACGTTGTGTGATTTACAGCAACGTTGTGTGATTCACAGCAACGTTGTGTGTGATTCACAGCAACGTTGTGTGAGTTACAGCACGTAGTGTGATTTACGGCAACGTTGTGTGAGTTACGGCAACGTTGTGTGAGTTACGGCAACGTTGTGTGATTTACGGCAACGTTGTGTGATTTACGGCAACGTTGTGTGAGTTACGGCAACGTTGTGTGTGAGTTACGGCAACGTTGTGTGTGAGTTACGGCAACGTTGTGTGAGTTACGGCAACGTTGTGTGATTTACGGCAACGTTGTGTGATTTACAGCAACGTTGTGTGATTCACAGCAACGTTGTGTGAGTTACAGCACGTAGTGTGATTTACGGCAACGTTGTGTGAGTTACGGCAACGTTGTGTGAGTTACGGCAACGTTGTGTGATTTACGGCAACGTTGTGTGATTTACGGCAACGTTGTGTGAGTTACGGCAACGTTGTGTGTGAGTTACGGCAACGTTGTGTGTGAGTTACGGCAACGTTGTGTGTGATTCACAGCAACGTTGTGTGTGATACAGGAACGTTGTGTGTGAGTTACAGCAACGTTGTGTGAGTTACAGCAACGTTGTGTGTGATTTACAGCAACGTTGTGTGATTTACAGCAACGTTGTGTGATTTACAGCAACGTTGTGTGATTCACAGCAACGTTGTGTGTGATTCACAGCAACGTTGTGTGAGTTACAGCACGTAGTGTGATTTACGGCAACGTTGTGTGAGTTACGGCAACGTTGTGTGAGTTACGGCAACGTTGTGTGATTTACGGCAACGTTGTGTGATTTACGGCAACGTTGTGTGAGTTACGGCAACGTTGTGTGTGAGTTACGGCAACGTTGTGTGTGAGTTACGGCAACGTTGTGTGAGTTACGGCAACGTTGTGTGATTTACGGCAACGTTGTGTGATTTACGGCAACGTTGTGTGAGTTACGGCAACGTTGTGTGTGAGTTACGGCAACGTTGTGTGTGAGTTACGGCAACGTTGTGTGAGTTACGGCAACGTTGTGTGATTTACGGCAACGTTGTGTGATTTACGGCAACGTTGTGTGAGTTACGGCAACGTTGTGTGTGAGTTACGGCAACGTTGTGTGTGAGTTACGGCAACGTTGTGTGAGTTACGGCAACGTTGTGTGATTTACGGCAACGTTGTGTGATTTACGGCAACGTTGTGTGTGAGTTACGGCAACGTTGTGTGATTTACGGCAACGTTGTGTGAGTTACAGCAACGTTGTGTGAGTTACAGCAACGTTGTGTGAGTTACAGCAACGTTGAGTTTTTCAGCAGAAAAAACAGTGAATGAAATAAAAACACCATAATAGTGAGTCTGCCTATGTAATTTGATTAAATTAAATCTATTCAAACGTTCACACGTTCACGTGGAATAGAAACGGGTCGAGAATAAAGATGTAGACGTCACAGCAGCAAACGATGGAAACTGCAGATTTACAACCTGAAAACTGCTCAGTGGCCTTTAGGAGCTTCAGGAGCTTTAGGAGCTTCAGGAGCTTCAGGAGCTTCAGGAGCTTCAGGAGCTTCAGGAGCTTCAGGAGCTTCAGGAGCTTCAGGAGCTTCAGGAGCTTCAGGAGCTTTAGGAGCTTCAGGAGCTTTAGGAGCTTCAGGAGCTTCAGGAGCTTTAGGAGCTTCAGGAGCTTTAGGAGCTTCAGGAGCTTCAGGAGCTTCAGGAGCCAGACGAGTTGTGGTTTGATTCATTAGTTCTGGAGAAGAGAGAAGACGGCAGCAACAGGAGGTTAGGGTTAGGGTTAGGGTTCTCTGAATGAGGCTGTGGATGATGAGATGAGAACAAACCTTCAGAAAAAAGTTTGTCTGTGACATTGACACACAATAGGAAAAAAAACATTAGTATTGCAAATTTTGTGTTTATAAATTATGAAACGTGTTTTAGCAATAAACTGTTGCATGAATTGCATGATGAACATGCAAGTTAGATGAGTACAAACACACACACATTTATTTTTCACTGGTCTGAAAGACAATGAAGAAAAATCCCAAACTGAAGAGTGAATTCCTGCAGACAGAGCCACGTCAGGTTCTGCTGAGCTCAGAGCGCCACCTGCTGCTGGAGGAGCACACGCTGCATTATTCATGAGTCTGATATTATTCACGAGTCTGATATTATTCATGAGTCTGATATTATTCATGAGTCTGATATTATTCACGAGTCTGATATTATTCATGAGTCTGATATTATTCATGAGTCTGACATTATTCACGAGTCTGACATTATTCACGAGTCTGACATTATTCACGAGTGTTATTCTGCAGACGTGATAATCTGTCCTGATGAACTCAGGAATGCAGCAGCCTGTCATTTAAAACACTCTCATATCCTTACATGTGCTTGCATCACCACATTAAACATGTATAGACTTGTACACGTATGATATGTATTTATTCCATGTCGTGTGTGTGTGTTTTATTGATATTATATCTCTATATATATATAGATATATATAGATATATTGATGTGTGATTATAATGTGAAAAAAAAACTACTTTTATTTCAAAATAAAATACACTCAGCATTTATTCAAATTCATGTGCTTTAAATGCTTTTTTTTTTTTAGCGTTTCTTATTGTATTTATATCATGATCTGTGTTTTTATTGTAAAATGGATGAATTATTATCAAAACCTTTAATGAATCAACACATTAAAGTGAAAAAGACCAAAAATAACAAATTATGGTACAAAAATGATAAATTGTATTTGTAATTACGGTTGCTTTTTTTCTCCTTTTTTTACATGGCATCAAACAAACAGACATTTAATGCTGTTCTCTGTCAAACACCACTTTTTTATTCTGATAGTTTCTCTCTCCTGCTGCTGCAAGTATTGGGAGATGTTGCCTCATGCAACTTGAAAGGCTACGACTGCAAGGAGAGATACCAGGAGATTTCACACACACACACACACGCACACACACGAGCATGCACGCACACACACGCACACACGCACACACACACGAGCATGCACACACACACACGCACACACACGAGCATGCACACACACACACGCACACACTCCACTGGAGCAGAGATAGGCAAACTGGTGTGTTGATATCTGCTGTTCTCAGCCCAGGGGACGGATCATTGTACAAGAACCAAGATATTTAACAAAAATAATGTGATGCGTGTGTTTCTATGTTTGTGTGTGTGTCTCTAAAATCTTGATAGAAAAATGTGGATTTTTTTTTGCAGAAAAATGTTAAAATAACTGCAGAGTCCTCCTCCAAAAACAGCCCTAAAACGGGGCATTTATGGTTTATTCTCCATCTCTGCCTCTTTTTTCTGCGTGTGCTGTTTTTGTTTTTTCCCGACACTGGATTCTTCCCCGTCAGGATCCGGCTGAAAAAGGCTTTTTCTTACGGTGACGAAGAAAGAGAATCAGTCAAAAAGGCAGCGGTGAACGATACAGAGCATAACTGGTTTATTTGGCTGTAATTTTACCTGACGTATAATTTCCTGACATTTGACATCGATTGATAAAAGGACCTGAATGTTCCAAAATACATCAAATTGATCAATTGAAAAAAACAAATAAAATTTTCCCCCACAAAGTGGTGCCGTTTACCCAACAGGTGATTGTTTGTTCGCAAAAATACAGCCGAGAAATAGAGAAGCCAGCGAAAAACAAAAACCTGAGCATGAACAAAACTCAGATAAACGTGGAGATCTGAAGCCATGCAGGTGAACAGAAAGCGCCTTCAATAACACTCATGCTATTTTTCTGTTTTTTCTCCAACATAAAAAAACATGCATCTGGGTATTTCAGTGTAAATACTCAACAGTTCAAGCAATACACGTTTTAAAGGTTCCCATAATGAAATATTTGTAGATCATGTTTTACACGACTTATTTTTTCTCCAGCAAATCCTGTTTTATTCGGTGGATTGTTTCGAAGCAAAAAAAAAAAAAAAAAAAAGATAAATGATCGTTATAGAGTGAAAATAAAAAATATAAAATAAAAGATATATTTAATAAAATGGATCTGCCTCCAATGCTGCAGCTGCTGATGTGTGTGTGAGTCTCTCTCTCACACACACACACACACACACACGCACACAAACACACACACATGCGCGCGCATGCACACACACACACACACATGCGCGCGCATGCACACACACACACACACACACGCGCATTTGGCACACACACACACACACACACGCACACAAACACACACACACATGCGCGCGCATGCACACACACACACACACACACACACACACACAAAAACACACACACATGCGCGCGCATGCACACACACACACACACACACACACACACACACACACACAACTGATAAATTCAGGAGCATTTTCTCGTTTTCTTTCGGAAGCCGTCGCACAAATAAAGGTGAAAGTCGTCGTAAAAGGCTGTGAGTGCAGTTCATGTCACAGTGGTCACGGACTGGTCCGGCGTCGCCTCGTTAAGTCTGGAAGCTCCGCCCCCTCGTTAGGAGGCCGTCCTCTCCTGGAGCTATTATATATATTTATAGATTTTTATATATATATAGTTTTTAATTTTTGGGATTTTATTGTTCTTTTTTTTTTTTTTTTTTTTTTTAGAAAAGAACTACCAAAATCATGCAACTACCATTTGTGAGACAAAAAAAAAAAAAGAAAAAGCAGTCCGTGCTCTTGTCTTTTGTTCCTGTCGGTGCCGAGTTCTTCTTCTTCTTCTTCCTTCTTCTTCTTCTTCTTCCTTCTTCCTTCTTCCTCTCTAGGCGCTGGCGTCCTGTTTGAGCCGCTGGCTGCGGGCCTTGTACACCTCGATCAGCAGGTCCTTCACGTACTGGATCTCGCGCTCCACCGACTCCGCCTTGTCGCGCAGCTCGCGGTTCTGGCCCTCCAGGCCGTGGAGCTCCTCCTCCAGGGAGTCCAGCTCCGCCCTCTTACGCAGCCTGTACCTGTGAGCAGGAAGACGGAGCAGTGTGACCTTTGACCCCTGAGATCAAACCTGAACTACAAGTGAAAATAACTTGTTTTTCAATTCAATTCACTTTATTTGTTCAGCCCAGAATCACTAATCACAGCTTTGCCCCAACAGGCTTCACAGTTTGTTCAACAGCAACACAATTCTGTCGGATTTCTTAGTTTTGCTTTTAGGAAAATGTTAATCTAAGTTTAAATTGAGATGAAAATTCCAATTTAAAAAAAAATGTAATATAAAATATGCTGTACCAAGATTTATTTTTTTCAGATTTCCACTCATTTTCTAGGCGTGTTTTGTATTTTCTTTTGTAAAACAGTCACAACAAGTGAAAACAACTTGTTTTTGGCACCGACATTCCTTCTTGTAGATTTCTATATTTCTCATTGTCAAAGCTGATTTGCCAGTGAAACACATGTGACATGACTCAGTCAGAATGTGCGTTTTACCTGTGAGCAGCAGTTTTGTTCTGATCTCTCTTCTTCTGCTTCCTCTCCCCGGTGCACATTTCCATGGTGGCGGCGGCGCCCCCCGTCAGGGCGGGTTTGACGGGGCAGGGCTCGTCCTTTAGCCGCTGGGTGGGGCGGTGGATGGGGGCGCCCATCAGCGGCCCCTCCCCCTCCCCCCGGGACAGACATTCGTAGCTTTGGTCCGCAAGGCATTCTGGGTAGAGGTAGTGGCCGTGCTGGGGCTCCACGGCCTGCGCCTGCGACGGCGGGTCCAGGTCGCCGATGAAGCCGTGGTAAGGCTCGGCGGCCGCCGCCATGGACTGGTGGAAGTAGGTGTCGCCCGCCGCCATTGTCTCTTGGGGGCCGCCCCCGGGGAGCCCCCCGTCTTTGCCGCAGTGCAGGACCTCCAGCCCCGCGTCGTAACTTACATTGACCTTCAGGTTGTGCATGGACTGCCCCCCCTCGCGCTTGTGGAGGGCGTCGTACGGCGAGGCGCCGAGGCAGAAGCCGCGGGCGATCTCCTCGCTGCAGAACACGCCCTCAGAGAAGCAGTAGCTCTCCTCCTCCTTCAGCGATAACGCACATTCTCTCGCCTTCTTCACGCCTGCCAGGCCGCCCCTGCTCGCCGTCTTCAGCGTGGAGTAGTGGTTGACGGACAGCTCCGCGCTCCCTGAGTACCCGCCCCCCCCCCTGCAGCCCCACGTGTCCAGCCCCACCTCCTCGCCGACCTTGGCCCCCTCGCCGCCGCCCCGCCGCCCGTTGCCTCCGCCGTGGTGGTGGTGGTGGTGGTAGCGGTGGTGGTAGTTGTACGGCGCCGGACGGGCGATTTTGGTTCTGCCGACGGGACCGCCGCAGTAGCCGGCCAGGTCCAGCTCCCCCGTCGCCAGGGAGACCACCACGGGGCCGGCCTCCGATTGGCCGGTCCCGTACGAGCCGTAGGGTAACTGGTAGTAAGACGGCGAGCCCATGGCTGGGGCGCCCTTGTCACATTTCAAGGGTTTCTCCAACTTGTTTGCGGCCGTCGTGGACTCGGAGCGGAAGTAGTCCTCCAGCTGAGCCAGCTCCTCCTGCAGAAGAGAGGTCATGACCTCCAGGTCCGAGGGCACCTTGACATCCTGTTCTAGCGGCGAGGGCGGGAGGGAGGAGCTGGGAGAAGACTCGGTCGTCGACACAAACGAGGACAAATCAACTTTTTCCGTCATCCAATCTGAGTGACCATCACCTACGGGAAAAAAAATCAAAAAAAAAAAAAAAGAAAATCAGTAAAACAATCCAAGCAAATCAATGCAAATCAGACGCTGGCACAGAAATGACTGAAATAAAAACTACCAATTCAGATAAAAATTCTAAAAATCACGCAAGCTTGAGATGATGAATGTGTGAAAAAAAGGAAAAAGGATTTAAATGAAGCAATATCTCCGATAAACCGATCCAGGTGAACCACTAACCGATCATCTGAAAATGATTGAACAGCATCGTCCACTTAGCTGTACTCACTGTACGACATTAGCCCGTGCTGCACTGCGGCTCCGACCTCGGGATCTGGGAAAATAAAAAAGCGTCTCGGACAAACTCACCAATTAAGCGCTGCCTCTCCGCTGGCTCCGCCCCCGCGCCGGGCCGTGATTGGCCGCGGCTAGCCCGTTGGTCGCCTGTGGAAACGGGAGGAATTTTCCTGCGAAGGATCGATGCCGCCATTGTGTCTTCTGCTGCGATGGAATTGTTGAAAAGCACAAAGCGAGCGGGAAAGAGCGGCAGGAACGCCGATGGACCTGCGGGGACAGGAAAATTCACTGTATTATAACAACTAAAAAAATACATTAGTCCTTTAAAACCTGAAAAAAGCCCAAAATATATGAATAAAATGAAATGATACAATATTAAAACTATTTATTTGTTTGTTTTCTGAGTAAAAAAAATGTATTTAAAGTGGAGATAAACTAATCAATGGGTGTCACAACAATATCTGTCAATAATTTCAGAAACAGCAGCTGAAGATCTGTGGAGAAAAATGTCAAATGTGCATGTTATTAGTTTATTAACACAAACACAGGCTGAGAGTGTTTGCTTCACCAGAAACACTGATTAACACTGATTAACACTAATGAACTTTACCACTAATAAGCTCTTCATTAACACCAGTGGATCCGTAGAGAAACTGGACTCACCCCATGTTTCTGACGTGTTGTGAGCAGCTCGTGGATCCGTGGACCAGCAGCAGCTTCTAAACTCGCATATTTGCAGCTTTTTCTGCAGCTTCGCTCCTTCTGCAGCTTTTTTTCTTGGCGGAGCAGAAAGTTTTTAAATCCGCGACTTGTCCAACTCCTGCTGCCCGGGACCTGATCACCGCCAGCCGGAGATCCCTCCGCGGCTTGCAGCGCTCGCGCCGCCCGTTACGTCACCGGCCCGGGAGTTTCCCGTTGCCTGGAGACCGCCTCCGCCCGCCGACCCACGTGGTGCCGCCTCAACTTTTAACCACTATTGCATCGTATTTCACTTTTATTTCCGCCAGTTGTGTTTCTCGGTTTGTTTCGTTTTTTTCTCCTCTGCAGCACTTTCTAGACATGAAGTTCATTCTGATACTAATACTGTAGTATTAAAGTAAAAGTACATCATATTATCAACAACATGTTCTTAAAGTGTCAGAAGTGAAACTAATATTAGTTTTTTTGTTAATAAATACATGTGAATGCAGCTCATTGTTCTTATATAATAGTACATGTTTTGCATCAAAGTTGGCACTTTACACTCACAAAAAAATATACAACAAAACTAAAAATATTATTATTATTTATAATTGATGTAAAATATTCGAATCTCAATCTAAAAAAGGGACAAAAGCTGTCACATAAATGTGGTAGAGAGTAGAAAGTAGAAAGTGGAATAGAAATACTATAAATGTGGTGATCCATGTAAATATACACACGTAGTACTTTCACATGTATTATATGAATATTACAAACAAACACAAATCCAAATTCCAGAATTTAAAACAAAAACCTTCTATTAATGTCATTCAACGGTAATGAAGGTTGTTAGAACATATTCATTTCTTCTTTACAAAGTTTTCATGTAGTTTTTTGGTTTTTATGTCATGTACTTTATACCCGTGTTTTTACTTCTTCTATACACACAAGTGTATTATAAATAAAATGCACATGATTATTGTATTAATAAAGTGTTTTGCTCAGATTACGGCAGTGTTCGTTTAAATAAAGTTACTTTAAACAATTCGAATAAAAAGTAGTACCCTGCTGAGAATAGACACGAACTCTGGCCAGTTAACGCCACAGCAGCCTCCGGTAAACACCGAAAACTAACGATAAAAGGTCGACGCTAAAACCCAAACGCCGCCTTCCCCGCAGCCGGAGTTCCGCAGAGAATCGGTAGGACCCCGCAAAACAAGACGGGCACTAGTTGCCGGCGCTCCGCGGCGGAAGGACACGGTGTTGCAGCTGGAAGGTGTAAGCTGTTGCAGCCCTGTTGCATCAGATCCGCGGGGGACGCGCGTGGGTTTCTATGGAGCAACTTTACTGTGTGTGTGTTGGCCTGCGATTATCACACACACACACACACACACACACACACACACACACACACACACACACACACACACACACACACACACACACACACGCTAACTCACCACCTGCCGCTGGAACCCAGATTCCGTTTTACCTGCCTGGCTCCTTTCTTACGTCACTGGCTCCTCTCTTACGTCACTTCCGTAAGTTTTAACAACTTTTCACCTCAGAAATAAAGTAAGAAATGAGTGGGAGACACAGCAAAGTTGATAGTAAAAGTTAATAGTAGTTAATTATTGTTAATAACTGTTAATTGGTGGCTGCATAAATTATCAATTAAAATATTGATTAAAATATAAGATTAAAATATAAGATTAAAATATAAGATTAAAAATATATTTGAATCAGTGACAAATGGTGTTTGGTAAGATGAGAAAGTCAAAAAGTTAACGTAAAAATGCAGCTTTAAAGTCACTCATCAGGTCTCTGAATGTGTGTTTTGTGTTCATGTCGGTTTCTGGTCATTTGTACAATTTGTTTTTACAAAAATCATGATTTTGTGTGACCTTTGGCACAAATCACAGGTTGCTTTAACTGTAAATGAAAGATAAATGTTAAATATTTAATACACCAAAAATATAAAACTAGTCACTAACAAAGGGACAGGTCATGTGACCTCATAAATTGTATGCCCTTCAAAATAAAAGCCCTCTTTTTACATCTAACTGTAAAAACGTATATTTTATATCACAGAAAAATGAGACTAAAGTAATTGTTGCCATGGAAACACTATGAAATAGAAGATTAAAGTGTATTTTTTACTTTATTATGTTTTTAAAAGCATGCTTGATGATTGAAAAATATTGTATTATGTAATCAAATCACTAGTGTTGCTATAACGCTTAATGAGTTAACGAGTTAACGCGAGTATTGTTAAAATAACTCTTTAGTAGTGTTTGAGTACTTCTGCAAAACAGCTGTGAAATATGCAGTTATTCACAGTAACGTGAACATATGTTGCACTATTTTACAATACACTGTATTTTACAATAAATCACAGTTGTGAAAATATTACTGTGTTAAATCACAGTAAAAACAGTTTTTAATTTAAATTTAATTTAACACATATTTAGCCTATGAGTTTTCATTTTCTACCCAAGACCTGCAGCTTTACAAATACCCAACTACAAACGAAACTGGTTTACATGTTTACAGTATTTGTTTACACACACACACACACACACACACACACACACACACACATACTCATATTCTGTTATAACAGCTGATGGTGAAAAGGAAAAAATTACCAAAACATATATAATCTTTATCAAATATTACTTCACTGCTTTGATTCTTTCTTGTTGTTTTTGCTATTTCTGCTTCCAGCTGATTTTTACTAATTTAAATAAGAAAAAAGATTTTTGTGAATCACTGATTGATCTTCTTTCTAGGATCATGAGTCATTTCACATAAAATTATCTAAATGATTAAAATTAGCAGTTTTTTCATTTTTAGAACCGTTAAGATAGTTTTTATAAAACAGATATGACATGAAGTTAAATGTTATTGTCCTTTATTCACTGACTCTAGAGGCGATTTAAACATGAGGGAAAAGAGGAGGAAACAGCTGTTCTGCATGTTTACATCAAGGTTGAAGATTCCTGTTTTTGAACATATTCCAGCCTGAAATATTGTTTAATATATGTGAAATATTTCCATCATTCAAGGTTTGGATCTCTGATATTTGCAGCTTTATCCCCTTGTGTTACTCAATGAGTCACTAAATGTAGGATTTTCACTGGAAAACACACAACGTTTAAACTGTGATAATCTTTTTATTCACAGCAAATGTTTTATCCTTTTTGTTTTATTTTGTCTGTTTATTCCTTTCATGGACCTGGGAACAAAAAAAGCGAACAAAACTGTACATTTCAGTTCAGAAAAGGAGAAGAAAATTATTATTTGTTATTGCAAAAATGCTTTAACAATAAAATAAAAGAGAAATAAAGATGGTCAGCCATCACAAACAGGAGTTTTGAGTTGTCTACACCAATTAATTAATTTAATTACAACCAAACAAATAAGAAGCAACAAATAATAAATAAAAAAACATTCAAACGCTTTTTACAAGCTCTGAAGCACAAGGAAAGAAGTTAAAATCTAAATATTCATCACCTCATCACCTCATCACTTCATCACCTCATCACTTCATCACTTCATCACCTCATCACCTCATCACCTCATCACTTCATCACTTCATCACCTCATCACTTCATCACCTCATCACCTCATCACCTCATCACTTCATCACCTCATCACCTCATCACTTCATCATCTCATCACCTCATCACCTCATCACTTCATCATCTCATCACCTCATCACCTCATCACTTCATCACTTCATCACCTCATCACCTCGTCACCTCATCACCTCATCACTTCATCACCTCATCACTTCATCACCTCATCACTTCATCACTTCATCACCTCATCACCTCATCACTTCATCATCTCATCACCTCATCACTTCATCACTTCATCACCTCGTCACCTCATCACCTCATCACTTCATCACCTCATCACTTCATCACCTCATCACTTCATCACTTCATCACCTCATCACTTCATCACCTCATCACTTCATCACCTCATCACCTCATCACTTCATCACTTCATCACTTCATCACCTCATCACTTCATCACCTCATCACTTCATCACCTCATCACTTCATCACTTCATCACCTCATCACTTCATCACCTCATCACTTCATCACTTCATCACCTCATCACTTCATCACCTCATCACTTCATCACTTCATCACCTCATCACTTCATCACCTCATCACTTCATCACCTCATCACCTCATCACTTCATCACTTCATCACTTCATCACCTCATCACTTCATCACCTCATCACTTCATCACCTCATCACTTCATCACTTCATCACTTCATCACCTCATCACCTCATCACTTCATCACCTCATCACTTCATCACCTCATCACCTCATCACCTCATCACTTCATCACCTCATCACCTCATCACCTCATCACCTCATCACCTCATCACTTCATCACCTCATCACCTCATCACTTCATCACCTCATCACTTCATCACCTCATCACTTCATCACTTCATCACCTCATCACTTCATCACCTCATCACCTCATCACCTCATCACTTCATCACCTCATCACTTCATCACTTCATCACCTCATCACCTCATCACTTCATCACCTCATCACTTCATCACTTCATCACCTCATCACCTCATCACCTCATCACCTCATCACTTCATCACCTCATCATCTCATCACTTCATCACCTCATCACTTCATCACCTCATCACCTCATCACTTCATCACCTCATCACCTCATCACTTCATCACTTCATCACCTCATCACTTCATCACTTCATCACCTCATCACTTCATCACTTCATCACCTCATCACCTCATCACCTCATCACCTCATCACTTCATCACCTCATCACTTCATCACCTCATCACCTCATCACCTCATCACTTCATCACTTCATCACCTCATCACTTCATCACCTCATCACCTCATCACTTCATCACTTCATCACCTCATCACTTCATCACCTCATCATCTCATCACTTCATCACCTCATCACCTCATCACCTCATCACTTCATCACCTCATCACCTCATCACCTCATCACCTCATCACTTCATCACTTCATCACCTCATCACCTCATCACCTCATCACTTCATCACCTCATCACCTCATCACTTCATCACTTCATCACCTCATCACTTCATCACCTCATCACCTCATCACTTCATCACCTCATCACTTCATCACCTCATCACTTCATCACTTCATCACTTCATCACTTCATCACCTCTTAATGAAAATCTTCAGTTTTATTTGAAATCTCAAAATGCATCTGGTGATTTCAGGTGTGTGTTATTTTCAGGTGTGTGTTTTTTCAGGTGAGCTGTCACTCAGACTCCTCTCACCTGACCTCTGCTACTGTGACAGGTAGGACGAGTGTAGGTCGACACGCTGCCACCGGCCTCATTAGTAAAACCAGGATGTCTTGGTGCCCCCCCCAGAGCTGGTCCTGTTGCTATAGTAATAATAGGCAACGCTGGCTTCACCCCCTCAGAACAAAAACCTGTTTTGGCAGCCTGTAGCCGAGGTTTTGGGGTTTCTACCCCCCCAACTCCTACACCCCCATTGTTTACAGAGCTCATGAAGCTATTTCTGCAGAGGGTGCAGTTTTTCTTTTTTTTGCAGCAGCTCTTTAGTCTCGCATGAATTTGTAATCATGGCGGGTCGAGAGGGGATCTGGAAAAGTTGTGATACGTGAGCAGCAGGAATTTACCGTCTGAACCGTGTTAAAATCACCTGAAGGTGAAAGAGAAAAAATTTCACTAAAACACGGTCATATTTTAAATTATAACCCAGCGGCAAATTGTGTTTTTCAATCTTCTCACTGACATTGAAAAACATATTTGGGATTGCAGATGTGAAGAAATAAAACAAATACATACATGATGAATAATAAATACAAAAACCAGCCCCACTAAGCTCTGAGAGACTGAGCTGTTCATGATTATAAGATCTAATATATTGAATATGGAATTTATAATTGTCATTTACTACTCTAAATAAGAAAGTATTCTCAGACATACGATGACGTTCCAGGAGTAATTACTGCAGGATATAAACACAACACATGAACAGGATTATATCTGATATGAAGAAAAGAAATGTTCTTTTTATCATTTTAAATCAGAAATGAGGTTTTTTATTTACTGAGACTATTTCTCTTTGTTCCAATAATCAATAATCATTAACTGAAGCAGATTTGTCCACTCACATGTTAAGAGATAAAAAGTAGAAAAATATCCTTTAAGGGACATTTAGAACAGAGAAAGATGAGATTAATTAGTGATTGGAGAGAATCTCAATCTGAAGATGATGTTATCAATAATAGTGATTATTGATAGTCTATAGCTGATATTATCAATAATAGTGATTATTGATAGTCTATAGCTGATATTATCATCAATAGTGATTATTGATAGTCTATAGCTGATATTATCATCAATAGTGATTATTGATAGTCTATAGCTGATATTATCAATAATAGTGATTATTGATAGTCTATAGCTGATGTTATCAATAATAGTGATTATTGATAGTCTATAGCTGATGTTATCAATAATAGTGATTATTGATAGTCTATAGCTGATATTATCATCAATAGTGATTATTGATAGTCTATAGCTGATATTATCATCAATAGTGATTATTGATAGTCTATAACTGATATTATCATCAATAGTGATTATTGATAGTCTATGGCTGATATCATCATCAATAGTGATTATTGATAGTCTATAGCTGATATTATCATCAATAGTGATTATTGATAGTCTATAGCTGATATTATCATCAATAGTGATTATTGATAGTCTATAGCTGATGTTATCAATAATAGTGATTATTGATAGTCCATATCTTGGTGATTTTACGTACTTGCGTTGCTGCATTCAGACCATCATTTTCCTAATGTATTTCTCCACTATTGGCTCTTGTTAGCTCCATCTCTACCAGTCGTTCTGCAGCAGAGCGTTTGTTTGTTCGTTGCCCTCCATCCGTCCGTTAGCCTCGTTCCAGCCGTGCAGCAGCCTCTCAGCAGCGGTGCATCGTGGGAAGGGAAGAGGCTCCTTCAAAGAGGCGGCCGCTGCTTCTCCTCCGCCGCGGCGTTGGCATCGGTTACACCATCATTTCATCACCAGCAGCAGCTCCCTGTGAATGCTGCTTACATTAACTTTTTACAGGGATGCGCGGCGCCGCCACTTGAACCCGTTTAGGATTCCTCCTCCTTCATGGATCCAGGACTTGATGAGCGCTGCCTTCACTGCTGCAGTTACAGTGGGATTACATGGAGAATGGCAAGGACAGGATGCAGAGCAGGAACAACAGCAGCAACAGTGTTATTAACAGTGTTAACAGCAGCAACGGTGTTTTTAACAGTGTTAACAGCAGCAACGGTGTTATTAACAGTGTTAACAGCAGCAACGGTGTTATTAACAGTGTTAACAGCAGCAACAGTGTTAACAGCAGCAACAGTGTTATTAACAGTGTTAACAGCAGCAACAGTGTTAACAGCAGCAACTGTGTTATTAACAGTGTTAACAGCAGCAACGGTGTTATTAACAGTGTTAACAGCAGCAACGGTGTTATTAACAGTGTTAACAGCAGCAACGGTGTTATTAACAGTGTTAACAGCAGCAACAGTGTTAACAGCAGCAACAGTGTTATTAACAGTGTTAACAGCAGCAACGGTGTTATTAACAGTGTTAACAACAGCAACAGTGTTATTAACAGTGTTAACAGCAGCAACAGTGTAATTAACAGTGTTAACAGCAGCAACAGTGTTATTAACAGTGTTAACAGCAGCAACAGTGTTAACAGCAGCAACAGTGTTATTAACAGTGTTAACAGCAGCAACAGTGTTAACAGCAGCAACAGTGTTATTAACAGTGTTAACAGCAGCAACGGTGTTATTAACAGTGTTAACAGCAGCAACGGTGTTATTAACAGTGTTAACAGCAGCAACAGTGTTAACAGCAGCAACAGTGTTATTAACAGTGTTAACAGCAGCAACAGTGTTATTAACAGTGTTAACAGCAGCAACAGTGTTAACAGTGTTAACAGCAGTAACAGTGTTATTAACAGTGTTAACAGCAGCAACGGTGTTATTAACAGTGTTAACAGCAGCAACGGTGTTATTAACAGTGTTAACAGCAGCAACAGTGTTAACAGCAGCAACAGTGTTAACAGCAGCAACAGTGTTATTAACAGTGTTAACAGCAGCAACGGTGTTATTAACAGTGTTAACAGCAGCAACAGTGTTATTAACAGTGTTAACAGCAGCAACGGTGTTATTAACAGTGTTAACAGCAGCAACGGTGTTATTAACAGTGTTAACAGCAGCAACGGTGTTATTAACAGTGTTAACAGCAGCAACAGTGTTAACAGCAGCAACAGTGTTAACAGCAGCAACAGTGTTATTAACAGTGTTAACAGCAGCAACGGTGTTATTAACAGTGTTAACAGCAGCAACAGTGTTATTAACAGTGTTAACAGCAGCAACAGTGTTATTAACAGTGTTAACAGCAGCAACAGTGTTAACAGCAGCAACAGTGTTATTAACAGTGTTAACAGCAGCAACAGTGTTAACAGCAGCAACAGTGTTATTAACAGTGTTAACAGCAGCAACGGTGTTATTAACAGTGTTAACAGCAGCAACGGTGTTATTAACAGTGTTAACAGCAGCAACAGTGTTAACAGCAGCAACAGTGTTATTAACAGTGTTAACAGCAGCAACAGTGTTATTAACAGTGTTAACAGCAGCAACAGTGTTAACAGTGTTAACAGCAGTAACAGTGTTATTAACAGTGTTAACAGCAGTAACAGTGTTATTAACAGTGTTAACAGCAGCAACGGTGTTATTAACAGTGTTAACAGCAGCAACGGTGTTATTAACAGTGTTAACAGCAGCAACGGTGTTATTAACAGTGTTAACAGCAGCAACAGTGTTAACAGCAGCAACAGTGTTAACAGCAGCAACAGTGTTATTAACAGTGTTAACAGCAGCAACGGTGTTATTAACAGTGTTAACAGCAGCAACAGTGTTATTAACAGTGTTAACAGCAGCAACAGTGTTAACAGCAGTAACAGTGTTATTAACAGTTTTAACAGCGGTAACAGTATTAACAGTGCTAACAGTGTTATTAACAGTGTTAACAGCAGTAACCGTGTTATTAACAGTGTTAACAGCAGCAACAGTGTTAACAACGGTAACAGTGTTATTAACAGAGTTAACCGCAGCAACAGTGTTATTAACAGTGTTAACAGCGGTAACAGTATTAACAGCGCTAACAGTGTTATTAACAGCATTAACAGCAGTAACAGTATTAACAGCGGTAAAAGTGTTATTAACAGTGTTAACAGCAGCAACAGTGTTAACAGCAGCAACAGTGTTAACAGCAGCAACAGTGTTATTAACAGTGTTAAGAGCAGCAACAGTGTTAACAGCAGCAACAGTGTTAACAGCAGTAACAGTGTTTACAACGGTAACAGTGTTATTAACAGTGTTAACAGCAGCAACAGTGTTAACAGCAGCAACAGTGTTAACAACGGTAACAGTGTGATTAACAGTGTTAACAGCAGCAACAGTGTTATTAACAGTGTTAACAGCAGCAACAGTGCTAACAGCAGTAACAGTGTTATTAACAGTGTTAACAGCAGCAACAGTGTTAACAGCAGTAACAGTGTTAACAGTGGTAACAGTATTAACAGTGTTAACAGTGGTAACAGTATTGTTAGCAGCAGCAGTGTGATTGACAGCTGGTCTATTGAACATGTCGATGTCACTTTTTGTCTCATCTGTGCAGTAAAGAGCAGAAAACCAAAAGTAGCTGTAAATACAGCATACACACACACACACACACACACACACTCACACTCACACACTCACACACTCACACACACACTCACACTCACACACACACACACACACACACACACACACACAGACACAGGAAACTGCACGGATGCAAACGAATTGGTTTTGTTGAAACAATGGACATGAAACCAAATTAACACATTATACCCTGACACAGTGAAGATAACAGTGGTGCACAGAGGGAATCACACACACACACACACACACACACAGCTACTGCACATTGTGTAAATTCTCCTGAGACAAACACGCATCAGATTCACAGTGAACGTGAACATTGTGTTTCTGAATAAACATGAATTAACTGGCTCCTTAACCAATCTCTTTCAATTGTAAACATGGACACAACAAAGGAAATACTACACTAATGTCAATGCAACAATTAATACACTTGTGATATAAAAACTATTGCTGATTTTATTATTATTTGTATTTCTCTGCCTGACGTTGAGAATCAGTATGAATTGAAGTTAAAAACGTTCCCACATCAGATGTGAATATTTCAATCAGTGGGTTGACTCGTCGTTATTACAGCGGATTGGTTCCATCTCGAGGGGGAAATGAGAAGAATAAAATCCTGTCAGGCTGCGGTGAAATACTGCAGCCGCCCGGCCTCAGGAATCACAGCCAAACACAGTGTAATCCAAGGCAGGTTTATTTATGTAGAGCAGGCGTCACAAATCACAAACCAAGGTGTGTGCAAACCAGCAGCCACACATTCTGTTCATTCCTGAAATGATTGAAAAACTGATCAGAATCAGAAAAACCAACATCGGCCACTTTGTGTTTTTGGGTCAGTGACAAATGATGTTTAGGAAGATGAGGAAGTCAAAAACTCAAAAACTTCTAAAAATACTTTTAGAGTCATTCATCAGGTCTATGTAAATGTACATTTTGTGTTTGTGTTGGTTTCATGTCACTTAAAAGTTGATTTGTACTAATTATTTTACAAAAATAACAGAATGTGTGATTTTTGACACAACACTCAAAAAGGATGATAAGCCTTTGAATATTTTAAACCTTCTAGAATATAAAACTACTTGTTAGCAGAGAGTTATAATAATAACTATTACTGATTAAAATCACTGATTCTGTTGGTGTAACCTTCAAAATCATTGATTCCAGTTGTTGACTCTGTCTCTACATACAAGTTCTATGCAGATCACACTCAGCACAATCAGCTCTGACCTTTACAAGACACACACACACACACACACACACACACACACACACACACACACACACACACACACACACATAGTCTGACAGACGGCTGAGGTTTATTGGGACAGACGAGCTTCCATCAGATGTGACATTGACCCTCTGTTGCATGAAATATTATTTTGACATGTTTTTATTACTTAAAATGACCTGAATAATAAATATATTAAATATATATTTTAAAAAAAAGTAGTAACCATGGTGTCAGGATAGTTTGATGCTATGCGAGTCAATGTGACTCCATGAGGTTGTTGAACTAGATCATTTACATAATTTAATATTGTTGGGGGCCGTTATGAATTGTATGTCCTTCAAAATAAAAGCCTTCTTCTCACACTGTACAAACATAGATTTTATATCACAGCTTTTTAAAAAAGGACCAGGGGCCTGTTAGTTGGAGGATCACACAAACCACGTCACTAGATGAGTATTAGTTGGAGGATCACACAAACCCAGTCACTAGATGAGTATTAATTGGAGGATCACACAAACCACGTCACTAGATGAGTATTAGTTGGAGGATCACACAAACCCAGTCACTAGATGAGTATTAGTTGGAGGATCACACAAACCACGTCACTAGATGAGTATTAGATGGAGGATCACACAAACCACGTCACTAGATGAGTATTAGTTGGAGGATCACACAAACCCAGTCACTAGATGAGTATTAGTTGGAGGATCACACAAACCCAGTCACTAGATGAGTATTAGTTGGAGGATCACACAAACCACGTCACTAGATGAGTATTAGTTGGAGGATCACACAAACCACGTCACTAGATGAGTATTAGTTGGAGGATCACACAAACCCAGTTACTAGATGAGTATTAGTTGGAGGATTACACAAACCACGTCACTAGATGAGTATTAGTTGGAGGATTACACAAACCCAGTTACTAGATGACTGTTGTCTCTCTGGAGCAGAGTGTTCTGTTGCCGTGGTGATGCTGTGGTTACCACCGTGGTAACCGTCGCCGTGCTCTCATTCTAGAAGCTGCTGGCTTCGTTTCCTTTGATGTGGGAACTGAAGCTGCAGGCAAGTGTGTGTGTGTGTGTGTTTGTGTGTGTGTGTGTGTGAGAGTGTGTGTGTGTGTGTGTGTGTGTGTGTGTGTGTGAGACAGAGAAATAAACAGGTGTGGAAGACACAGTGAGATTTTGACTTTTGTCTTTTGTATGTTTATTTAAAACGACACAAAGACAACAGATGAAGAAGAGCAGCAGCTTCACTGTGATTCATGGCTTCTGTATCAGTGTGAGGTCACTAGGGATCAGTGTGAGGTCACTAGGGATCAGTGTGAGGTCACTAGGGATCAGTGTGAGGTCACTAGGGATCAGTGTGAGGTCACTAGGGATCAGTGTGAGGTCATTAGGGATCAGTGTGAGGTCACTAGGGATCAGTGTGAGGTCACTAGGGATCAGTGTGAGGTCATTAGGGATCAGTGTGAGGTCACTAGGGATCAGTGTGAGGTCACTAGGGATCAGTGTGAGGTCACTAGGGATCAGTGTGAGGTCACTAGGGATCAGTGTGAGGTCACTAGGGATCAGTGTACCTAAAAACAATTACAATTGAATTCAGTAGTTTGGAACTGGTATCTGTTCTTAAATTTCAACTTTTGGAATTTTACATATTTACATTGTGTTGACATTTAGAGACAAATATGTTTTGGCATATTATAAAAAAAAATCCAACTTTGGCTTTGAATTAGTTCTGACCTGTAGCAGCAATACAGTCGGCCTTCTCACACACATTTGCAGTGTTCGTTGGACAAAAGGTCAAAGGTTAAATAACAAAATAACAAAAGGTGGATAAGAGGGTTTGGTTTGGCTGGGCAGGATCAGAATTCCAGGAGAAAAACTATTTAACTTTATGAAAAACTGAACAAACCCTGGTAGAAATCAGCTTGGTGCAGTCTTTAAAATGAACATTGTGATGCTGTTTGTGGCCAGCTCTGGTTTCAGTATTCAGGTAAACAGTCTTCATCATGCCTTCTTAGGTTTTTATTCTTGCAATCATGTGTTTAATGTGGTAACATGCTTCTCTCTTCAGATGCTGAGATTCCTCAGTCAAACCCTTGCAAATCCCATTATTAGCAGTGGATTGAATGTGCATTTTCTTTATTTGAATAAAAGAACGTGTGGGATGAAGCTCCTCATCCTCAGTTTTCTTGTGAGCAGATGTACCACCACCAGTGAAATTTGCTGCAATGTGAATGAGGTGGGGCTTAAATTTTACCCAAGGTGCCAAATTGGTAGATTAGGGCCAGGCCGGATGCTTCAGATACGTGGACCTGGAGAATGAGGCTCGAAATTAAAATACCTGAACTCTCCCTTTAGGCCTTTAGATAGATTAATCTAATAAATCAATGAACTACCAAAGTGTTCTGGACAAACACAACGCTGATATCTAACAAGGAGGATTTCCTCCTTGTTAGATATCATCCAGGCTTCTGCAGCTCTCATGGGACCAAGAGAAAAAACCCAGGCTTGGATAAACCTCCAGAAGCCAAGAGAACAGAGTAGGAGCATAGGCAGCGAGCTGTCTGCTGAATTCACCACCTGAAGCTCAGCCACGTCTGTGGACTCTGAAGAACCAATATGGGAATCATACCCTGACACAAAAAAACAACAGAGAATAACGAGTGGGCTCGTGTTTGTCCCCGATCTCCAATGTTCTGGTAGAAGAGTGGATTCCAATAAAGGCTTGTCAAACAACAGATTCCATTCAGCAACTGGAGAGGGCGCCGCGTGGCCCCTGAGGCGTAAGCTGCTGCTTTGAACGTCTAAATCCCCGATACGGCGTCTGACTTCCCTTTGTTATCCGCTGGTGGATGTTCCTGCTGGTTTTTTTCTCGTTTTTTTTTGTGCCGCTCCAGCAGACCGCGTACGGGGAGCTTTTAGCTGCTAAAAGATCATCTCGCCGAGATGATCATCAAGCGCTGACTAATTGAACTTTTATGGGACGCCGTTGTCGGAGCAGAGGGCGAACATATTGTTTTTGATAAAGAATTCATCGGCAGGGACGAGGGGAGCCGTTTTTTAATGAGGCCCCACCCCCACCCCCCTGGATCCAAGACCAGAGACATGAAACAAACAGTGTGAATGTCTGCTGCTGTGAGCACACACACACACACACACACACACAGACACACACACTCCTATTAATCGAATATGAATGTGTGCTTTGCACTGAGAGACCGTGTCCTATAATTCAATCTTAAACGAGGTGGTGTCTCTGCTGTTTAAACAGGCGTCATTATGAAATCTGAACACTTTCTGGGTTTGTTTAATGACACGAGGCTTTAATGTGCTCACAGAGAAGCGGGTAAACCAGCAGGAGCTGGTTTTACTCTGACATTACAGTACATGCAGCATCTACACACACAAATACCTCTTCAGTGTTCTTTTTCATTCATGAATGTTTCAGTTTTCACATCTATGTCCACAATACACAATATGATGTTAACCTGAAAAACAAATAGAACACAAGACAATAAGAACACATCACAGGCCCAAAAAATAAATGAATAAAATGTGAAACATGAAAGATGTGTATATATAATGTATATATAACCTGAATATGATGTATATATAAAATGAATATAATCTATATAAACCTGAATATAATCTATATATAACCTCAACCTTATGTGAAAATAAAAAACAATTGATAAACACAATTCAATGATATATTATCTGGTAGAGAAAGAACCTATTTGTTAGAATAAAACCACTTAGTTAGTTAGTTAGTTATACGACAACATCCTCAACTATAATAAGCGAGTATTCAACATGTATTTCATTCTGACTTGATATTTTCTCAATAAACCAGCTACTTTTATTTATAGAACTTCATTTTAACATTAAATTTTATAAAAACACAGGAAAAACACACATAATATTCACAAATCATGAATAAAGTTAGTTAATTCCTCAGTTACAGAGGAAGGTGGAACCAGAGGAAACAGTTGAATCGGTGCAGCAGATGAAGTAAAAACACTCTGAAAGAAAAAAAAAGATTTGATGTTGAAACAGACTCATTTGAATGGTTATCCATTTAATTATAAAAGCCATTCTAATGTATTTGGATTAGCAGGAATACAATCAGTCCATTCCATCCATTATTGACCAGTTTGAGTTCTGTAAACTGCTGCTGTCTATTGTTGTTGTTTTGCTTCATTACGCTGCGAAACTAATTCCTGCAGAGGCTGAAAATGTGGTTAAACCCTGAAAAAGAGTCAGAATCTATTTATGTTGATGTTACACAGCAAACAGAGTTAGAATGTGGAAAAAGAACCTTTAATACAGATGAAAAATTTAAAACAAGACCAACCTAACCTAAAACATTATTCTATATCTACATATTCATTATTCTGTAAGATGTTTAAAAGGAGATTATAAAGGAGCCAATTAAATAATCCCACAAACAGCTCCAATCTGAATAAATCTCTAAATAGTGGTTAGTTGCAGCTACTACTGATATTATATTAAACTATTCTATTATTGTATTGATGATGTGGATATTGATGATATATATTGATGCTGTAACAGGAACATTGGGTTTTACTGCAGATAAAATACTTTATTAGTGTTGGAGCTCAGGTTTTCTATAACAGGATAAAAATGATGTTCTCCATCAGGACGTTTTACACAATCATATTCTCCAGATTTAATGAAAGATGATGCTGGGTTTGAAATCCTAAGAAATCAACAACATTTAACTAGAATATTGATGCTGTTTGCCTGATTCAAGTATGCAATGAAGTCATTTAGAACAAAAGCAAAAAAACAATAAAACTAAGGTGAAAATCCTGCAGAGCTCATGTTTAACACAGATCTGAGACCCCAGACGACTTCATCCCACTTCAGTCCACAATAGTCGACTCTAGTCCACTTCATCCCACTTCAGTCCACAATAGTCCACTTTAGTCCACTTCATCCCACTTCAGTCCACAATAGTCCACTTCAGTCCACAATAGTCCACTTTATCCCACTTTAGTCCACTTCAGTCCACTTCAGTCCATAATAGTCCACTTTAGTCCACTTCATCCCACTTCATCCCACTTCAGTCCACTTCATCCCACTTCAGTCCACAATAGTCCACTTTATCCCACTTCAGTCCACTTTAGTCCACTTTAGTCGACTTCAGTCCACTTCAGTCCACTTCAGTCCACTTTAGTCCACTTTAGTCCACTTTAGTCCACTTCAGTCCACTTCAGTCTACTTCAGTCCACTTCAGTCCACTTTTGTCCATTTCAGTCCACTTAAGTCCATTTCAGTCCACTGCAGTCTACTTTAGTCCACTTCAGTCCACTGCAGTCTACTTTAATCCCCTTCAGTCCACTTCAGTCCACTGCAGTCTACTTTAATCCACTTCAGTCCACTTCAGTCTACTTTTGTCCACTTCAGTCGACTTTAGTCGACTTTAGTCCACTTTTGTCCACTTTTGTCCACTTCAATCCACAACAGTCCACTTTAGTCCACCTTAGTCCACTTCAGTCCACTTCAGTCCATTTTAGTCCACTTTTGTCCAATTCAGTCCACTTCAGTCCATTTTAGTTTACTTTTGTCCACTTCAGTCCACTTCAGTCTACTTTAGTCCACTTTAGTCCACTTCAGTCCACTGCAGTCTACTTTAGTCCACTTTAGTCCAGTTCAGTCCACTTTTGTCCACTTTAGTCCACTTCAGTCCACTGCAGTCTACCTAGTCCACTTTAGTCCACTTCTGTCCACTGCAGTCTACTTTAGTCCACTTTAGTCCAGTTCAGTCCACTTTTGTCCACTTCAGTCCACTTCAGTCTACTTTAGTCCACTTCAGTCCATTTTAGTCCACTTTTGTCCAATTCAGTCCACTTCAGTCCATTTTAGTCCACTTTTGTCCAATTCAGTCCACTTCAGTCCATTTTAGTCCACTTTTGTCCAATTCAGTCTACTTTAGTCCACTTTAGTCTACTTCAGTCCACTTCAGTCCACTTTTGGCCACTTAAGTCCACTTCAGTCTACTTTAGTCCACTTTTGGCCACTTAAGTCCACTTAAGTCCATTTTAGTCCACTTTTGTCAAATTCAGTCAACTTCAGTCCATTTTAGTCCACTTTTGTCCACTTTTGTCCAATTCAGTCCACTTCAGTCTACTTTTGTCCACTTCAGTCGACTTTAGTCGACTTTAGTCCACTTTAGTCCACTTTTGTCCACTTCAATCCACAACAGTCCACTTTAGTCCACCTTAGTCCACTTCAGTCCACTTCAGTCCATTTTAGTCCACTTTTGTCCAATTCAGTCCACTTCAGTCCATTTTAGTTTACTTTTGTCCAATTCAGTTCACTTCAGTCCACTTCAGTCTACTTCAGTCCACTTTTGTCCACTTCAGTCCACTTCAGTCTACTTTAGTCCACTTTAGTCCACTTCAGTCCACTGCAGTCTACTTTAGTCCACTTTAGTCCAGTTCAGTCCACTTTTGTCCACTTTAGTCCACTTCAGTCCACTGCAGTCTACCTAGTCCACTTTAGTCCACTTCTGTCCACTGCAGTCTACTTTAGTCCACTTTAGTCCAGTTCAGTCCACTTTTGTCCACTTCAGTCCACTTCAGTCCATTTTAGTCCACTTTTGTCCAATTCAGTCCACTTCAGTCCATTTTAGTCCACTTTTGTCAAATTCAGTCCACTTCAGTCCATTTTAGTCCACTTTTGTCCACTTTTGTCCAATTCAGTCCAATTCAGTCCACTTCAGTCCACTTCAGTCCATTTTAGTCCACTTTTGTCCAATTCAGTCCACTTCAGTCTACTTTAGTCCACTTTAGTCTACTTCAGTCCACTTCAGTCCACTTTTGTCCACTTCAGTCCACTTTAGTCCACTTTAGTCCATTTCAGTCCACTGCAGTCTACTTTAGTCCACTTCAGTCCACTGCAGTCTACTTTAGTCCACTGCAGTCCACTGCAGTCTACTTTAGTCCACATCAGTCCACTTCAGTCTACTTTTGTCCACTTCAGTCAACTTTAGTCCACTTTTGTCCACTTCAATCCACAACAGTCCACTTTAGTCCACTTTAGTCCACATTAGTCCACCTCAGTCCACTTCAGTCCATTTTAGTCCACTTTTGTCCAATTCAGTCCACTTCAGTCCATTTTAGTCCACTTTTGTCCAATTCAGTTCACTTTTGTCCACTTCAGTCCACTTCAGTCCACTTCAGTCCACTTCAGTCCACTTTTGTCCACTTCAGTCCACTTCAGTCTACTTTAGTCCACTTTAGTCCAGTTCAGTCCACTGCAGTCTACTTTAGTCCACTTTAGTCCAGTTCAGTCCACTTTTGTCCAGTTCAGTCCACTTCAGTCCACTTCAGTCTACTTTAGTCCAGTTCAGTCCACTTTTGTCCACTTCAGTCCACTTCAGTCTACTTTAGTCCACTTTAGTCTACTTCAGTCCACTTCAGTCCACTTTTGTCCATTTTAGTCCACTTTTGTCCAATTCAGTCCACTTCAGTCCATTTTAGTCCACTTTTGTCCAATTCAGTCCACTTCAGTCTACTTTAGTCCACTTTAGTCTACTTCAGTCCACTTCAGTCCACTTCAGTCCACTTCAGTCTACTTTAGTCCACTTTAGTCCACTTCAGTCCACTGCAGTCTACTTCAGTCCACTTTAGTTCAGTTCAGTCCACTTTTGTCCACTTCAGTCCACTGCAATCTACTTTAGTCCACTTTAGTCCACTTCAGTCCAATTCAGTCCACTTCAGTCCACTTTTGTCAAATTCAGTCCACTGCAGTCTACTTTAGTCCACTTCAGTCCACTGCAGTCTACTTTAGTCCACTTCAGTCCACTTCAGTCCACTTCAGTCTACTTTTGTCCACTTCAGTCCACTTTAGTCCACTTTAGTCCACTTTTGTCCACTTCAATCCACTTTAGTCCACTTTAGTCCACTTCAGTCCACTTCAGTCCATTTTAGTCCACTTTTGTCCAATTCAGTCCACTTCAGTCCATTTTAGTCCACTTTTGTCCAATTCAGTTCACTTTTGTCCACTTCAGTCCACTTCAGTCCACTTCAGTCTACTTTAGTCCACTTCAGTCCACTGCAGTCTACTTTAGTCCACTTTAGTTCAGTTCAGTCCACTTTTGTCCACTTTAGTCCACTTCAGTCCACTGCAGTCTACTTTAGTCCACTTCAGTCCAATTCAGTCCACTTCAGTCCACTTCAGTCCACTTTTGTCCAATTCAGTCCACTTCAGTCCACTTCAGTCCACTTTAGTCTACTTTTGTCCACTTCAGTCGACTTTAGTCCACTTTAGTCCACTTTTGTCCACTTCAATCCACTTTAGTCCACTTTAGTCCACTTCAGTCCACTTGAGTCCACTTTTGTCCACTTCAGTCCACTTCAGTCCATTTTAGTCCACTTTTGTCCAATTCAGTCCACTTCAGTCTACTTTAGTCCACTTTAGTCTACTTCAGTCCACTTCAGTCCACTTTTGTCCACTTCAGTCCACTTTAGTCCACTTTAGTCCATTTCAGTCCACTGCAGTCTACTTTAGTCCACTTCAGTCCACTGCAGTCTACTTTAGTCCACTGCAGTCCACTGCAGTCTACTTTAGTCCACATCAGTCCACTTCAGTCTACTTTTGTCCACTTCAGTCAACTTTAGTCCACTTTTGTCCACTTCAATCCACAACAGTCCACTTTAGTCCACTTTAGTCCACATTAGTCCACCTCAGTCCACTTCAGTCCATTTTAGTCCACTTTTGTCCAATTCAGTCCACTTCAGTCCATTTTAGTCCACTTTTGTCCAATTCAGTTCACTTTTGTCCACTTCAGTCCACTTCAGTCCACTTCAGTCCACTTCAGTCCACTTTTGTCCACTTCAGTCCACTTCAGTCTACTTTAGTCCACTTTAGTCCAGTTCAGTCCACTGCAGTCTACTTTAGTCCACTTTAGTCCAGTTCAGTCCACTTTTGTCCAGTTCAGTCCACTTCAGTCCACTTCAGTCTACTTTAGTCCAGTTCAGTCCACTTTTGTCCACTTCAGTCCACTTCAGTCTACTTTAGTCCACTTTAGTCTACTTCAGTCCACTTCAGTCCACTTCAGTCCACTTTTGTCCATTTTAGTCCACTTTTGTCCAATTCAGTCCACTTCAGTCCATTTTAGTCCACTTTTGTCCAATTCAGTCCACTTCAGTCTACTTTAGTCCACTTTAGTCTACTTCAGTCCACTTCAGTCCACTTCAGTCCACTTCAGTCCACTTCAGTCTACTTTAGTCCACTTTAGTCCACTTCAGTCCACTGCAGTCTACTTCAGTCCACTTTAGTTCAGTTCAGTCCACTTTTGTCCACTTCAGTCCACTGCAATCTACTTTAGTCCACTTTAGTCCACTTCAGTCCAATTCAGTCCACTTCAGTCCACTTTTGTCAAATTCAGTCCACTGCAGTCTACTTTAGTCCACTTCAGTCCACTGCAGTCTACTTTAGTCCACTTCAGTCCACTTCAGTCCACTTCAGTCTACTTTTGTCCACTTCAGTCCACTTTAGTCCACTTTAGTCCACTTTTGTCCACTTCAATCCACTTTAGTCCACTTTAGTCCACTTCAGTCCACTTCAGTCCATTTTAGTCCACTTTTGTCCAATTCAGTCCACTTCAGTCCATTTTAGTCCACTTTTGTCCAATTCAGTTCACTTTTGTCCACTTCAGTCCACTTCAGTCCACTTCAGTCTACTTTAGTCCACTTCAGTCCACTGCAGTCTACTTTAGTCCACTTTAGTTCAGTTCAGTCCACTTTTGTCCACTTTAGTCCACTTCAGTCCACTGCAGTCTACTTTAGTCCACTTCAGTCCAATTCAGTCCACTTCAGTCCACTTCAGTCCACTTTTGTCCAATTCAGTCCACTTCAGTCCACTTCAGTCCACTTTAGTCTACTTTTGTCCACTTCAGTCGACTTTAGTCCACTTTAGTCCACTTTTGTCCACTTCAATCCACTTTAGTCCACTTTAGTCCACTTCAGTCCACTTGAGTCCACTTTTGTCCACTTCAGTCCACTTCAGTCTACTTTAGTCCACTTTAGTCCACTTCAGTCCACTGCAGTCTACTTTAGTCCACTTTAGTCCAGTTCAGTCCACTTCTGTCCACTTCAGTCTACTTTAGTCCACTTTAGTCCACTTCAGTCCACTGCAGTCTACTTTAGTCCACTGCAGTCCACTTTAGTCCACTTCAGTCCACTTCAGTCCACTTTAGTCCACTTAAGTCCACTTCAGTCCACTTCAGTCTACTTTAGTCCACTTTAGTCTACTTCAGTCCACTTCAGTCCACTTCAGTCCACTTAAGTCCACTTCAGTCCACTTCAGTCTACTTTAGTCCACTTTAGTCCATTTCAGTCCACTGCAGTCTACTTTAGTTCTCTTCAATCCACAACAGTCCACTTTAGTCCACTTTAGTCCACTTTGGTCCACTTCAGTCCACTGCAGTCTACTTTAGTCCACTTTAGTCCAGTTCAGTCCACTTTTGTCCACTTCAGTCCACTTCAGTCTACTTTAGTCCACTTTAGTCCAGTTCAGTCCACTGCAGTCTACTTTAGTCCACTTTAGTCCAGTTCAGTCCACTTTTGTCCACTTCAGTCCACTTCAGTCTACTTCAGTCCACTGCAGTCTACTTTAGTCCACTTTAGTTCAGTTCAGTCCACTTTTGTCCACTTTAGTCCACTTCAGTCCACTTCAGTCCACTGCAGTCCACTTTAGTCCACTTCACTCCACTTCAGTCCACTTTAGTCCACTTAAATCCACTTCAGTCCACTTCAGTCTACTTTAGTCCACTTTAGTCTACTTCAGTCCACTTCAGTCCACTTTTGTCCACTTCAGTTCACTTCAGTCCACTTCAGTCCACTTAAGTCCACTTCAGTCCACTTCAGTCTACTTTAGTCCACTTTAGTCCATTTCAGTCCACTGCAGTCTACTTTAATTCAATTCAATTCAATTCAATTTATTTGTTCAGCCCAGAATCACAAATCAGATTTGCCCCAAAGGGCTTTACATTGTGTACAAAAGCAACACAACATCCCCTGTCCTTAGACCCTCACATCGTACAAGGTAAAACTCCCTAAAAAACCCCTTTAACAGGGAGAAAAAACGGAAGAACCCTCAGGAAGAGTAACAGAGGAGGAATCCCTCTTCCAGGACGGACAGGCTGCAGTAGATGATGTGTGCAGGTGGAGAACATTACAGAGAAATTTGAATATTACAAACAAACAGAAATGTAATGAATGTTGGTAGAAGTGGAGGATGAGGAGCAGGATCCATCATAGCTTTCAGGTTTCACCAAGGCAGCCTCAGACCCTCCAACATCCGTAGATCCCTCAGTGGCTGTACTGCAGCATGCTCTGTGAAAGAGAAAACACAGGGCAGGACTCCGGAACCACAGCAGATTTAAAAGAACAGTAGTGGTACAACAGTATCACAGATAGAAGAAGAAAAAGAAGCCCAGGGCATCTCATGAGGACCCGGCAGACTATCCTATTGCAGCATAACTATAACTAGGCCAGCCAGGGCCGGCCCTAACTATATGCTTCATCGAACAGGAACGTTTTTAACCTATTCTTAAATATAGGAAGGGTGTCTGCCCCCCGGACTGAGACTGGAAGACGGTTCCACAGGAGAGGAGCCTGGAAGTTGAAGGCTCTGCCTCCTGTTTTAATTTTAGAAATTCTGGGAACCTCCAATAAGCTGCATATTGGGAGCGTAATGTTCTTGATGGGTGATATGGGACTAAGAGATCCCTAAGGTAGGATGGAGCCTGACCTTTGAGCTTTATAGGTGAGGAGCAGGATTTTGAATTCTATACGAGATTTCACAGGAAGCCAGTGTAGAGGCTAATACAGGTGAGATATGCTCCCTTCTTCTAGTGCCGGTTAATAAACGAGCAGCTGCATTCTGGATCAGCTGGAGAGTCCTTAGAGACTTTTTGGTGCAACCCGACAGTAAATGGTTGCAGTAGTCCAGCCTGGAAGTAATAAATGCATGGATAAGTTTTTCTGCATCTTTCAGAGACAGGAAGTGTCTGACCTTTGCTATGTTGCGTAGGTGGATAAAAGCAGTCCTAGAAATATGTTTAATGTGGGCAGAGAACGACAAGTCTTGGTCCAAGATGACTCCCAGGTTTTTCACCGTGGAGCTAGAGGCCAGGGAGATGTCATCCAGGATAGCTGTATCACTGGATATGGAGTTCCTCAGGATTTCGGACCCGAATACAATAATTTCTGTTTTTTCTGAATTCAGTAGAAGGAAATTGCAGGTCATCCAGGATTTTATATCCTTAAGACAGGCTTGAAGTTTAGCTAGCTGATTGGTTTCATTTGGCTTAATTGATAGATAGAGTTGTGTATCGTCAGCATAACAGTGGAAATTAATAGTGTTTCCTAATGATTTTACCCAATGGGAGCATATAGATAGTAAAAAGTATTGGTCCAAGCACAGAACCTTGTGGAACCCCATGATTAACTTTGGTATGGGTAGAAGAAACATTATTGATATGGACAAATTGGGAACGATCTGAAAGATAGGACTTAAACCATTTTAGTGCAGTCCCTTTTAGACCAATAAGATGCTCTAGTCTCTGTAACAGGATTTGATGGTCGACTGTGTCAAATGCAGCGCTAAGATCTAACAGAACAAGGATGGAAATGAATCCTTTATCAGACGCATTGAGAATATCATTTGAAACCTTAACTAAAGCCGTCTCTGTGCTGTGATGCATTCTAAAACCTGACTGGAAATCCTCATATAAGGTATTGTTGTGTAAAAAGTCACACAGCTGTTTAGCAACTGCTTTTTCCAGAATCTTAGAGAGGAAGGGAAGATTAAAAATGGGTCTATAGTTGGCTAAAATACTTGAGTCGAGGGCAGGTTTTTTAAGGAGAGGTTTAATTACAGCTACTTTAAAGGACTGTGGCACATAGCCAGATAATAAAGACATATTGAGTATTTCTAGTAAGGAAGGGCTAATCAAAGGGAAAATATCTTTTAGCAATCCGGATGGAATAGGGTCCAGAAGACAGGTTGAAGTAGTTTTTGTACTTTAGTCCACTTTAGTCCAGTTCAGTCCACTTTTGTCCACTTCAGTCCACTTCAGTCCACTGCAGTCTACTTTAGTCCACTTCAGTCCACTTCAGTCCACTGCAGTCCACTTCAGTCCATTTTAGTCCACTTTTGTACAATTCAGGCCACTTCAGTCCATTTTAGTCCACTTTTGTCCAATTCAGTCCACTTCAGTCTACTTTAGTCCACTTTAGTCTACTTCAGTCCACTTCAGTCCACTTTTGTCAACTTTAGTCCATTTCAGTCCACTTCAATCCACTTCAATCCACTTTAGTCCACTTCAGTCCACTTTAGTCCACTTCAGTCTACTTAGACGGGTTCAGCTGTTACCTGGCTGCTTGGGTTCCTCAGTGATCGGCTCTGTCTAATTCCTGCAGTGATGTGGAATGCCTGTTGTGTTACCACAGTCCTGTCCAGGAACAGCGTGCCACCTCGGGTGAGAGCCTCAGGTAGGTTGACTCCAGGTGAGGACACTGTCCCCCCAGGTGAGGACACTGTCCTCACTGCTGAGGATACAGCAGTTTTTTTAATCCCAGATCTTCATGCTTTGTGATGAGCTTGAACCATCTCCCGAAATCTGGCCAATGAACTGTGGCTGCGTTTCTTCTCCAGGTGAAAGGTGCATCATCCATCAATGGGACCTTTGAATCCACTGAACTCCACCTTTAAATTAAGCAGTGGGACATCTCAGGGTGGATGGCAGATGACAGACGTTTGAGTCCAAACTGAATCGTAGGCAACTGGTCTTGTATTTGTGTAGAAAGATGTTTCAGCTCTTATAAAAGAAGCTTCATCAGTTCAAACTCAGCAAGGTCTGAATAATCTGCAATAGTCTAACAAGAGAAGACAAACAAACAAAGCAAACACTACATATACAAAACACTATACAAAAATACAGGTCCAGTTTCCCACTATTCAATTTGAGAGAGAACAATGACCTGGACGAATGAGAATAGTCACAGGGAGATTCCTGGTGTTCAAGTTGACAAATGTAAGTAATCATCCTGTTTTGCGTGGGCAGTTTAGCCACATTCAGATAAGACTCTGCTGTGACCTGGCTGGGTGGGATCCATAATGACTTTCTTATCTCCGTGGCCTCAGTGATGTTCATATCAGTCCGTCATGTTTCTTGTCAGGATGGTCCTGTTGCTGCAGGACTAGAAATTCCTAAATATTTGAGTGTCTGCAGTAGAACAGTCTCTGCCTCACTCACCACTGCTTCACAACGCTGCCTCCAGGTCAGTTATGTGGACACTAGCTACAGAAAAGGACCCGTTGACGTAAACAGGCTGAGTTCCTTCTCAAAGTCCAATACCAGCTCCTTGAGGTCCATATGGACACACGTGGAGTGTTTTACACATCTGATCCGTTAATTTCACCTTCACCTCGAAATGAATCTGGAGATGACGGATGAAACTGTTGAGTTTTATTGTCCAGAAGGCAAACATTATGTATCAGGACTTTAAACAGTGGTTGCATTTAAGCAGCGATTAGCAAGTTTGGCCACAATTTCCTTATGTTTATGATCCCAGACACGTGGAGAAGAAATAGTTCAGATAGAATCAGGAGGGTTTTGGTGTGATGGGGATGCATTACGCAGCAAATGGACCACATTTAGAGTCTACCCTCATTTTCCTGCATTGACAGGACATTTCCCATCAAGGGGAATTATTACTTTTCTTCTTTTGTGAAGTACATACAATAGTAAAAACATTAATTTCTGACATGTAAGGAGTAGTAAGTACAGATAATTACCACATAATGCATTAGAATATTCTGGAGCTGCTACTAGTGTGGACTGAATGGATGGAACAAAGTGTTAGGAAATGAGAGAATTTAGAGGCTGTCACCTCAATACTTAAACAGATTAATCTCATGCAGAGTTTAAAGTTAAAACTGATAAATAACTGTGTCTCTGGTTCTATATGAGCTGTGAAAATAATTTTGAAAGAATAGCTCACAGCGACATATTGGAAAAAAATAACCAGGAACAATTTCATATTGGAACCATGAACTTCGTCTAAACTGTGAATTATTACCTATGAACTGAACTGGTTCATTTTAAAATCTGTGAAGTGAACTTTGAACTGGTTCATGGAGAAAGTGAACTTTCCCAGCACTGGAGACGTCTCAGAATGAAACGCTAGAGAACACTCAGTCTGAGTTTGTTCATCTGGTTTCAAACTGACGAATGTGGATGTTTACTCGTGTGTTTCTGTGCAGTCTCTGAACGTTGAACCCAACTCAACTTTGGTTGCAACACAACACGGATCAATCATCATCACAATCATTCTGCAACTCAGCAGTTTCTGGTCCATTACTTTACTGTTTATCTCACCAAAAAATCACCTGATAATGAATCTTAGTGTTCTGGCCTCAAACACATAGAGCTGCATGTCACCACTTTAGATTTTTTATCTGGATTGTAGTTCTTGTCTCACAAGTACAGAGAATTGTTAACAGCAAAATTAAGTATAATAAGTATTAGAGGTAAAAGTACTCATTATGAGACTGCAATATATTATTATATAGAGTATATTATACTATTGTTTTAAACAGAGCATTTTTGTTTTAAACAGAGCATTTGATGTTCCAGTTGATCAATGTGGTGCTAATTTAAGATACTTTGGGTAAATCTAGTCTGGACTATATATATATATATATATATATATATATATATATATATATATATATATATATATATATATATATATATATATATATATATAATCCAATATTATTATCTGAAGAGTAATTAAAGCTCAAATAACATTGTGGTGGTGAATATTTCTTAGTAAGTATAATGCATGAATACCTCACAATTGTACTTCAGTATTGAACAACTTTACACAACTAATCCAATTCAGCTCTTAAGGGACAGAAACCAGGCATTTTATTTATTTATTTATATTTCACAGTTTTATTACTTTTTATACATTTGTATTTTTGAGGGGCCTTTATTTTGAAATGCAATGCACAGACAGAAATTGGATTTTTAACGTTGGTCTCTGCCTTTTTCCTTCTTGACCTGCTGTATTTGTGCTGTTAAAATATAACAATTTAAACAAGTAGTGTGTGGTTTCTACTTTGTTAAAAGGGGATGTGCAGTATTTGTTGTGTTTTTAAACATATTTGCGTGCTGGGCAGAGCTTTGATTAAGAATTCAAGGAAAAAAAGGTTCAGAAATATACAAACTTGTGTGAGGTGCACCAAAAAAACAACTAAAAATATGGTTTAACTATGTTTTTATTTCTTGCTTTATATTTTTATTTTGTGGGTGTTGGGTCCTGTCTAGCCCTGGTGCCCATTGTGCCATTTATTTTAAAACCTTCAGTCTGATCCAAACTTACTAAATAATTATATCTTCGTCCATTTGGCCAGTGGCCCCCATGTTTAATCTGGCCTGATGAGAGTCTCTATGGTGTTGGGACGTAATATCAGCTATAGACTATCAATAATCACTATTGATGATAATATCAGCTATAGACTATCAATAATCACTATTGATGATAATATCAGCTATAGACTATCAATAATCAATATTGATGATAATATCAGCTATAGACTATCAATAATCACTATTATTGATAATATCAGCTATAGACTATCAATAATCACTATTGATGATAATATCAGCTATAGACTATCAATAATCACAATTGATGATAATATCAGCTATAGACTATCAATAATCACTATTGATGATAATATCAGCTATAGACTATCAATAATTACTATTGATGATAATATCAGCTATAGACTATCAATAATCACTATTGATGATAATATCAGCTGTAGACTATCAATAATCACTATTATTGATAATATCAGCTATAGACTATCAATAATCACAATTGATGATAATATCAGCTATAGCATATCAATAATCACTATTGATGATATCAGCTATAGAATATCAATAATCACTATTGATGATAATATCAGCTATAGACTATCAATAATCACTATTGATGATAATATCAGCTGTAGACTATCAATAATCACTATTATTGATAATATCAGCTATAGACTATCAATAATCACTATTATTGATAATATCAGCTATAGACTATCAATAATCACTATTATTGATAATATCAGCTATAGACTATCAATTATCTCTATTATTGATAATATCAGCTATAGACTATCAATAATCACTATTGATGATAATATCAGCTATAGACTATCAATAATCACTATTGATGATAATATCAGCTATAGACTATCAATAATCACTATTATTGATAATATCAGCTATAGACTATCAATTATCTCTATTATTGATAATATCAGCTATAGACTATCAATAATCACTATTGATGATAATATCAGCTATAGACTATCAATAATCACTATTGATGATAATATCAGCTGTAGACTATCAATAATCACTTTTATTGATAATATCAGCTATAGACTATCAATAATCACTATTGATGATAATATCAGCCATAGACTATCAATAATCACTATTGATGATAATATCAGCTATAGACTATCAATAATCACTATTGATGATGATATCAGCTATAGACTATCAATAATCACTATAGATGATAATATCAGCTGTAGACTATCAATAATCACTATTATTGATAATATCAGCTATAGACTATCAATAATCACTATTGATGATAATATCAGCCATAGACTATCAATAATCACTATTGATGATAATATCAGCCATAGACTATCAATAATCACTATTGATGATGATATCAGCTATAGACTATCAATAATCACTATTATTGATAATATCAGCTATAGAATATCAATAATCACAATTGATGATAATATCAGCTATAGACTATCAATAATCACTATTGATGATAATATCAGCTATAGACTATCAATAATCACTATTGATGATAATATCAGCTATAGACTATCAATAATCACTATTGATGATAATATCAGCTATAGACTATCAATAATCACTATTATTGATAATATCAGCTATAGACTATCAATAATCACTATTGATGATAATATCAGCTATAGACTATCAATAATCACTATTATTGATAATATCAGCTATAGACTATCAATAATCACTATTGATGATAATATCAGCTATAGACTATCAATAATCACTATTGATGATAATATCAGCCATAGACTATCAATAATCACTATTATTGATAATATCAGCTATAGAATATCAATAATCACAATTGATGATAATATCAGCTATAGACTATCAATAATCACTATTGATGATAATATCAGCTATAGACTATCAATAATCACTATTATTGATAATATCAGCTATAGACTATCAATAATCACTATTGATGATAATATCAGCTATAGACTATCAATAATCACTATTGATGATAATATCAGCCATAGACTATCAATAATCACTATTATTGATAATATCAGCTATAGAATATCAATAATCACTATTGATGATAATATCAGCTGTAGACTATCAATAATCACTATTATTGATAATATCAGCTATAGACTATCAATAATCACTATTGATGATAATATCAGCTATAGACTATCAATAATCACTATTGATGATAATATCAGCCATAGACTATCAATAATCACTATTATTGATAATATCAGCTATAGAATATCAATAATCACAATTGATGATAATATCAGCTATAGACTATCAATAATCACTATTGATGATAATATCAGCTATAGACTATCAATAATCACTATTGATGATAATATCAGCTGTAGACTATCAATAATCACTATTATTGATAATATCAGCTATAGACTATCAATAATCACTTTTGATGATAATATCAGCTATAGACTATCAATAATCACTATTGATGATAATATCAGCTATAGACTATCAATAATCACTATTGATGATAATATCAGCCATAGACTATCAATAATCACTATTATTGATAATATCAGCTATAGACTATCAATAATCACTATTATTGATGATATCAGCTATAGACTATCAATAATCACTATTATTGATAATATCAGCTATAGACTATCAATAATCACTATTATTGATAACATCATCTTCAGATTGAGATTCTCTCCAATCACTAATTAATCTCATCTTTCTCTGTTCTAAATGTCCCTTAAAGGATATTTTTCTACTTTTTATCTCTTAACATGTGAGTGAACAAATCTGCTTCAGTTAATGATTATTGATTATTGGAACAAAGAGAAATAGTCTCAGTAAATAAAAAACCTCAGTTCTGATTAAAAATGATAAAAACATGTTGAACACAAACCAAACCAGCTTCAGTCATATTGATCTGTAAAAGGTATAATTAACATTTTATAATCTAGGTATGGAGGGGCTGTTCGTAACAGTATCATCAGCATAAAGACGAATTCTACATCCAGTCACAGCAGAATCCATGTTATTGATATCAAGAATAAACTAAACAGGTCCTAGTTCTGACACTTGTGGGACACCTTTTAAAACTTTTATATGCTTTTTAACTATGAGTCTTCTTGAAATCCATCCATCCATCCATCCATTTTCTATCCCGCTTATTCCTTTTCAGGGTCGCAGGGGTCTGCTGGAGCCTATCCCAGCGCATTTATGGCGAGAGGCAGGGATACACCCCAGATGGTCGCCAGCCAATCGTGGGGCTCTTCTTGAAATCATAAAATAAAATGAAAAACATGAAAAACAACACAAACCAAACCCGCTTCAGTCATATTGATCTGTTTATTTAACATTTACTCAGTAAATGCAGTGATACCAACCACTGGACACATCTGGATGTTTCTACTCGTGTTGAACATGAATCTAACTTTGATAATTCCAATGAAACAGGAACAGACCATGCAGTGTTTTCCTCCTGGCAGCAGCAGGGCTGTGATTCAACTTTTGGGAAGTCCAGCTCCTCTGGGAATAGGGAGGAGGCTGCGGAGCTCCAACGGGGTTGGGGGAGTGACTGCGTGTTGTTGCCCCCCCTCCCTCCCCAGGACCAGCCCGCTGCCTGGTGCTGCTCCTCAGTCCTGCTCCTCAGTCCTGCCCCTCGGTCCCGGTCCTCGGTCCCGGTCCTCGGTCCCGGTCCTCCGACATGGCACCTGTCCTGCAGACGTTCTGCGTCCTGCTCGCTGCTGTTTTCCTGCAGAGCGGAACGACGCACGCGCTCCTCAACGACACGTAAGTGCAGCCGCTTCTCGCTTTTTGGTCAGTGTCATCACCAGAAAAACTGAAAGGAAGAAGAAGAAGACGTTTCTGCGTCACGCACACAGACGCCACTGCACGGAGGAAGAAACGAACAAACAAACAAACAAACAAACAAACAAACAAACCAACAAACAAACAAACAAACAAACAGCAACCAGTCGCAGCAAGTTGAAGCTGCTCATCACAAACTAGAAAAGAAGCTGCACGTGAGGCACAAAGTGAGCGGTTGGCTCAGGATGCTGTTATGCAATCTGGCTGTGCGCGTGCGTGCGTGCACATGTGCGCGTGTGTGCGTGCGTGTGTGTGTGTGTGTGTGTGTGTGTGTGTGTGTGTGTGTGTGTGTGTGTTTGGCAAAATCCATCTGCTAACACTTACCCCCCAGATTCATGCTCTGGCTGCAGCGAAGTGGATTGAGGTAGACTAAAATAGACTAAAGTGGACTAAAGTGGACTAAAGTGGAATGAAGTGGACTAAAGTGGACTGAAGTGGACTAAAGTAGACTGAAGTGGACTAAAGTAGACTGAAGTGGACTAAAGTGAACTGAAGTGGACTAAAGTGAACTAAAGTGGACTAAAGTGGATTTATTGTAGTATTATAGAAGTATATATTTTATAAATCTGGGGAATTAAAAGGGAGACTAATTAAATATTAAAGCGACTGTCAGTATATTTTATTAAATATTTATTTATGTGATTATTAATAGTCTATAGCTGATATTATCAATAATAGTGATTATTGATAGTCTATAGCTGATATCATCATCAATAGTGATTATTGATAGTCTATAGCTGATATTATCATCAATAGTGATTATTGATAGTCTATAGCTGATATTATCAATAATAGTGATTATTGATAGTCTATAGCTGATATCATCATCAATAGTGATTATTGATAGTCTATAGCTGATATTATCGACAATAGTGATTATTGATAGTCTATAGCTGATATTATCAATAATAGTGATTATTGATAGTCTATAGCTGATATTATCAATAACAGTGATTATTGATAGTCTATAGCTGATATTATCAATAACAGTGATTATTGATAGTCTATAGCTGATATTATCAATAATAGTGATTATTGATAGTCTATAGCTGATATTATCATCAATAGTGATTATTGATCGTCTATAGCTGATATTATCATCAATAGTGATTATTGATAGTCTATAGCTGATATCATCATCAATAGTGATTATTGATAGTCTATAGCTGATATCATCATCAATAGTGATTATTGATAGTCTATAGCTGATATTATCATCAATAGTGATTATTGATAGTCTATAGCTGATATTATCATCAATAGTGATTATTGATAGTCTATAGCTGATATTATCATCAATAATAGTGATTATTGATAGTCTATAGCTGATATCATCATCAATAGTGATTATTGATAGTCTATAGCTGATATTATCAATAATGATTATTATTGTGACCAGTTTAACTTCCCCAAACTGAAAATTACAGAATTTAA
>JAYKQN010000046.1:937500-977500 GCA_036785175.1 Eupleurogrammus muticus | reverse complement strand
TCTATAGCTGATATTTTCATCAATAGTGATTATTGATAGTCTATAGCTGATATTATCATCAATAGTGATTATTGATAGTCTTTAGCTGATATTATCATCAATAGTGATTATTGATAGTCTATAGTTGATATTATCATCAATAGTGATTATTGATAGTCTATAGTTGATATTATCATCAATAGTGATTATTGATAGTCTATAGCTGATATTATCATCAATAGTGATTATTGATAGTCTATAGCTGATATTATCATCAATAGTGATTATTGACAGTCTATAGCTGATATTATCAAAAATAGTGATTATTGATAGTCTGTAGCTGATATTATCATCAATAGTGATTATTGATAGTCTATAGCTGATATCATCATCAATAGTGATTATTGATAGTCTATAGCTGATGTTATCATCAATAGTGGTTATTGATAGTCTATAGCTGATGTTATCATCAATAGTGATTATTGATAGTCTATAGCTGATATCATCATCAATAGTGGTTATTGATAGTCTATAGCTGATATTATCATCAATAGTGGTTATTGATAGTCTTTCTTAATTTTGATCACCAATCACACCAGACGTTTTTGCTCAGAGGTTTCGGCCTTGAACTGAAATGATGCCACTTTTTGTCCCAAATGGACTTTTAAATGACTTGACGTACGTTTTCACAGACATGTTGGTGCTTCTACTCTTAAAGTTTTTGACTTTTCCTCCAACAGACGCACGTTAAAACCGTGTCCTGTTGTCCTGTGTTGTCCTGTGAAAATTGTCTAATCTCTAAACTCCCTCCAGAAGCAGATTTCCATACTTTCCTCTCATCTCTAGGTCCCTGTGGTGCTGGACAGAACCGTGGCCACCATCAACGTGTCCGTCCACGGAGAAAACGCCGTCATGAGCAAGAAGACCAAGATCCTCATCGAGCCGCCAGCCTTCATCCACGTCGTCCAGACCGACAAACCGGTCTACAAACCTGGACAGAAAGGTGGATGTTACTCAGCTAAATGTGGAACATCTGTACTAACACAAGCAGAATGAATCTACACCACGTGAGGAGACTGCAGAAGAGTCCGAATCAGACTTAGAATATTGAAATAAATCTAATGTTGATGAAAATACTTAGACAAAGCCAAACGGAACAAAACTTGAAATAAGCTAAATTATCTGCAATAATTAATAAGATAAACATCGTTTACCATAAAATCAGAGAACACTGCAGCACTGGAATCCTAACGGGTAAAACATCTTGTTGTTGGTACAATCACTCTAATATGGAGAAGAATCTTCCAATGACAGATCATTTATTTTACTACATTTTTTTCTTTATTTAACATTTATTCAATTTTTTTAGGAAAATATTGTTGTTCTCTTTTCTTAAAACAAGACAAAAGTGACCTAAATGTAGAAACATATAAATCCATATTTGCTTTTGGTACAATAAGTCTGATATTAATAAGAATTATGGCAGATCATTTAGTTGATTTTAGTCAATTTAATCATGAAAAAAAACTCAAAACAAAAGTCAAATAAGATAAATTATCAGAGTTTAAAGATGAATTATTGATCCATAAAATGCTGTAAATCACTGAGGATCATTAAGAACATGAAGAATATTTTCTGTAGATGTTTAAAATGAGATTATAAAGGAGCCAATTAAATAATCCCACAAACAGCTCCAATCTAAATAAATCTCTAAATAGTGGTTAGTTGCAGCTACTACTGATATTATATTAAACTATTTTATTATTGTATTGATGATGTGGATATTGATGATATATATTGATGCTGGAACAGGAACAGATAAAATACTTTATTAGTGTTGGAGCTCAGGTTTAACATGAGGTTTATGGATAATTTTCCTCGTTATAAATTCAGCTGCACTTGCACATCTCTGTGCTACTTTCAGCATCTGCATAATGCTGAGCCACGACTTGACAACTTTAGGGATGATGTCTGAGTTCACACTCAGAAACAGGAACATTCTTGGTTTTGTGCTTTTTATAAAATACGAATATTCAGGTGACAAATTCTCTTCTATCTGGAGTATTTTTTATTCTTAATTGTGGTGTATATATTTATATAAAGCCACTAATACAGCATGATAAAACTTTAAGACAATAACAATTAAATCAACTAATGACTAATAGATATTCTAACTAATATATATTTTTGAATAATTGATGATTTCATTGACAAATGTGTAAAGTTTGAGTTTTCCATATTTTAAAACCTAATTTATTGAGGTTACTACCAGCACTTAATAAAATGTAGAGATAGAAAAAAAACAGCTTTAGATTAATGAAAAACATTACGACCATTTTTAATTTAAGTTGAGGTGATTACATCAGCTTAAAGTCCAATAACCTTTGTGGTTACAGAGATGGTTTATTATCATCGAGAGCAGGAACGTACTAAAGAAATAAAGAAATAAAGGAAGAAAAAGACTTTGCATATTCATTCGAACTTTGTCTCTCTCCATTTATTTTGCAGCTTTCGGGGCCATGAAGCAGGTCATAACATCCCATTTTAATCTGTTCCCGTCCTTTTCTTTTCAGTCCAGTTCCGAATAGTTTCCCTGGATGCTAACTTCATCCCTGTGGATCGACTGGTGAGTTTTCTGCGTGTTTGTGATGACGAGAAGTCGGGTTCAGGGAGGCTGTTTGTTGCTTCAGGAGGCAGCGTGTGAGAGGTCAAAGGTCATGGGCTGCGTTTGACCCCAAACATCTGAGTCAATACGGCGCCGGCTGCAAACAGCTTCATGTGGCTCCATCTCTTATTTTGTGTTGTGTGACTTGTAATTCACAGTTCACGTAAAAGTTTGTCTTTTTTTTCTTTTCCAGTACAAAGTGGTGGAGATCCAGGTAAGATCTGTTCACACTGAACAAATCACACATTTAACACCAACGTTAACAATTAGAAGGCACTGAACAGAAAACATTTACTTCACATCATATGAGTTTTATACAAACTTTAAACAGTGAGGGGTTTTATCTGTCTTCTTTTTTTACTTTTTATCTCATAATTTACATTTTTTATTTAAGAATTCTGACTTTATTCATAGTTTTTATTTTTATCTCATAATTATGACCTTTTATTGTATGACTTTTTAATTATTGATTTGATTAATATCACATTTTAAATTATAACTGACATTTTTCTCATAAGTTTGACTTTTTATTTCACAGTTATGATTTCATATCATAATTATGACTTTTTATCTTATGATAATGACTTATAAAATCATTAATTTTATAATTATGATTTTTAAATGATAACTTTTATATTTTTTCTCATAATTGTGACTTTTTATCTAATAAGACTTTTTTAATATTATTTTTGCCCTATCATTTTAACTTTTTTTATCTCATAATAGAAATTTCGAATGGGACTTTTTATTTAACTGGTGGAAACGGCACTATGGGACGCCTCCATGTGTGTTAGTCTCTTTCTCATTTAGTGCAGCAGCTATGAACTGGGGCCGTTTCTGGTTTTCCTGCAGGATCCCAGTTCAAACCGCATCGCCCAGTGGTTGGACCGCTCCCTGTCTGCTGGAATCCTGGATCTTTCCCACCCGATGGTCCCGGAGGCGGCTCAGGGCAGCTACGTGATCCGGGCCACCACGGACAGAGGAGAGCAGATCACCCACAGCTTCGACATCAAGGAATACGGTGATCAGCTTCACCAAATCCAGGCCATTTTAAATTAGTGGTTCTCAAACGTCTTTTTACATCAAGGACTCAATAATAAGAACAAGAAGATTTAAGTTTTAGGATGTCCTATAACAAGCTTAAAGTTATGGAGGACGGAAACTGCCATAATCCAGACAAAAAATAATGACAGTACACAAATACATCTTCCAGTGAATGTCCATGTTTATTTAAACTGACATTTAATTAATTCATTTATTGAATTTATTGTAAAATGTATTTGCTATCTATTTATTTATTTATTTATTCACTCACCCCATTCATTTTTACCTCAATAAATTATAAATATAAATAATATTAATATATAAATTTAAAAAAATAAATTGTATAGGGGAAGAAATACACAAATAATAGGTAATAAATGCAAAATTAAATAAATGTATTTATCCCTGAATACAAATGCTTCTACATTCCATTATTGTGGAATTACAGTGAAAATAAATCATTCCTGGGGGTCCCCCGACTCATCACCACCATGAGATCTGTGTAGACATCTAGTCTCATTTATTTATTTCCTTGGCTTCTAGTTCTGCCAAAGTATGAGGTGAAGGTCCATCTGCCCAGCGTCATCACCATCCTGGACCAGGAGGCCACCATTCAGATCTGTGGAAAGTGAGTGTTAATAATAAACAATAATAATAAAGTATGATTATAATGATGAAGAAATATTCAATTTATTTGTAAATATGATGTAATTATGCTGCAGCTGCAGAACAAGACAAGACACTGCTATTATCACTAATACTTACTGGAAGAGTAAACAGAACGTTAAAATATTATTATTATTATTATTAATTTTATATATTAAATATCTAAAAAAATAAATAGAAAGTCAAAGAGCAGTGATCAATCACTGGAAATGAATGGTGGTGTGTTCAGGTGCAGAAACTTTGCCTGTAATTCCTACTTTTCTCATTGTTTTTGTAGATTCAGGGGCTCACCATTTGTGTGTGTTGTGTGTGTTTTCACATGTGTGATGTGTTTGTGTGTTTTCACCTGTGTGTTGTGTGTGTGTGTGTGTGTTTTAATGTGTGTTCCCTGCAGATACACCTATGGTAAACCAGTGTTGGGATCAGTGAAGGCTGTTTTCTGTAAATACACCATCATCTATTACTGGTACACCAGTGTCCAGACCTCCAACCTCTGTAAAACCTATGAAATGACGGTGAGTCATCTCATCGACAACCTCCTAACAACAACCTCCTAACAACAACCTCCTAACAACACCCTCCTAACAACAACCTCCTAACAACAACCTCCTAACAACAGCCTCCTAACGACAACCTCCTAACAACAGTCTCCAACAACAGCCTCCTAACGACAACCTCCTAACAACAGCCTCCTAACAACAACCTCCTAACAACAGCCTCCTAACAACAGCCTCCTAACAACACCCTCCTAACAACAACCTCCTAACAACAACCTCCTAACAACAGCCTCCTAACAACAACCTCCTAATAACAGCCTCCAACAACAGCCTCCAACAACAGCCTCCAACAACAGCCTCCAACAACAGCCTCCTAACGACAACCTCCTAACAACAGCCTCCTAACAACAACCTCCTAACAACAACCTCCTAACAACAGCCTCCTAACAACAGCCTCCTAACAACACCCTCCTAACAACAACCTCCTAACAACAACCTCCTAACAACAGCCTCCTAACAACAACCTCCTAATAACAGCCTCCAACAACAGCCTCCAACAACACCCTCCTAACAACAGCCTCCAACAACAGCCTCCTAACAACAGCCTCCTAACGACAACCTCCTAACAACAGCCTCCAACAACAGCCTCCAACAACACCCTCCTAACAACAGCCTCCTAACAACAGCCTCCTAACGACAACCTACTAACAACACCCTCCTAACAACAACCTCCTAACAACAGCCTCCTAACAACAGCCTCCTAACAACAACCTCCTAACAACAGCCTCCTAACAACAACCTCCTAATAACAGCCTCCAACAACACCCTCCTAACAACACCCTCCTAATAACAGCCTCCTAACAACAGCCTCCTAACAACAGCCTCCTAACAACAACCTCCTAACAACAACCTCCTAACAACAACCTCCTAACAACAGCCTCCAACAACAGCCTCCAACAACACCCTCCTAACAACAGCCTCCAACAACACCCTCCTAACAACAGCCTCCTAACAACAACCTCCTAATAACAACCTCCTAACAACAGCCTCCTAATAACAACCTTCTAACAACAGGAGACATGTCTATTTAAAAATTATTCTTATTCATAACCAATTAAATTCTAATAATATAAATTAATTAAAATTAAATCTGCCGTTTTTTGGTTATTTTGCAGACAGATAAAAGTGGTTGTGCAACGCAAGTTGTGAACATGACGGAGTTTTCACTCACGAAGAGTTCATCTGACGACAACTTCGAGGTGGATGTAGAGATGGAGGAGTACGGCACTGGTAGGAGTAGTTTTACTGATTATACTGGTTATACCTGTTAGCTGTTGGTGCATTAGCGATTAGCTGTTAGTATATATTAGCTGTTGGTGTATTAGAGGTAAGCTGTTGGTGTATTAGAGGTAAGTTGTTGGTGTATTAGCACATAGCTGTTGGTGTATTAGCACTTAGCTGTTGGTGTATTAGCTGTTGGTGTATTAGCCGTTGGTGTATTAGCATTTAGCTGTTGGTGTATTAGCACTTAGCTGTTGGTGTATTAGCTGTTGGTGTATTAGCTATTGGTGTATTAGCATTTAGCTGTTGGTGTATTAGCACTTAGCTGTTGGTGTATTAGCTGTTGGTGTATTAGCACTTAGTTGTTGGTGTATCAGCTGTTGGTGTATTAGCACTTAGCTGTTGGTGTATTAGCTGTTGGTGTATTAGCTGTTGGTGTATTAGCACTTAGTTGTTGGTGTATTAGCTGTTGTTGTATTAGCTGTTGGTGTATTAGCTGTTGGTGTATTAGCATTTAGCTGTTGGTGTATTAGCTGTTGTTGTATTAGCTGTTGGTGTATTAGCTGTTGGTGTATTAGCATTTAGCTGTTGGTGTATTAGCTGTTGGTGTATTAGCACTTAGTTGTTGGTATATCAGCTGTTGGTGTATCAGCTGTAGGTGTTCTAGCGATTAGCGGTGAGCTACTAATCCATACCTCCCATGTAGGGGTGATCCTGAAAGGCCTGGGCCGCACCAGCTTCAGCAGCCAGATCAGAACGGTGACGTTTGAGGATGTCGCTGCAGCGTATAAACCTGGAATCCCTTTCGAGGGAAAGGTAATCTCTATCTACAGCCTGCTGCCATCACAGCACAGATCTGCTCTTTTATGTTAGGAAAATGTCATTACAACAGTTGAAACTTGAACTTTTAGTCTTCATTTAATTCTAACATGGAAGAAAACTATTAATTGGATGCAACGATTCTCTTACAGCTTTGAAGAACCACAGGTTACAATTCATTTAAAACGATGAATGTTTCTCTTGTTTCTACAAATTGTGTTTGGTTAATAACAGTCCAGTTATGGAATTATCCAGCACATTTCTCATAGACAAAATGCTGGTGGATAGAAAACCTCATATCTTATAGGAGTGAATGCAACTTGACTTGTAGCTGTGTCCCAAATCATGTAATTCTGCACTAAAATCGACGTTTTAACCTTTAAGGTCAGACTCCAGTACCAGCTTTGGAACAGAGATCATTTCCAGCAGGCTTAAAAAATAAGAAAGCAAGGCTGGTTCATCAATGTGTAGCTGATAACATGTGGACACACCTTGAACATATGTTTTCAGGTCAAAGTGATTGGTCCAGACAACAAACCCGTCTCCAAGGAACCGGTCTACCTCTTTGTTGGGGAAACAGAAAACATGACGCTCACCACCGACTCCGCGGGCATGGCTTCGTTTTCCCTGGACACGTCCGTCTGGAAGGACACCGTGATGCTGAAGGTTCTGAGCTAACTCTTTAACTTTCACGGTCAAGTAATGATTGCTTGTAGGTTTTTATGGTCCAAAAGTACCTAGTGGTAGCTGTAGTACTCTGTTCTGATTGGCCCAGAGCTTTCTAACATGCCCCTCAGAGAGCTTTGGGGGTGTGCCAGACTAGCTCCGTACTTTTAAGAGTCGGTTCAGACTGAAGGTGAATTTGAACCGTGCATCTCCAGGCGAGGTCCAGGAAGACGGAGGAGGACGTCCAGTACATGGCCAACACCCTTCGTCCGGAGTACAGGTCGGCCTACCACCACGCCGCAGAGTTCTACTCCAAGAGCAGCAGCTTCTTGAAGCTGATGCAGATCCCAGGAAAGATCCCGTGCAGGCAGGAGTACAGCATCACAGCTCAGTACATCATCTATGGGGAGGAGCTGAAGGAAGGACAGGAAGCCCTCGACTTCTTCTACCTGGTACCACGCCTGTGTTTATGTGTGTTATTAACATTTGGTGAATGGTAAATGCATCCCTGTGTGCTCTTACTATGTTATTCATGAACCTTATTATGTAAAATATATCTGAGGGTTGAAAATTAATCCTGAGCATTTTTATTGATAAATCTGTGTTGTTTCAGGTGATTTCCAGAGGTGCAATTGTGCAGCACGGCCGAGTCCCAGTGACTGTTAAAGCAGGAACTGGTACGAACTGCTCTTATTTTAAAGTATAAATAGTGACATTCTATGGTTTCTCTATTGTCTGCAAAGTACATAAAAAGTCCAAAACCCTTATTAATTGATTAAACAAAAAGACATCTGTTGTGTTTATCTACAGTCGTTGTTGTTGTCCTAAGGTGCTACACATCAAACCTACAGCTGAAAATAGTCGGGCTGAAACTAAAAAACTACCCTGAGGTTGAATAATCTATCCGTAATTAAAATTATTCATGGATTAGTTGTTTGGTTCATTAATGGTGTAAAATGTTGATCAGAGTTTGCCAAAGCTGCAGATTGAAGCTAAAATGTCTTTTTTTGTCCACAACCCAAAGATCATCAGTTTACTATTATAGAAGAATAAAGAAACCAGGAAATAATCAGAGAACAGAAGCTGGAACCAGAGAATCTGGACATTTTATTAGTAAAAATGACCCAAATCGATAGTTAAAATAGTCAGGAATGATTAACATTATGTTTCTGGTTGGTAAAGCTGCAATGATGAGTGGATTAATAGAATAGTTGTCAACTATTAGTTTAATCACTGACTATTCTGATGATTAATTTGAGTCATTTTTAGGAATAAAATGTCCAAATTCTCCGGTTCCAGCTTCTCAAATCCGATATTTTATGGTATATAAACAATTTGGATCATCAGTTTACTATTATAGAAGAATGAGGAAACCAGAAAATAATCAAAGAACCAGCAACCAGAGAAATTGGATAATTTATAATAAAAAATGACTCAAATAATCAATTATGAAAATTGTTAGTGATTAACGTGATAATTGGCAGCTAGTCAGACATATTTACAACGTTCCCCATGTTCAGTAGCTGACTTCATCCCTCAGACTTAAGGTACAAATCCATGTCCTCTCCTGTCTGTCTGTGCCAGTCAACAAAGGGAAGATGTCCGTGCTGCTGCGTGAGGACACCAACCTGGCTCCCTTCGCCCAGGTGGTGGTCTACACCGTGATGCCCGGTGGAGAAGCTGTGGCCGACAGCCAGGACTTCCCGGTCCAGCTCTGCCTGGACAACGAGGTGAACCCGAGCAGCCCCAAAGTCTCCCTGAGACCCGGTCCCGGTCTGGTCCGCTGAACCCTCTGTTCTTCTGTTGCAGGTGCACCTGAAGTTCTCGTCCCTCCAGGAGCTTCCCACTGCCAAGACCACGCTGACCCTCCGGGCCGAGCCGGGCTCCGTGTGCTCAGTCAGAGCCGTGGACCAGAGCGTGCTGCTGCTGCAGGCGGAGCAGGAGCTCAGCATGGGCTCAGTGAGTACAGACCAGTTCAGACTGTCTGTGGACCTGCTGCAGAACAGACCAGTTCAGACTGTCTGTGGACCTGCTTGTTGTTGAGTTGGCAGAGTCATTTATACACAGTGATTATTGATAGTCTATAGCTGATATTATCATCAATAGTGATTATTGATAGTCTATAGCTGATATTATCATCAATAGTGATTATTGATAGTCTATAGCTGATATTATCAATAATAGTGATTATTGATAGTCTATAGCTGATATTATCAATAATAGTGATTATTGATAGTCTATAGCTGATATTATCATCAATAGTGATTATTGATAGTCTATAGCTGATATTATCAATAATAGTGATTATTGATAGTCTATAGCTGATATTATCATCAATAGTGATTATTGATAGTCTATAGCTGATATTATCATCAATAGTGATTATTGATAGTCTATAGCTGATATTATCAATAATAGTGATTATTGATAGTCTATAGCTGATATTATCAATAATAGTGATTATTGATAGTCTATAGCTGATATTATCAATAATAGTGATTATTGATAGTCTATAGCTGATATCATCATCAATAGTGATTATTGATAGTCTATAGCTGATATTATCATCAATAGTGATTATTGATAGTCTATAGCTGATATTATCATCAATACTGATTATTGATAGTCTATAGCTGATATTATCATCAATAGTGATTATTGATAGTCTATAGCTGATATTATCAATAATAGTGATTATTGATAGTCTATAGCTGATATTATCATCAATAGTGATTATTGATAGTCTATAGCTGATATTATCAATAATAGTGATTATTGATAGTCTATAGCTGATATTATCAATAATAGTGATTATTGATAGTCTATAGCTGATATTATCAATAATAGTGATTATTGATAGTCTATAGCTGATATTATCATCAATAGTGATTATTGATAGTCTATAGCTGATATTATCATCAATAGTGATTATTGATAGTCTATAGCTGATATTATCAATAATAGTGATTATTGATAGTCTATAGCTGATATTATCATCAATAGTGATTATTGATAGTCTATAGCTGATATTATCAATAATAGTGATTATTGATAGTCTATAGCTGATATTATCAATAATAGTGATTATTGATAGTCTATAGCTGATATTATCAATAATAGTGATTATTGATAGTCTATAGCTGATATTATCATCAATAGTGATTATTGATAGTCTATAGCTGATATTATCATCAATACTGATTATTGATAGTCTATAGCTGATATTATCATCAATAGTGATTATTGATAGTCTATAGCTGATATCATCATCAATAGTGATTATTGATAGTCTATAGCTGATATTATCATCAATAGTGATTATTGATAGTCTACTGCTTAGCCAGGCTTTTGTGTGTGTGTGTGTGTGTAGTTGTACAGCCAGCTGCCCACCCCCAGGCTGTCAGGTTACCCGTACGAGGTGGAGGACTTTGAGCCCTACCCCTGTGTACCCGTCCCTCTACCAGAGCCGGTTCTAAAAGCTGAGGTGGACAACGTGGACGACGTGAAGCCGATGGGTCGAACCAAACGTTCCGTTTACTTCGGGCCGCCGAGCCAGAAGAACGACGTCTACAACATCTTTAAAGTAGAAACAGGGTTCATTCAGATCTGATAATATGCATCTATACATCATGTTTAATCTGTATACACAATATTTATTGATTTAAATATTCCAGTTTGTGTTGTCAAATCACATGCAGCATATGACTTTAAATCTTTTTGTTGTTTTTCTTCTCTGATCTCACCCCTTTCAGGAAATTGGAATGAAGATTGTGACTAACTCGGACGTGAAAAAACCATATAACTGCCATGAAATGGCCTATGACATGTTAGAGTATGATGCCTGTGAGTCTCTATCTGATGACCCTGGAACATCTGTTGGCCTTGGCAGATGTTCTGATGCTGATATGCAGAAGTTGAGGGAGACCTGGATCTGGGGGGCTGGTTTGTGACTCCTGTCTGTGTTCATGTGGTCCTAGTCATGGTGGACTCCCCGGTGCCCATGGCCTTCAACATGATGCCTCAGGGTTCAGGCACAGTGCTGAAAAGTAAAGAGGAGGAGAAGAAGGAGACCGTCAGGACCTTCTTCCCCGAGACCTGGATCTGGGACCTGGTTTCTGTGGGGTAATAAAAATATTAAAAAATATAAACCATGAAGACTGCTGTAAGAAAACCAACCTTCTAAATAGGTCACACGTCCGTCATCACGTCCTGCTTCCAGTCCATGTCCTGGTGTCTGTCCGTTATTAAAGAATCATCCATTTCTCCAGATGTTGTTCACATTCATTTAGTTTAAGAGAACAAGATGAAAACAAGATTAATAAATTGACAGATTACAAAATTCATTGGGGCAAATCTGTGATTTGTGATTCTGGGCTGAACAGATAAAAATGAAATTCACAAACTGACAATAACAAATATATTTTTACTTTAGATTTCATTTTTTGTATATATATATATATATATGTGTGTGTGTGTGTGTTTAACATAGTTAATATTTCATTAATCCTTAATCACTTTAACACATTTCTGTAAACATCAGTTCCTCTCGTTGCATTAATGTGTGTATCAGGATATTCTTGTTCAACCAGTGTTAAGGCTACAGTGTGTGTGTGTGTGTGTGTGTGTGTCAGTGGGGGGGGCATGGCGAGCATGGAGAAGACGGTGCCGGACACCATCACCAAGTGGGCGGCGGGGGCGTGGTGCGTGTCGCCGGTGGGCCTGGGCGTGGCCCCCAGAGTGGGGCTGACGGCGTTCCAGCCGTTCTTCGTCAGCCTCACGCTGCCCTCCTCCGTGGTCAGGGGGGAGGTGTTCACACTGAGGGCCACGGTCTTCAACTACCTGTCCAGGTGCATCATGGTGAGTGCAGCGGGGGGGGGGGGCACGCTGGTTCAGGGCTGATTGACAGTGTGTGTGTGTGTGTGTGTGTGTGTGTGTGTGTGTGCACAGGTGAAGGCCACGCTGCACCAGTCGCAGCAGTTCAGCTTCCGTAGCTGTGACGGCTGCGTCTACAGCGTCTGTCTCTGTGGAGAAGAGAGCAGGACCTTCTCCTGGATCCTCACGCCCAGCGCCTTAGGTAGGAAACACAACCTCACACACACTCACGCACACCCACACACACCCACACACAAACAAACACACAAGCTTCACATCTCCAGACGACTGTTCTTGATGTTTAACGCGACCCTAACCCTCAGCCTCCGAGACGAATATGATGATGATGATGATGATGATGATGATGATGATGGTGACGAGACACAAACGGATCATTAATCCTCATTAGACGCTGACAGCTGGAAGTCGAGAATCCAGAGGCTGGAGGTTGTTGTTGGATGCAGCAGATTTTTTACTGGTGATGAACGTCAGAGCAACGCTGACATTCAGCGATGAGGGGATCTCTGACGAAACTCTGGGAAAGATGCTGCCTGGGGGGTGGGGGGGGGCTCAACACTGGCAGAGGAGGAACAGCTGATGTGTGTGTGTGTGTGTGTGTGTGTGTATCCAGGGGAGGTGGAGCTGAAGGTCAGTGCTGAGGCCCTGAAGACCGACACACCGTGTGGCAATGAGGTGGCGGTCGTCCCCACCACCGGCAGCATGGACACGGTGGTCAGGAAGCTGCTGGTTCAGGTAAGAGGAAACAGGAAACAGGAAACAGGAAATGACACAATTCTCCTGTATTTTTTTTGTAATATTTCCTGTAATTTTCCAGAATTTTTCCTGTAATTGTCCTATAATTTTCTTGTACTTTTCTTGTTATTTTCCTCTTATTCTCCTTTATTTTTCCTGTAATTTTCTTGTAATATTTCCTGTAATTTTCTTGTATCTGTCCACTAATTTTCCTGTAATTTTCCTCTTATTGTCCTGTATTTTCCTGTAATTTTCTTGAATTTTTCCTGTATTTTTCTTGTAATTTTCCTCTTATTTTCCTGTAATTTCTCATCTCCTGTGGTCCAGGCTGAAGGAACGCCTCAGGCGGTCAGCCATAACGCCCTGCTCTGTCCTACAGGTGAGAACACACCTGTCCCTCAGGTGAGGTGAAGCAGCTTCAGGTTTTATCTTCTAGCATCGTCATCATTTGACATGTGTATATGCATCAAATATTATTCCCGTGTGGTGTTTAGAGCTGCAGCTCTCGACTATTCTGATGGTCGATTGATTTATTGATTATTAAAAACATTAATCAAATGGGTTCATTAGACGGTGTAAAATGTTTTATCCAGACCTACAGTCATTATTTGTGGATTTGTTTTTGTTTCAGAGGGTCCAGTGGAAAAGAAAATCTCTCTTCTGATGCCTGAGATGTTTGTTGCTGGATCTGCCAGAGCCTCCGTGTCTGTGCTGGGTGAGTTACACTTCCTTATCAATACCAATTAACTGTTAAAATAAATTACAGAAATATCCAGGTGCAGCATTCATAGTTTTATAATAAATCCCATGTTAAACCTGAGCTCCAACACTATTTTATCTGCAGTAAAACTCAATGTTCCTGTTCCAGCATCAATATATATCATCAATATCCACATCATCAATACAATAATAAAATAGTTTAATATAATATCAGTAGTAGCTGCAGCTAACCACTGTTTAGATATTTATTTAGATTGGAGCTGTTTGTGGGACTATTTGATTGGCTCCTTTATAAAGTGAACAAGTCCATTGCACTTGCTGGTAATTTTATTATATATACAGTATATATACAACCTTTGTCACTTCAAGTGTCACCACAATTAATTGATCATTGCAAATAATTTGGCTTAATTGAAGTTTTTTTCCCCTTTTTGGATCAGATTGATGTTGTTTTAAGTATTCAATAAAATATTTTTATCAATGTTATTATATTGTTGTAGACATGTTGTAGATTTATTTTATTCCTGGTTGAATCATAACTTGGTGCCAGTAGAGATAGTCCAGGTCTGCTGTGGTCTCCAGGTGACCTCATGGGCCGGGCCATGCAAAACCTGGACCGGCTGCTGGCGATGCCGTACGGCTGTGGCGAGCAGAACATGGTGCTGTTCGCTCCCAACATCTTCATCCTGGACTACCTGAAGAGCACGGGCCAGCTGACCCAGGAGGTCCAGGACAAGGCCTCGCGCTTCCTGAAGAGCGGTGAGTCTGAGCTGCTGGTCCTGGTCCGAGGACGGAGACCTGGACCAGGTCTAGGGTTCATTATTATTATCATCATAGTTATCATTATTATTATTATTATTCCTCCTTTATGCTCTTATTTTGTAAATGTGTGGAAGGATATCAGCGAGAACTCACCTACAAGCACGATGACGGCTCCTACAGCGCCTTTGGCAAGGACGACGACTCTGGAAACACCTGGTGAGCAGAAGTTAATGGCAACATCTGGTCAGTAGAAGTCAATGATAACATCTGGTCAGTAGAAGTTAATGATAACATCTGGTCAGTAGAAGTCAATGGAAACACCAGGTGAGTAGAAGTCAATGGCAACATCTGGTCAGTAGAAGTCAATGGCAACATCTGGTCAGTAGAAGTTAATGTGAACATCTGGTCAGTAGAAGTTAATGATAACATCTGGTCAGTAGAAGTCAATGGAAACACCAGGTGAGTAGAAGTCAATGGCAACATCTGGTCAGTAGAAGTTAATGGGAACATCTGGTCAGTAGAAGTTAATGATAACATCTGGTCAGTAGAAGTCAATGGAAACACCAGGTGAGTAGAAGTCAATGGCAACATCTGGTCAGTGGAAGTCAATGGATAGACCAGGTGAGTAGAAGTCAATGGCAACATCTGGTCAGTAGAAGTTAATGGGAACATCTGGTCAGTAGAAGTTAATGGGAACATCTGGTCAGTAGAAGTTAATGATAACATCTGGTCAGTAGAAGTCAATGGAAACACCAGGTGAGTAGAAGTCAATGGCAACATCTGGTCAGTAGAAGTCAATGGAAACACCAGGTGAGTAGAAGTCAATGGCAACATCTGGTCAGTAGAAGTTAATGGGAACATCTGGTCAGTAGAAGTTAATGATAACATCTGGTCAGTAGAAGTCAATGGAAACACCAGGTGAGTAGAAGTCAATGGCAACATCTGGTCAGTAGAAGTTAATGGGAACATCTGGTCAGTAGAAGTTAATGATAACATCTGGTTAGTAGAAGTCAATGGAAACACCAGGTGAGTAGAAGTTAATGGTAACATCTGGTGAGTAGAAGTTAATGGTAACATCTGGTCAGTAGAAGTTAATGGGAACATCTGGTCAGTAGAAGTTAATGATAACATCTGGTCTGTAGAAGTCAATGGGAACACCAGGTGAGTAGAAGTTAATGGTAACATCTGGTCAGTAGAAGTTAATGGTAACATCTGGTGAGTAGAAGTTAATGGTAACATCTGGTCAGTAGAAGTTAATGGGAACATCTGGTCAGTAGAAGTTAATGATAACATCTGGTCTGTAGAAGTCAATGGGAACATCTTTGGGACCAATAATAGATTTTACAGTAATAACAGAGCATGTTCATCACATCAATCATCACAAAAATATCCTAATAATATTTACATCAGGCACATTTTTTAATTATCTGTTTTTGTTTTTCTGTATTACAGTTAGAAGGGGAGAGAACGTCGTGTCACCTTAACATCAGCCATGTTTGAAAAATTCAGACCTGTTGTTTCCCCCAACAGGTTGACCTCCTTCGTGATGAAGTCCTTTGGCGGAGCTAAATCCTACATCTTCATCGATGACAAGCACGTTAAAGACGCCAGGAGGTGGCTGTCCAAGCTGCAGCGGCCCGATGGCTGCATCCGATCTGTGGGGAAACTCTTCCACAACGGAATGAAGGTACCAAGACCAGGACCCAGGGGCCCGGTAGTGGGGGGGCCTGACTGCCCAGGGCCGAGTGGAGAACGAGGCCATGAAGATCCAGATGTTTTTTTCTCAGAATGTCAAAAGCTCATGTTTAGCTCAGCTGCTTCCGTCAACAAAACAAGTAACAGCATCACCTTCGCTGTCTGAGGTCAAACTGTATCCCTCCGCCCGGTGGATTCCTGGAGAAAGTAGTGCCGCGTGTTAGCTTCACGTGTCATAATGTTCTAGTTCTTGTCTCATATCGTGATGAATGTCACAACTCCATTTGGAAGTTGTAGGATTGTGTTGTTGCTGAGTTTAGATGAAGGAAACCAACACATTTCAGTAGCTGTGCAGGAGCAGCTGGTCTGAAAACAGCTGCAAACAAAAAAAAGTAAGATCAGCTGTTGCTGTGAGTACAGAAATCGTCGTCAAAGACGGGTCACGATCATGTTTTTACACAATATTCATAACCCTCTTTTACATCACGTTGTCATATGGCAACACCATGACAATTATCCCAGAATTCACTGAAATATTCAGGTTCCCCCTCAATAATGCAGCTAGTATATTGATGAACGTATGTAAAAGGTGGTAGGAGTGATGTCATAAACACACGCAGCTTCAAGTCATCATGTCTGGTTTTCTTTGTGTCTTCATGACTTTTTGTTGCTTCTCATTTAATTCAATACAAAGCTCCTGATCCAGACACAATTTAAAGCTCATTTCCATCATAAATGGTCCGAAGGTTATTTTAGTTTAGTTAATTCAGTTTCCTGATGGTGTAAAAGTTCCTTATCTCCCGTATTTTCTGCTTTTAATGACGTCCACACTTTCCGGCTCTGGAAGCACGCCTCAGTGTTTCCAAATCAATACTTGCCAGTGTCTCTAAGAGATGATGAACAACCTAAAGGTTTTTTTATCAGGAAGGAGTTTCCTCTGATTTCCTCAGAAATACAATATGTGTTTATCTCACTCGCATTGAGTTAGTTTGGTGACAGGAAGCTCAGATCCTGCAATGAATGACGTGTTTCCCTCGTCTCAGGGAGGCGTGAGTGACGACGTTTCTCTGACGGCATACGTCGCCGCCGCTCTGCTAGAGCTGGACGCCAACGCCGCGGTGAGCTACTGCTAACGGGTTACTACAACTGACCCTTTAATGAGTGTCACACACAGATATTAAAAAACACACAACTCCACACTCAACTACACAATTTTTGTTGTTTCAGTTTGAACAAAAATGCATTTATTTCATTTATTTCAAGCCTGTTTCATTCACTTTCCTCAAATCATTAGTTTTATTGACTGAGATTTGGTGTTTTTACATTTCTACCTAATAATTAATAAGCTTCTTTAGAGTGTTTTTGCAGCCTAGCAGCAGCTCTATAAAACTCGCAGCTTTTTCATCTTGATTTTGTTGAAAGACTCACAGATTGTTGATTAAATTAACTAATGTAAAAATAATATTAATAATCAGCTGCTCATTGTGAGACAGACAAACAAAGATGGAAAATGTTGTTTTTTCAAATTTGGGATTATGACCCTGAGTAGTAGGGTCGCATGGAATTTCTTTTGAAAAAGTCCACAATTAAGTAAATTTGGTATAAATAAATTTATAATATATTTCTACACACTGTAAAACAAACTATTACATGATCATCTATTAGAAAATGGATGTCTGGTCTCGCCAGAGTTTTGTGATGTCATAGTGTGTGTGTGTGTGTGTGTGTGTTCCTGACAGGATCCAGTGGTCCAGAGCTGCCTGAGTTGTCTTTCAGCAGCAGTGTCAGGTGAACTAGACAACCTGTACACCACTGCTCTCCTGTCCTACACCTTCACTCTGGCTGGAGACCAGGAGACGAGGAGCAGGCTCATCACGTTCCTGCACCAGCGGTCCAGCACGCAGGGTACCTTAAATCCATTAACCACCTAAATCAATTAACCACCTTAAATCAATTAACCACCTTAAATCAAATAGCCACCTTAAATCAATTAACCACCTTAAATCAAATAGCCACCTTAAATCAATTAACCACCTTAAATCAATTACCCACCTTAAATCAATTACCCACCTTATATAAAGAACCCCTTTAAATCAAAAACCTCCTTAAATCAATCAACCACTTTGTTAGTTTACAAATCGATATCTCAGTTTTTCCATATTCATGCATTTCAATTCACATTTACTCACTAATTAATATTAAGTATTTTAATCTGCAGGTGAAGTTATCTCTGGTTTTACAAACTATTTACTGATTTAAACTGTAATTATTTTATATTTTGTTGATTAAAGAGAGAGGGAAGAAACAGCATCTGGAACATTTATTCTACATTTTTGAAAAAACTTATATTTAGTAGAATTATCACAATTTATCTCATTCCATTGGCATGTAATTTACTTATTTATTTCATGTTTTTGAGATTAAAAAGTAATTTGAAAAAAAATTCAACATTAATTCAAGCAATTTTATCTTATTTTAAGAAAACAAGGCCATTATCAGTATTTTAATCAGCATTGCCTCAGCTCTGAGCTGCTGATTGGCTGGCCCCTTAACGAGCTGGTTGCTGATTGGCTGGCCCCTTAACGAGCTGGTTGCTGATTGGCTGGCCCCTTAACGAGCTGGTTTCTGATTGGCTGGCTCCTAACGAGCTGGGTGCTGATTGGCAGGTGGTGGCCGTCACTGGGACCGTGCGGGAGCGTCTGGTAAAGGTCTGGACTCCCTGGAGGTGGAGATGACATCCTACGTGCTGCTGGCCCTGCTGTCCGGGCCCGTCCTGCCCGGCTTCGGGCTGGACTACAGTGCCGGCGTGGTCCGCTGGCTGGCGGGTCAGCAGAACCCCTACGGAGGGTTCTCCTCTACGCAGGTATGCCGAGTCCATGTCTGACGTCTCAGTTCAGTCAGAACACTATTAAACTGAATTAAATTTAACGGGTCGATGTCACTGAAGCTGACATCAGGTTTCACACATTTACATGTTTTTATGCTAAATTCACTAAAACTCACAAAACACCTTAGATAAACACACCTAAACTTAGTGATGTGTAATGCATTTTTATACATAAATACCAAAATCAAAGTCAATTTTATTGTCAATTTCTTCACATGTACTTGAATAACAAAGGAATCGAAATTGCGTTTCTCACTATCCGATGCGTTTTACATGTACAACAACATTAAAGTGCCACGTTACTACATATAAAACACTTGAGTGGGCAAATAAATATCTGTATGGAATAAAGTCATTAAATAAGAATATTTTTTATATCATCTCGTCCTCAGGACACCGTGGTGGCCCTCCAGGCGTTGGCCAAGTACGGCGCCGCCACCTACAGCGATGGGCGGGGCGTCACCGCTGTAACAGTGACATCCCTGGGGGGCCTCAGCAAGGAGTTCAGGGTGGACAGCAGCAACCAGCTGCTATACCAGGAGGAGGCGCTGGTCGACGTCCCCGGGGAGTACACCGTCAGCGCCCGTGGCCACGGCTGCGTGCTCGCTCAGGTACAACCCACCTGGACCAGAATCAGTTAGCGGTTTAACGGCTAGTTAGCGGGTTAACAGCTCGTTAATGCTCGAGGGCCGGTGTGGCTGCAGGTTTTTGTTCCAACCAAGCAGTAACACACCTGATTCTACTAATGAAGAAGGGTTCTAGTGCTTAATTAGTAGAATCAGGTGTGTTACTGCCTGGTTGGAACAAAAACCTGCAGCCACACCGGCCCTCCTTTGACACCCCTGGGTTAATGGCTCGTTGATGGGTTAATGGCTCGTTGATGGGTTAACGGCTCGTTAATGGGTTAATGGCTCGTTAATGGGTTAATGGGTTAACAGCTCGTTAATGGGTTAACGACTCGTTAATGGGTTAATGGGTTAACAGCTCGTTAAAAGGGTTAACAGCTCGTTAATGGGTTAACAGCTCGTTAATGGGTTAACGACTCGTTAATGGGTTAATGGGTTAACAGCTCGTTAAAAGGGTTAACAGCTCGTTAATGGGTTAACAACTCGTTAATGGGTTAACAGCTCGTTAATGGGTTAATGGCTTGTTAATGGGTTAACGGCTCGTTAGGGGGTTACTGGTGTGTTAACTTTTTATCGGCACATTAACAGCACGTTAACCTCTTCTGTCGTCTCCTCACATGTTATTCTGTTATTCTGATTCCAGCTTTAAGTCCAATAACCTTTGTGTTTGTAGAGATATTCCGCATTTATCATCATTTATATAAAACTAAAGATTAGGTGTTTGTGTGTGTGTGTGTGTGTGTGTGTGTGTGTGTGTGTGTGTGTGTGTGTGTGTGTATGTGTGTGTGTGTGTGTGTCTCCTCAGATTTCCATGCATTATAACGTCCCTCCTCCACCCGACTTCTCAGCCTTTAACATTTCCACCAACACGATGACCAAGTGTAACAGCAGCAGACCACAGCTCATCCTGTTTGTGCACGTCAGGTAGGTGTGTGTGTGTGTGTGTGTGTGTGTGTGTGTGTGTGTGTGTGTGTGTGAGATGATGGATAAGACATCCAATTACATATTGAACACTGAATTGACAGGTTTTTCACTCCGTGCAGACGTTGCATCAGGAAACAATATCATGATCTGCATCATCAGTTTTAGACTCTAGACAGAACTTCTCTGAGGAAACACACATAATGTGATTTCTGTCATATTTAAACGAGCTGTGGTCGTTATCTTGAAATCTCAAATGAATTATTTTGTTATCTTGAGTCAACAGAGCTCATTTTGTGGTGCTTATTTATTAATTTCATCAACTGCAGTTAAACTAACAAACTCTGAAGATAAACACATTCTCAAAATAAAACCATTCTATGTCCATGGTAAATCAATTAAAAGCAATATAACATAGAAATCCAGATGCAAACAGACATCTACTCTCAGCATTCATGGTAACTTCATAGTTCCTGCACATAGGTTGTGGATGAACAGCAATAACATAAAACATCAAGAAAACGGCTTAAATCTAATGCTTTTTGTCAGTATTTGAAAGCTGTTGTGAACACCAGGTGGTTGATTGTGAAATCCTCTGAAACATGGAAATGCTTTTATTTTGAAAAGACACTTGATGCAGACTATGCATGTGTCTTCAAACAAAAGTCCAGGTTTAGTCTAGAAAACACTATTAAATGTAGGGTTGCAACGATTAATTGATTAGTTATCAACTATTTTCCCTATCAATTCATTTTTAACAAGAAAATTAACTAATTTCTCTGGTTCCAGCTTCTGTTCTCTGATTATTTCCTGGTTTCTTTATTCTTCTATAATAGTAAACTGATGATCTTTGGGTTGTGGACAAAAAAAGACATTTTAGCTTCAATCTGCAGCTTTGACAAACACAACTAATCCATGAATCGTTTCACTGATCAACCATCAGTCATTAGCTGCACATGTGTTACTGTGAAGGTGGAACAGCTTCTACTGTTTTAATGTCGTCCTTTGACATCTTTAATTTGTTGTGTTTGCAGGTATCAGGGCAGGAGGGAGGAAACCAACATGGTGATCATCAACATCAAACTGCTGTCAGGATTCATCCTGGAGACCAGTTCACTGCATCTGGTGAGTTCTGGTGTTTTACTGTGTTTTACTGCGGGAGTTTACCTTCTGAATTCTACTGTTTTATTGTGTTTCTAGTCATTTTATTGTGTGTTTTCCATTGTTTTAGCTGAGGAGCGACCGCTCAGTGAAACGCGTTGACGTAGACGATGGATTCATCAACATCTATTTAGACGGGGTGAAAAACCACAAACATGGACTTTCTTTAGTTTTCTATTCATTTTTTCACATATTGCAAATATTTAATAGTGATTATTGATAGTCTATAGCTGATATTATCAATAATAGTGATTATTGATAGTCTATAGCTGATATTATCATCAATAGTGATTATTGATAGTCTATAGCTGATATTATCATCAATAGTGATTATTGATAGTCTATAGCTGATATTATCAATAATAGTGATTATTGATAGTCTATAGCTGATATTATCAATAATAGTGATTATTGATAGTCTATAGCTGATATTATCAATAATAGTGATTATCGATAGTCTATAGCTGATATTATCAATCATAGTGATTATTGATAGTCTATAGGTGATATCATCAATAGTGATTAGCTAATATGACCTCTATTATATTTCTTCTCTCTATTTTCTGGTGCAGCTGAAGCAGGAGGAGACAGGGATCTACAGCATGACTCTAGAAGAGGACGTACAGGTCAGGAACCTGAAACCAGCCGTGGTCAAAGTGTACGATTATTACCAGACAAGTAAGTGCCGCTCCTGGTTTGGTTCTGAGTATCAGGCGTTTGTTGCTGCATGTAAATGACTTCTTGTTCCTATTTGCAGGTGATGAAGCTGTCACTGAGTACACCTCCACCTGTGCAGAGAGTATGTGACGTTCCTTCATCACAACCACGTTGTTTCATTTACACACAATCATGGTTTCACCATGACATCATGGGGATGTTTAATAAGGAGTTATACTCTCTCTCTCTCTCTCTCTCTCTCTCTCTTTCTATGTATATACTTGACCTTTTCATTACCCTATAGAAGCCAATGATGTAATAACTGCTATTAATGTATTATCAGCCAATAATGTATTAAGAGGCAATAATAGTCATAACATACTATAACATGTCATCCAAAAGAAGTTGTATAAAAGGAGTGATACCATAGTGTCTCGCCGAAAAATGTGATACGATAACATGTCGTCCGAAAAAACGTCATGCTATAGCATGTCGTCTGAAAAACATCATACTATAGCATCTGGCGTGAAAAAAGTTATACTACAGCATGTTGCCTGAAAAATGGCATATTAAAACATGTTGTCAGAAAAGTGTACTGCTATAGCATGTCGTCTAAGATACGTCATACTATAGCATGACGTCCGAAAAACGTTATACTATAGCATGTTGTCTGGAAAAATCATATTATAGCACATGGTCCATAAAACATCATGCTATATTATGTCGCTCAAAAAAGGTCATACTATACTATGTCACTCAAAATAGGTCATATTATACTATGTCGCCTAAAAAAGATCATACTATACTATGTTGCTCAAAAAAGGTCATATTATACTATGTCGCTCAAAATAGGTCATACTATAGTATGTCGCTCAAAAAAGGTCATACTATACTATGTCGCTCAAAATAGGTCATACTATAGTATGTCGCTCAAAAAAGGTCATATTATACTATGTCGCTCAAAATAGGTCATACTATACTATGTTGCTCAAAAAAGGTCATATTATACTATGTCGCTCAAAAAAGGTCATACTATACTATGTCGCTCAAAAAAGGTCATACTATAGTATGTCCCTCAAAAAAGGTCATAACTATAGTATGTCGCTCAAAAAAGGTCATACTATACTATGTCGCCCAAAAAAGGTCATACTATAGTATGTCGCTCAAAAAAGGTCATAACTATAGTATGTCGCTCAAAAAAGGTCACACTATACTATGTCGCCCAAAAAAGGTCATACTATACTATGTCGCTCAAAATAGGTCATACTATAGTATGTCGCTCAAAAAAGGTCACACTATACTATGTCGCTCAAAATAGGTCATACTATAGTATGTCGCTCAAAAAAGGTCATACTATACTATGTCGCTCAAAAAAGGTCATACTATAGCATTTTGCTTTAAAAGATGTCATACTATACTATGTCGCTCAAAATAGGTCATACTATAGCATTTTGCTTTAAAAGATGTCATACTATAGTATGTCCCTCAAAATAGGTCATACTATACTATGTTGCTCAAAATAGGTCATACTATACTATGTCGCCTAAAAAAGGTCATACTATACTATGTTGCTCAAAATAGGTCATATTATACTATGTCGCCCAAAAAAGGTCATACTATAGTATGTCGCTCAAAATAGGTCATAACTATAGTATGTCGCTCAAAAAAGGTCATATTATACTATGTCGCTCAAAATAGGTCATATTATACTATGTCGTTCAAAAAAGGTCATACTATACTGTCGCCCATAAAAGGTCATACTATAGTATGTCGCCCAAAAAAGGTCATACTATACTATGTCGCCCAAAAAAGGTCATACTATAGTATGTCGCTCAAAATAGGTCATACTATACTATGTCGCTCAAAATAGGTCATACTATAGTATGTCGCTCAAAATAGGTCATACTATAGTATGTCGCTCAAAATAGGTCATACTATACTATGTCGCTCAAAATAGGTCATACTATAGTATGTCGCTCAAAAAAGGTCATACTATACTATGTCGCTCAAAAAAGGTCATACTATACTATGTCGCTCAAAAAAGGTCATACTATACTATGTCGCTCAAAAAAGGTCATACTATACTATGTCGCTCAAAATAGGTCATACTATACTATGTCGCTCAAAAAAGGTCATACTATAGCATTTTGCTTTAAAAGATGTCATACTATACTATGTCGCTCAAAAAAGGTCATACTATACTATGTCGCTCAAAAAAGGTCATACTATAGCATTTTGCTTTAAAAGATGTCATACTATACTATGTCGCTCAAAAAAGGTCATACTATACTATGTCGCTCAAAAAAGGTCATACTATAGTATTTTGCTTTAAAAGATGTCATACTATACTATGTTGCTCAAAAAAGGTCATACTATACTATGTTGCTCAAAAAACGTCATACTATACTAGGTCGCTCAAAATAGGTCATACTATACTATGTCGCTCAAAATAGGTCATACTATACTATGTCGCTCAAAAAAGGTCATACTATACTATGTCGCTCAAAATAGGTCATACTATACTATGTCGCTCAAAAAAGGTCATACTATACTATGTCGCTCAAAAAAGGTCATACTATACTATGTCGCTCAAAATAGGTCATACTATACTATGTCGCTCAAAATAGGTCATACTATACTATGTCGCTCAAAAAAGGTCATACTATACTATGTCGCTCAAAAAAGGTCATACTATACTATGTCGCTCAAAATAGGTCATATCATACTATGTCGCTCAAAAAAGGTCATGTATGTCGCTCAAAAAAGGTCATACTATACTATGTCGCTCAAAAAAGGTCATGTATGTCGCTCAAAAAAGGTCATACTATACTATGTCGCCCAAATAAGGTCAAACTATACTATGTCGCTCAAAATAAGTCATACTATAGTATGTCGCTCAAATAAGGTCAAACTATACTATGTCGCTCAAAATAGGTCATACTATATAGTATGTCGCTCAAAATAGGTCAAACTATACTATGTCGCTCAAAATAGGTCATACTATATAGTATGTCGCTCAAAATAGGTCATACTATACTATGTCGCTCAAAAAAGGTCATACTATACTATGTCGCCCAAATAAGGTCAAACTATACTATGTCGCTCAAAATAGGTCAAACTATACTATGTCGCTCAAAATAGGTCATACTATACTATGTCGCTCAAAATAAGTCATACTATAGTATGTCGCTCAAAATAGGTCATACTATACTATGTCGCTCAAAAAAGGTCATACTATATAGTATGTCGCTCAAAATAGGTCATACTATACTATGTCGCCCAAATAAGGTCAAACTATACTATGTCGCTCAAAATAAGTCATACTATAGTATGTCGCTCAAATAAGGTCAAACTATACTATGTCGCTCAAAATAGGTCATACTATATAGTATGTCGCTCAAAATAGGTCAAACTATACTATGTCGCTCAAAATAGGTCATACTATATAGTATGTCGCTCAAAATAGGTCATACTATACTATGTCGCTCAAAAAAGGTCATACTATACTATGTCGCCCAAATAAGGTCAAACTATACTATGTCGCTCAAAATAGGTCAAACTATACTATGTCGCTCAAAATAGGTCATACTATAGTATGTCGCTCAAAATAAGTCATACTATAGTATGTCGCTCAAAATAGGTCATACTATACTATGTCGCTCAAAATAAGTCATACTATAGTATGTCGCTCAAAATAGGTCAAACTATACTATGTCGCTCAAAATAGGTCATACTATACTATGTCGCTCAAAATAAGTCATACTATATAGTATGTCGCTCAAAATAGGTCAAACTATACTATGTCGCTCAAAATAGGTCATACTATATAGTATGTCGCTCAAAATAGGTCATACTATACTATGTCGCTCAAAAAAGGTCATACTATACTATGTCGCCCAAATAAGGTCAAACTATACTATGTCGCTCAAAATAGGTCAAACTATACTATGTCGCTCAAAATAGGTCATACTATAGTATGTCGCTCAAAATAAGTCATACTATAGTATGTCGCTCAAAATAGGTCATACTATACTATGTCGCTCAAAATAAGTCATACTATAGTATGTCGCTCAAAATAGGTCAAACTATACTATGTCGCTCAAAATAGGTCATACTATACTATGTCGCTCAAAATAAGTCATACTATATAGTATGTCGCTCAAAATAGGTCAAACTATACTATGTCGCTCAAAATAGGTCATACTATATAGTATGTCGCTCAAAATAGGTCATACTATACTATGTCGCTCAAAAAAGGTCATACTATACTATGTCGCCCAAATAAGGTCAAACTATACTATGTCGCTCAAAATAGGTCATACTATATAGTATGTCGCTCAAAATAGGTCAAACTATACTATGTCGCTCAAAATAGGTCATACTATATAGTATGTCGCTCAAAATAGGTCATACTATACTATGTCGCTCAAAAAAGGTCATACTATACTATGTCGCCCAAATAAGGTCAAACTATACTATGTCGCTCAAAATAGGTCATACTATAGTATGTCGCTCAAAATAAGTCATACTATAGTATGTCGCTCAAAATAGGTCATACTATACTATGTCGCTCAAAATAAGTCATACTATAGTATGTCGCTCAAAATAGGTCAAACTATACTATGTCGCTCAAAATAGGTCATACTATACTATGTCGCTCAAAATAAGTCATACTATAGTATGTCGCTCAAAATAGGTCATACTATACTATGTCGCTCAAAAAAGGTCATACTATATAGTATGTCGCTCAAAATAGGTCATACTATACTATGTCGCCCAAATAAGGTCAAACTATACTATGTCGCTCAAAATAAGTCATACTATAGTATGTCGCTCAAATAAGGTCAAACTATACTATGTCGCTCAAAATAGGTCATACTATATAGTATGTCGCTCAAAATAGGTCATACTATACTATGTCGCTCAAAAAAGGTCATACTATAACTATGTCGCTCAAAATAGGTCATACTATAGTATGTCGCTCAAAAAAGGTCATACTATAGTATGTCGCCCAAAAAAGGTCATACTATACTATGTCACGTAAAAAAAGTTATGCTATAGCTTGTCGTCTAAAATATGTCATGAAGTGATGACACATGTTTAATGATGAAGATCCTGGAACTTCCTTTATTTCTGCAGATTTGGCTGCAGATGTATTTAATTTATTGATATGCACAGCACTTTATATTTAATTATTAATAAAGTATAACTTGGCAAATTCAGATAAATTTTCTCTTGATTTAAATATTTAAGTTTTGCATTTGATTTATTCATTTTTTCAAAATTCACGTTTTGTTTATTCCATGATTTTAACAAAATGTAAAAAAAAATATATATATATATATATATATATATATATATATATATATATATATATATATATATATATATAGTTACTTAAGTATACACACATATTTATACGATTTCAGGCACAGCACTTTAAATTAAATTATTGAAATATAACCTGATTAATGAAAAGATTAATTTCCTATAAAACATTACAGACTAAAGTCTTTATCTCTCACCAGCAGAAACTGGTTCTAGAATCATGTTCAGAGCTTCTTCTGGATTCTTGATGAAAGCTGAATGAATGATGAAAATTATTACTTTATCCTAAAGAATAAAAAACTAAAATGTCCATTGTGCTACAGGACATAAAGAGTCTCAGGATGAAAGTATTCAGAATAGAAAATAAATCCTCATTATAAAACTTGTTTTTTCTCTTCCAGGCGACAGCGTCAACGAGCTGTGAAACCACCACTTCATCGTCTCCAACATCCTGATGTCCATTTTTGTTCTTAGGTTGTTTTTTTTACTCCTCATAAACTTGTTTTAGTTGTGAGTGAATGTGTAATTATAGGACTCGTTTTAAGCTCTTGATTTAGCTTTTTTCCCTAAATGAGTGTCGATAATGAACCAATAATCTGTTTTCCTGCTGCCTCTCAACACTGGAACCTTTTGTTTGTTTCAACCCTCGGAGCTCAAGAATCAAACAGACGTTCGTAATGTTCCGTTTTTAATAGATTTGACAAAATCCATATTATTATTATTATAATACGTGAAGGTGACGCATGAGACACACAGGGTACCGATAACACGATGGTCCGAGTCCTGATGCTGAAGCTGGATCCATTTTCTAGAAAAAAACAGTCTCACGAGTGCTCGGTGAATTAATCTGTGTGTGTGTGTGTGTGTGTGTGTGTGTGTTCTGCTGTGCCAGTAAAAAAGAAAAAAGAAAAAAAAGAAAAGGTAGATTCATACTCACTACCAAACATTTGAAATGGAGCGGACAATACATTTTCTAAAATGACAAAAAATAAGTAAAAACTGTAAAACTTCTTTTCATACAATACTGTTTCATTTCAATAGAACTTTTTCGTTCAGGCATCATCGCCTCTTTACAGTATATTTGTTTCCTTTAAACACAGACAACATTAAATATCATCACTCATCAACTCGCCAGTGTTGAATAGTTTGGTTTTTTCACACGTTAAATGTGCAGGGACAGATATATATTAACGTCTTTCACTACAGTTCTACTTCATGTTTTACTTCTTCTTCTATTTTTTAAACATGTCACTATCTCAGGCACCACGACCAGAAATTATCATCATTTCACGACACATGAAACTAAAGGCAGAGTTCCACGTCTCGTTGTTATTCATCATGAAGAAAAGGAAAAGTACCGTAATTCACAGACTATTGAGTGCACCAGAGTTTAAACAATGCTAAGGATGCCTTACAGAAAGTTAACTGTTAGTTGTTATAACAGTTTATAACAGGACAGCAGATCATTTACACGCTGTTAGTTAAGTTATAGATGACTGTGTTAATAATTTATAACTAAGCCTTATAAATTAGTAATGAATTGTTAGGTATCAGTTAATAGTTTATATTCGTTATTTATGTCAGCGTTTCATCAGAAAAAACATCAAATCCACAAACATTCCACGCGTCTCTGAAACGCATAAAATAACAAGGATCTGATCCATCGTCCTGAAATAAAACCACTGAATTCTCAGAGGAAACAGCAGCTCCTGCGAAAAAGCTTCATAGTCTGGAAATTACGGTACAAATTAATTATAAATAAATTAATTCATTTTTCTCTTGGATGTGCTGATTCTCTCCCCTCAGTGTTTCCTGTTTTAGCTCTTTGTGATTCTGAGGTTTTATGGTTTGGGTCATTTTTTTTTCAATTCCACCACCAGCTGTGTGTGTGTATATATATATATATATATATATATATATATATATATATATATATATATATATATATATATATATATATATATATATATATATAAAAGCTCATTATAATAATCTACAATGAGCTGTGTGACATTTGTGTCCATTTACTTCTATTAAAACTAGTTTTTTATCCCCTTTAAAACATGATTTAAATTAAACATCTGTGACATGTGAATGAGAATCTGAATATAAATGAATAAAAATCAAATTTATGATCAAAACTGAGGATTTCTTCATGTATTTGTTCATGTGAGTCATAAAATTGTATGTAAGACTTTTACTGAAGATGCAGGATGTTGAGAGGAAACTGGATACTACATTTCCCATGATGCACCTCCTCCGACTGCACTGGTTTGTAATTTGTATTTTTAAAACATAAACGTGAATATTATTATATATACTGCAGTACATGAGCACACGCGCACACGCACACACACACACACACACACACTTTCCTTTTTGACCCCTTTTTTTTTTTTTTTTTACTATTTATCATTTGTAATAAGTCGATTTTTTATTCTCATTTCATTTTCTTTAAAATGTTTCACTGAAGATCTTCTCATGTGTAAACATGATGATGATGACGATGATGACGATGAAGATGACAATGAAGATGACGATGGAAAACTCCGACCAAACATTGGCATTATTTCATTTGGCATTTTTTTCCAAGTTAAAAAACAGAAAGGAAACAAAACAGTAACTACATATATCTCCATTTGGCAAATATAGAAAGGCTTTTTAAAAGTCTTTGACAGGTATATATTTTGGTTTATATACAGGAGTGTGTGTGTGTGTGTGTGTGTGTGTGTGTGTGTGTGTGTGGAGTGTGTGTGTGTGTGTGTGTGTGTGTGTGTGTGTGTGTGGGAGTGTGTGTGTGTGTGTGTTTCCTCCCTTTTTTAATCCAGACAGAAAATCACGTAGAAAAGTGGAGGTGAGAACGTCTACATAGTGAAATCAAGTGTTGAATAAAAAAAATGAAGAGTAACAAACAAGGCTCCGCAGACAGGAAACAGGAAACAGGAAGTCCCTGCTGAAGGACCGCCCCCCCCGTCAGTTCATGAACTGCGTGTATCCCTCCGCCCCCGTCACGATCACGTCCATCCAGATCCTCATGGCCTCCGCCGAGGGGGCCACAACGAAGTAGAGCCGGTCATGGGTCTTCACACAGAACGTCAGGGAGGGGGCGGGGCTCTGGAGGCAGACAGACAGACAGGAAGAGACAGACAGACAGACAGGAAGAGACAGACAGAGACAGACAGACAGACAGACAGACAGACAGACAGACAGGAAGAGACAGACAGAGACAGACAGACAGACAGAGACAGACAGACAGGAAGAGACAGACAGAGACAGACAGACAGACAGAGACAGACAGACAGACAGGAAGAGACAGACAGACAGACAGGAAGAGACAGATTTTGTGAAAATGAATTCTCATAATTTAAACACCTTCAAAAGGTTTAAGAATAAAACAAATAAAATAACGTGTCACAAATCACATTCTGCTGTATTTATACACACACACACACACATATACACATGTATATATATATATATATATACATATATGTGTGTGTGTGTGTGTGTGTGTGTATACATACACCTGCTCACATTCCAAACAATGATAATCTAAGTATTAAATTAAAAACAACATATGGAGAAATTATCCAAAAATAGTCAGAAAGGAGCAGATTGCATTTAAAATGTGAATCTCACACACACACACACACACACACACTGATACTGTTATCAGTGTTTTGCTGCTGTTACTCCTACATGTTTATGGCTCATCAATCCAGGATTACAAGGACATTCTTATAATTTCTGCTTTTTTCCTAAGAGAGAATCCATGATTCTGGTGTTTGACCTCCACCATGTGAAGCTGCAGTAAAACAGGTTCAGTAACGAGAACAAAGGCCTGATGAACGGCGTGAAGCCGTGGGGGTCGGGGTCGGGGTCGGGGCTGACCTTGGTGGCGCTGCGCAGGTGGTCGTAGTAAACCTCCTCTATGGCCTGGAAGTAGATCACACCCTTCAGCTTCGTCTCGTGTTTGTCTGTGGACGAATAATCAGGGAAAACCATTCAAATGAAGCTGTCAACTCAAACCACGCCAATAAATGACCCTTTTGTATTTTATTTCATTTGCATTTTTTAATATTTAAATGTATTTATTAATCTTTTTTATTTCATCAAAGAAAGCTGAATCATCCATTATGTTCCCCCATGTAGATACTCCATTAAAACAGACATTTACCACATGGATAATGTGGATTCATGATTAGTTTGATGTCTTCATTGTAAAATAAGGTTTTTCATCTGATATTAATAAGGACGTTTCTAATGGACCTAAACTACAGAACAGTGGTGTGAATAGAAATTAAAGAAATTGCAAACAGAAAAATAACACAAATAAATGTAATAATTCTATTAAATTAAGTTTCCTGTCATTATGTCAATTATGGGTGGAATTACTTTCATTTGGTTGTTGTTCATCTCAAACGAGCATAAAAAGCTGTGTGTGTAAGAGAAAACAATGACATCAAACCTTTAATCTGAAATAAAGCAGCTTACAGACACACAAAGACAAACTCATCCCAGTCTCTATGGCTGACTCCTCGTGTTGGAATATAAGATAAGATAAGATAAAACTTTATTGATCCCACAACGGGGAAATGTGTGTGTTACTGCAGCGTTACAGATAAAGAGAAGAAAATAAAGCTGAAGAAGATAAAAAAACTAACTATAAAAAAATAAAAACACACAACACAATGTACAAATTCGCAGAATTTGTTAATCCGCATACACAGTATTATAATTATTGTGAAAATAAATTGTACTTTTTTTTCTGGGCCCCCCTGGCTCCTCCTCCAGGACCCGGGGGTCCGTGGACCAGACGTTGAGACCCACCGACCCAGATTAACGAGGCCGTGACGGAGGAATAAAAAAAAAAAAGAACATGACGGATGAAAAGAGACGAGCGCAGCACTTTGTGCCCCCCCCCCCCCCACATTGTGTTTGCTGCGTCTTACGCTGCTCAGCTCATCGTTGCTCGTTGTTTCATCAGCTGCAGCAACGAACGCTCACGGCTACAAACACTTCCAGGAATCACACTTTCCTCTTTTAAAGCTGCGATTATCTGCTAACGAGCTCTTTAGCATGCATGGGGGGGGGGGGGAATTATCTTCAGTGTCAAGGACAGTGGGGTCAGTACATAGAAATATATAAATATAAAAATATAACATTTTAAACTAAATTTTACCCCAGATAGTGAGTTCAATGTTTTATTTGGTGAAAATTTTCCAAAATTCTGAATAAAATCAGTGAGACAATGATGTCATGTCGAATCTGGTCATGTGACCTGATAAATAGTATGTCCTTCAAAATAAAAGCCCCCTCTCACACCTAACTGCAAAAACATAGATTTGATATCACTTTGTAGCTTTTTGTAAAATGAAGATAAAGTAATTACAGAGAGGGTTAAGAATAAGGGAAAGACAATCAGGAAATATTGGTGTAAACTTATGCAGAAGCAAAATAAAAAACGACAGAGACATGCAGAAGGGACGAGACAGGAAGTGAAGCTTGTGTGAGGTTAAAACGTCTGCAGTAAACATGGTGGACCTCCTCACACACAGCGCACTAATCACTGTTCTAAATACTGTAAAATATGAATGAAAATTGTTAAAAAAAATCAAGAAAAAAGTTTTGCATCGCAGCAGCAACCATAGAACCCTTTATTATTATTAATATTATTATTATTATTGGGTCAGGGACAAATCACGTTTAACAAGATGAAAACATAAAAAAATGTTTTTTCCATCAGGTCTTATGTTGTTAACCTCAACCCTATATTACTATTATTATAATTACTGACATCCTGAATGAATGAGTCGTTCTGATTGGCTGACTCTGGCCGCCCCAGACGTACCAACGTAGTAGGAGAACGTCCGTTTGAGGCGGTCGAACACGAACCAGCGTTTCTTCCAGGACTTGATCTTGCCGCCCATCTTCACCAGGTAGCCCTTGCACATCTTCTCGCTGAGGATGACGTGGTAGCAGGTGTCCACGCTGTGGCCCGACGCCTCCACGTGGCTGCGCAGATCGAACTCCTCCTTCCTGATGGGCAGGTAGCGCGTCATTGGCCGAGCCTGGAGGCCACAGATGGTGAGAAATCCAATTCATACGTTTTACTCCAATGTAGAGAAAGAAAAGTTATTTGTTTCTGCTGTGACTTCCTGTTCCTGTCTCCAGGGGTCACCAGACCTGGTCCTGGAGGGCCACTGTGGGTCCAGGTCTCTGTTCCAACCTTCATCAGAGAATCAACAAAGACCTGGACCCACAGCGGCCTCCAGGACCAGGTCTGGTGACCCCTGGTCTAGGATAACAAACACATGAAGAGCTGAGGCAGCAGAACCTGACCTGAGACCAGTTCTTGGACCTCATCTTCACCTCCTGGTCCACCAGCTGCTGCCGATGGAATGTCTCCTCCTGCAGACGCTTCTCCGCCTCCTCCCTCCTCCTCCGCTCCTCCTCCAGCAGCTGGCGGCGGGCCAGGCTCTCCCTGTCCTGGAGGAGGAGATCTGTTAGCGCTGCTGCTAACACTGCTGCTGCTAACACTGCTGCTGCTAATGTTGATGCTGCTGCTAACACTGCTAACACTGCTGCTGCTGCTAACACTGCTGCTGCTGCTAACACTGCTGCTGCTAACGTTGATGCTGCTGCTAACACTGCTGCTGCTAATGTTGATGCTGCTGCTAACACTGCTACTGCTCACACTGCTGCTGGTAATGTTGATGCTGCTGCTAACACTGCTGCTGCTAACACTGGTGCTGCTAATGTTGATGCTGCTGCTAACACTGCTGCTGCTAACACTGCTGCTGGTAATGTTGATGCTGCTGCTAACACTGCTGCTGCTAACACTGCTAACACTGCTGCTGCTAACACTGCTAACACTGCTGCTGCTAACACTGCTAACACTGCTGCTGCTAACGTTGATGCTGCTAACACTTCTGCTGCTAATGTTGATGCTGCTGCTAACACTGCTGCTGCTAACACTGCTGCTGCTAATACTGCTGCTGCTAACACTGCTGATGCTAATGTTGATGCTGCTGCTAACACTGCTGCTGCTAACACTGCTGCTGCTAACACTGCTGCTGCTAATGTTGATGCTGCTGCTAACACTGCTACTGCTAACACTGCTGCTGCTAACACTGCTGCTGGTAATGTTGATGCTGCTGCTAACACTGCTGCTGCTAACACTGCTGCTGCTAACACTGCTAACACTGCTGCTGCTAACACTGCTAACACTGCTGCTGCTAACGTTGATGCTGCTAACACTTCTGCTGCTAATGTTGATGCTGCTGCTAACACTGCTAACACTGCTGCTGCTGCTAACACTGCTGCTGCTAACACTGCTGCTGCTGCTAATACTGCTGCTGCTAATGTTGATGCTGCTGCTAACACTGCTGCTGCTAACACTGCTGCTGCTAATGTTGATGCTGCTGCTAACACTGCTGCTGCTAATACTGCTGCTGCTAACACTGCTGATGCTAATGTTGATGCTGCTGCTAACACTGCTGCTGCTAACACTGCTGCTGCTAATGTTGATGCTGCTGCTAACACTGCTGCTGCTAACACTGCTGCTGCTAACACTGCTGCTGCTAATGTTGATGCTGCTGCTAACACTGCTAACACTGCTGCTGCTGCTTACACTGCTGCTGCTAACACTGCTGCTGCTAATGTTGATGCTGCTGCTAACACTGCTGCTGCTAATGTTGATGCTGCTGCTAACACTGCTAACACTGCTGCTGCTGCTTACACTGCTGCTGCTAACACTGCTGCTGCTAATGTTGACGCTGCTGCTAACACTGCTGCTGCTAATGTTGATGCTGCTGCTAACACTGCTAACACTGCTGCTGCTGCTTACACTGCTGCTGCTAACACTGCTGCTGCTAATGTTGACGCTGCTGCTAACACTGCTGCTGCTAATGTTGATGCTGCTGCTAACACTGCTAACACTGCTACTGCTGGGTCCAGGACCTGGGCTCTCACCCTGGACTGGATGAGTCGGGCCTTCTCCAGCTGAGCCTCCTTCAGCATCTTCTCCATCTCCTCGATCTTGATGGCGTCCACAGCTCCGATGCTGTTACCATGGAAACAGATGCTGGTGATCAATGATTCTCATATTGATGAATAAAGATCAATAATAATTATAGTCCAGTTTTGTTTATTTCTTCTAAAACATCAGATTCTGCTAAAGCGTAAAAGGACAGAAACATGAGGCTGGAACAGTGAATGGCAGCTTCAGGTTCATTCATCAGTTTCCTGCTGTAAAAGATGATAAATGTGGAATATCTGTACAAACACAAAGTTATTGGACTTTAACCTGAACCAGAATAAATCTACAACATGTGAGGAGATACAGAAGAGTCAGAATCTGTTGATGCTGATGATACACAGGAAATAGAATGTTGGAAAAAGGAACCTAACATTGATAAAAATACTTGATTTAAAACAAGATCAAACTGAATAAAAACAGGAAAAAAAGATGTTGAAATAAGATGAATTGAAATGCAAAGTTAAAAAATGTAAAATTGTCTGATGTGAGCATCTAAGGACGGGGGACGCTGTGTTGCTTTGTACAAACTGTGAAGAACAAATAAAATAAATTGATTAATAGGATGAGAGTTCAAAGATCAAGTATTTGTCTATAATATCACAGAACACTTCAACAATTAGTCCAATATTGGGTAGAATTATGATAATATTATTAGTATTAATTAATCTAATTTCAAGTTTTTTCCTCCTGATTTGAGTTTTGATGAAAAAAAACTTGACTGATTTTAGACAATTTACTCTAGGAAAATAAAACTTGAAATAGGCTAAATAATCCTCCTGTGCAGATACTTCTACTCAATATTTGACTAATTGTACCTCAAACAACATATTTTCACTCATCATCCACTGAGGATCATTAAGAACATGAAGAATATTTTCTGTAAGATGTTTAAAAGGAGATTATAAAGGAGCCAATTAAATAATCCCACAAACAGCTCCAATCTGAATAAATCTCTAAATAGTGGTTAGTTGCAGCTACTACTGATATTATATTAAACTATTTTATTATTTATTGATGATGTGGATACTGATGATATATATTGTTGGTTCAGCGGATGTTCCTGAAGCTCCTTCAGTCTGTTCTCCTCTAGAGGACTGATGGAGTGAACATCTGGATGTGGTGTGAAGGTGTGTTTATTCATGAATAGAACACCTTGCTGCCGTGACGTGTGCGGGGGTGGACGGAGGGAGAATCGATTCCACTAAACACGGCTGAACAGGATAAACACCCTGAACAGACGACAGAAACACCGTTTAATATCTGTGGGTAGATCAGGAGATGAAACATGCCGGCGGCTCTGACACGCAGCTTCTCTTTTTATGGAAAAAAGGTGAAAATTCCCCAAAATACAACCTGCAAACACAGGAAAGATGGGATTTTCTGAGTGAAAATGAACGGGTAAAGTGCACGGATCCCTGCTTCAAATATAAATCACAGATTTACACGTGGAAAAATGTTGTGTGTATTTTCTGAAAGATAAATTATTAGAGGAATTCTATTTGTGTTTGTTTTTGGATGTTTCTGCTGCACACAGAACACGTAAGAGATGGTATACACACATATATATACATAAACATACACATATATATATATTAGCACAGATGCTAACTGGTTAGCACGGATGTTATATATACACACACACACACACATATATATATATATATATATATATATATATATATATATATATATATATATATATATATATACTGTAAAGATTTACTGTAAACAGTCAGCTAATAATGTAAAATACAACTGAAATCTCAGAATGTTAAAGTGAGAACAATCCTGCAAACAGAAATACAGTAACTTTATAGATAATTCAATGTTTGACAGAATGTGAAGGTTCAGAGAAAAAAATCCCCCAGAAAATACATTTGGAAAAAGAAAACAGATTTTCAGCTTGTTCTCAGCAATGAAATGTTCTATAAATTAATAATATCTATAAACAAGAAATGATGAACTACAACAAACTGCTCTGCACAAACCTGAGGGTTCAAAGCTCAAATCATCTGATGGGACAATTCATCACGTGGTGTTTCTGTTGGATTCATGTGTCTATGTGTCTCCGTGTGTCTATGTGTGTCTCTATGTGTCTCCGTGTGTCTCTGTGTGTCTCTATGTGTCTCCGTGTGTCTCTGTGTGTCTTCGTGTGTCTCTGTGTCTCAATGTGTCTCTGTGTCTCTATGTCTCTATGTTTCTCCGTGTGTCTCTCTATGTGTCTCTGTGTGTCTCTGTGTCTCTATGTGTCTCCGTGTGTCTCTGTGTCTCCGTGTGTCTCTCTATGTGTCTTTGTGTGTCTCTGTGTTTCCCCATGTGTCTATGTCTCTCCATGTGTCTCCGTGTCTCTATGTGTCTCCATGTATCTCCGTGTGTCTCTGTGTGTCTCCGTGTGTCTCTGTGTCTCTATGTTTCCCCATGTGTCTCTATGTTTCTCCGTGTGTCTCCGTGTGTCTCTATGTGTCTCTCTATGTGTCTCTATGTGTCTCCGTGTGTCTCTATGTGTCTCCGTGTGTCTCTATGTGTCTCCGTGTGTCTCCGTGTGTCTCTGTGTCTCCATGTGTCTCCGTGTTTCCCCATGTGTCTCCATGTGTCTCTATGTGTCTCCGTGTTTCCCCATGTGTCTCTATGTGTCTCTATGTGTCTCCGTGTTTCCCCATGTGTCACGATGTGTCTCCATGTGTCTCCATGTGTCTATGTGTCTCCGTGTGTCTCCATGTGTCTCCGTGTGTCTCAATGTGTCTCTGTGTCTCTATGTTTCCCCATGTGTCTCTATGTTTCTCCGTCTGTCTCCGCGTGTCTCCGTGTCTCTATGTGTCTCCGTGTCTCTGTGTGTCTCTCTATGTGTCTTCGTGTGTCTCTGTGTTTCCCCATGTGTCTATGTCTCTCCATGTGTCTCCGTGTCTCTATGTGTCTCCATGTATCTCCGTGTGTCTCTGTGTGTCTCCGTGTGTCTCTGTGTGTCCCCATGTGTCTCTATGTTTCTCCGTGTGTCTCCGTGTGTCTCCGTGTCTCTATGTGTCTCTCTATGTGTCTCTCTATGTGTCTCCGTGTGTCTCTGTGTGTCTCTATGTGTCTCCGTGTGTCTCTCTATGTATCTCCGTGTGTCTGTGTGTCTCCGTGCGTCTCTGTGTCTCTATGTTTCCCCATGTGTCTCTATGTTTCTCCGTGTGTCTCCGTGTCTCTATGTGTCTTCGTGTGTCTCTGTGTTTCCCCATGTGTCTATGTCTCTCCATGTGTCTCCGTGTCTCTATGTGTCTCCATGTATCTCCGTGTGTCTCTGTGTGTCTCCGTGTGTCTCTGTGTGTCCCCATGTGTCTCTATGTTTCTCCGTGTGTCTCCGTGTCTCTATGTGTCTCTCTATGTGTCTCTCTATGTGTCTCTCTATGTATCTCCGTGTGTCTGTGTGTCTCCGTGCGTCTCTGTGTCTCTATGTTTCTCCGTGTGTCTCCGTGTCTCTATGTGTCTCTCTATGTGTCTCTCTATGTGTCTCCGTGTGTCTCCGTCTGTCTCCGTGTGTCCCCGTGTGTCTCCGTGTTTCCCCATGTGTCTCCATGTGTCTCCGTGTTTCCCCATGTGTCTCCATGTGTCTCTATGTGTCTTTGTGTGTCTCCGTGTGTCTCTGTGTCCCCATGTGTCCCCATGTGTCTCCGTGTGTCTCCATGTGTCTCTGTATGTCTCCGTGTGTCTCTGTGTCTTTATGTGTCCCCATGTGTCTCCATGTGTCCCCATGTGTCTCCATGCTACCTGGACATGTTGTCTGGGGAGCAGGCAGAGTTGTTTCCTGTGGAGATGCTGGTGTCCATGCTGTCTGAGCTCTCCAGACTCAGGGTGTCGTAGGGCTGCTCCCCGGGGGTCGGCGGGTGGTGGTGGAGGATGGAGTGGTGGACCAGCGGGGGCGGGGCGGCGTGGCCTAGCGCCGGGCTGTAGGCCGTGACGGGCGGGTAGGACGGCGAGGAG
>JAYKQN010000046.1:927500-932500 GCA_036785175.1 Eupleurogrammus muticus | reverse complement strand
ACAGACAGGACAGACAGGAGAGGAAAGGACAGACAGGAGAGGACAGACAGGAGAGGACAGACAGGAGAGGAAAGGACAGACAGGAGAGGACAGACAGGAGAGGACAGACAGGACAGACAGGAGAGGAAAGGACAGACAGGAGAGGACAGACAGGAGAAGACAGACAGGAGAGGACAAACAGGAGAGGACAGACAGGACAGGAGAGGACAGACAGGACAGGAGAGGACAGACAGGACAGGACAGACAGGAGAGGACAGACAGGAGAGGACAAGAGAGGACAGGAGAGGACAAACAGGAGAGGGCAGACAGGAGAGGACAAGAGAGGACAGGAGAGACAGGAGAGGACAGACAGGAGAGGGCAGACAGGAGAGGACAAGAGAGGACAGGAGAGACAGGAGAGGACAAACAGGAGAGGACAGGAGAGACAGGAGAAGACAGACAGGACAGACAGGAGAGGACAGACAGGAGAGGACAGACAGGAGAGGACAGGAGAGGACCGACAGGACAGACAGGAGAGGACAGACAGGGGAGACAGGAGAAACAGGAGAAACAGGAGAGGACAGACAGGAGAGGACAAACAGGAGAGGACAAACAGGAGAGGACAGACAGGAGAGACAGGAAAGGACAGACAGGAAAGGACAGAGAGGAAAGGACAGGACAGACAGGAGAGGACAGACAGGAGAGGACAGACAGGAGAGGACAGACAGGAGAGGACAGGAGAGGACAGACAGGAGAGGACAGGAGGGACAAGAGACAGACAGGAGAGGACAGACAGGAGAGGACAGGAGAGGACAGACAGGAGAGGACAGGAGAGGACAAACAGGAGAGGACAGGAGGGACAAGAGAGGACAGACAGGAGAGGACAGACAGGAGAGGACAGGAGAGGACAGACAGGAGAGGACAGGAGAGACAGGAGAGGACAAACAGGAGAGGACAGGAGAGACAAGAGAGGACAGACAGGAGAGGACAGACAGGAGAGGACAGGAGAGGACAGGAAAGGACAGACAGGAGAGGACAGACAGGAGAGGACAGACAGGAGAGGACATGAGAGACAGGAGAGGACAAACAGGAGAGGAAAGGAGAGACAGGAGAAGACAGACAGGACAGACAGGAGAGGACAGACAGGAGAGGACAAACAGGAGAGGACAGACAGGACAGACAGGAGAGGACAGACAGGACAGACAGGAGAGGACAAACAGGAGAAGACAGACAGGAGAGGACAAACAGGAGAAGACAGACAGGACAGGAGAGGACAGACAGGAGAGGACAGAAGCAACAGATATAGATATATATCAGATATTAGAAATATTCTGAAGCATCAAGTCAGTGTTGGAGTAGAATCACTTGTTCTCTACTAAAAAACAGTTCTTGAATGTTTTCAACACATTGTTGCAGCAGTAACAGTGTTAGCAGCAGTAACGGTGTTAGCAGCAGTAACGGTGTTAGCAGCAGTAACGGTGTTAGCAGCAGTAACAGTGTTAGCAGCAGTAACGGTGTTAACAGCAGTAACAGTGTTAACAGCAGTAACGGTGTTAACAGCAGTAACAGTGTTAACAGCAGTAACGGTGTTAACAGCAGTAGAAGTGTTAACAGCAGTAACAGTGTTAGCAGCATTAACGGTGTTAACAGCAGTAACAGTGTTAACAGCAGTAACGGTGTTAACAGCAGTAGAAGTGTTAACAGCAGTAACAGTGTTAGCAGCATTAACGGTGTTAACAGCAGTAACAGTGTTAACAGCAGTAACAGTGTTAGCAGCAGTAACAGTGTTAACAGCAGTAACAGTGTTAGCCGCAGTAACAGTGTTAACAGCAGTAACAGTGTTAACAGCATTAACAGTGTTAGCAGCAGTAACAGTGTTAGCAGCAGTAACAGTGTTAACAGCAGTAACAGTGTTAGCAGCATTAACAGTGTTAGCAGCAGTAACAGTGTTAACAGCAGTAACAGTGTTAGTAGCAGTAACAGTGTTAGCAGCAGTAACAGTGTTAACAGCAGTAACAGTGTTAGCAGCAGTAACAGTGTTAGCAGCATTAACAGTGTTAGCAGCAGTAACAGTGTTAACAGCAGTAACGGTGTTAACAGCATTAACAGTGTTAACAGCATTAACAGTGTTAGCAGCAGTAACAGTGTTAACAGCAGTAACGGTGTTAACAGCAGTAACAGTGTTGAATACAACTATACACTTTACTATATACAGTAAAATATACATATTTTACTGTATATAGTAATGTTAAAAAGTTAAGTTTATATTACATAGTGTAATACACTTGATATCATAGTGGACTACATACAGCGTGTAGTACTCCATATAATATATTGATATCATAGTGGACTACATACAGCGTGTAGTACTCCATATAATATATTGATATCATAGTGGACTACATACAGCGTGTAGTACTCCATATAATATATTGATATCATAGTGGACTACATACAGCGTGTAGTACTCCATATAATATATTGAAATCATAGTGTACTACATACAGCGTGTAGTACTCCATATAATATATTGAAATCATAGTGTACTACATACAGCGTGTAGTACTCCATATAATATATTGATATCATAGTGTACTACATACAGCGTGTAGTACAACCACACAATGTTCCTAATCCAGGACCAACTCATGGATTATTGTGACATCACAGAGTTCATCAACAGGTCAGAGGGAGGTGACAGTCATGGAGGAAGAGGAGCAGGATGAAGGACAGCACACACCTCCACACACTGAGACAAGGAGGAGCAGGAGGGGTCTCCCACGCCAGACTGCAGGGGCTGGCGGAGCGGAGAGGTCGGGGAAGACTCCACCTTTGGCATCCCATACATCTGATTTAACTGGCCCACTGTCACATACTCCTTTAGGAGGAGCAGGAGCAGGAGGAGGAGGAGGAGGAGGAGGAGGAAGAGGAGGAGGAGGAAGAGTAGGAGGAGGAAGAGGAGGAAGAGTAGGAGGAGGAGGAGGAGGAGCAGGAGGAAGAGGAGGAGAAGGAGTAAGAGAAGGAAGAGGAGGAGGAGGAGGAGGAAGAGGAGGAGGGGGAGGAAGAGGAGGAAGAGGAGGAAAAGGAGGAAGAGGAGGAGGAGGAAGAGGAAGAGGAGGAGGAGGAGGAGGAAGAGGAGGAGGAAGAGGAGGAGCAGGAGGAGAAACAGGAGGTCAGAAACAGGCAGGAGGAGAAAACATTTCTTTCTCCATAAATGAGCAGCAAATAATTTACAATAATTAAAGTAACAAATATGTGATAAATAACCGTTTTAATGGAAGCTGATTGGCTGAGAGACTGAGACGTATTCAGAAACACATGTTAAGGTGTAACACACACACACACACACACACACACACACGCGCACACACATACACACGCACACACACACACACACACACGCGCACACACATACACACGCACACACACGCACACACACACACACACAGCATTTCCGTCCTGAACCACGGACACATATTGCATTATACTATCATATATATTATATCATGATATATGACATTATATCATATATTATAATATATTATATCACATTATAATATAATACATCAGCAGGTTGGAGACAAACAGACGATCAATACTGAACCAGCAACAGACGATTAATACTGAACCAGCAATTTTACCTATAGAAACTGATCAGATATCACCGACACATCAAGATTATGATAATATTCTGCAAACTAATACTATATATATATATATATATATATATATATATATATATATATATATATATATATATATATATATATATATAGTGGTAATTAATTGGACACTAATTGGCCCGCTGACCTGTCTGGCTGTTCCACATTGTATCTTAATGAGGCCTCCCCCTGACGTTTCAAAATAAGAGCACTGGACTAATGTCGTACAACAATAGAATTGGAGCTTATGGTTTATCCTGTTAATCTTTACAATGGTGACAGTCACAGGGTTTTAGTGGATGAAGAGAAGCTGCTCTTTGTCAGATTACTGACATGTTTTACTGCAATAAACAGATAAATGAAAGTTCATCATTAAACTCTCACAGATTTATTCTGAAATTATCAGTAATTAACTCCTGGCTGTGTGTTAATTGTTCTTTTTATAAATGTCACCAGAGCCCAGACAAAAACACACATCATAGCAGGACAGGAGACAGACAGGAAGTGACAGAGACAGACAAGAAGTGACCGAGACAGACGGGAAGTGACAGAGACAGACGGGAAGTGACCGAGACAGACGGGAAGTGACAGAGACAAACGGGAAGTGGCAGAGACAGACAGGAAGTGACAGAGACAAACAGGAAGTGGCAGAGACAGACAGGAAGTGACAGAGACAGACAAGAAGTGACCGAGACAGACGGGAAGTGACAGAGACAGACGGGAAGTGACAGAGACAGACGGGAAGTGACAGAGACAAACAGGAAGTGGCAGAGACAGACAGGAAGTGACAGAGACAAACAGGAAGTGGCAGAGAGACAGGAAGTGACAGAGAGACCGGAAGTGACAGAGACAGACAGGAAGTGACAGAGACAGACGGGAAGTGACAGAGACAGACGGGAAGTGACAGAGACAAACAGGAAGTGGCAGAGACAGACAGGAAGTGACAGAGACAAACAGGAAGTGGCAGAGAGACAGGAAGTGACAGAGAGACCGGAAGTGACAGAGACAGACAGGAAGTGACAGAGACAGACAGGAAGTGACAGAGAGACAGGAAGTGACAGAGACAGACAAGAAGTGACAGAGACAGACGGGAAGTGACAGAGACAGACGGGAAGTTACAGAGACAGACAGGAAGTGACAGAGAGACAGGAAGTGACAGAGACAGACAGGAAGTGACAGAGACAGACAAGAAGTGACAGAGACAGGAGGGAAGTGACAGAGACAGACGGGAAGTGACAGAGACAGACGGGAAGTGACAGAGACAGACAGGAAGTGACAGAGACAAACAGGAAGTGACAGAGACAGACGGGAAGTGACAGAGACTGACAGGAAGTGACAGAGACTGACAGGAAGTGACAG